>JAMPIV010014803.1:0-427500 GCA_024509875.1 Oreohelix idahoensis
CTTAGTCGTTCCCCTTCTACCGTGAGGTGTAGAGGTTTGGAAGAGAGAGCGCCAGACCATTCTATCAGCTGTCTTCTTCCTGGCCTGGTTCCATTCTAGTCCTCGGTCCTTCAAAGATTGTCTTATGTTGTCCTCCCAGCGGACTCTGGGTCGTCCTGGAGGTCTGGATCCCTGGCTCTTTGTTTCCCATGCTTGTCGTGGTAGCCGATCTTCTCCCATTCTGCAGACATGGCCAAACCATCTTAGTTGGGACTGTTCTATTTGGGTCTGCAGCGGATGGGATTTTAGGCCTTGACGGATCGTCTGGTTGCGGACCATGTCTCTTCTTGTTACTTCAACCACTTTCCTCAGATACCTCATTTCTGAGGTTTGGATCTGGCTTTTGTGGGTTGTAGTCATTGCCCACGACTCGCATCCATATGTCAAGACTGGGACATAGGTGGAGCGGTATACAGCCATCTTCGTTTTCTTACCAACCTCTTTCTTGCTGAGGAATCCACGATTTATGGCCTGAAAAAGTCTCCCAGCCGCTGCTTTTCGAGTGGCCAACTCTTCTTTGATGCCTCCCTTTCGGTCTATAATAGCTCCGAGATATTTAAAGTGGTCGACCTGCTCCAGGACCTGTTCTCCCAACTTAATCTGATGTTTTCTTTCTTCTCGTGATATCACCATGGATTTTGTTTTAGAGCTGCTTATGACCATCCCTCTCTTCTCCAGCTCTTCCTTCCAGACTTGCAGGTTGGATTGGAGATGTGCCTCTGTTTTAGCAATCAGGGCAAATCATCAGCAAATGCCAGCTCCGAAATATAGACCTGTCTCATCTTCCAGTACCCCACTGAATACTTTCTTGTTCTCTCCTTACATGCCTTGATGACATCGTCCATAAGGAGTATGAAGAGGTAAGGTGATAGGATATCACCTTGTCTTACACCAGTGGTGGTCCTGAACTCTTCTGACTTATGGTTTGCTGTCCTCACATAATTTCTGCAAGACTTGTAGAAGCTCTGTATAGCATGAATCAGAGGTGCTGGAATATTCTTCCTTGCCAAACAGTCCCAAAGTTTGCTCCAGGGGACCCTGTCAAACGCCTTTTCCAGATCTATGAAACAAAGATGGATCTCACTCTTATACTCAAGGGCCTTTTCACTCAGCTGTCTGAGTGTGAAGATTAGGTCTTGAGTACTTCGGTTTGCTCGGAATCCGCACTGGACCTCATCCAATTGTGGCTCAGCTAGGCGTCGGAGTCTCTGCTCTAGGATTCTAGAGTAGATTTTACCAGGGACACTGAGAAGGGATATGCCTCTATGGTTTCCACATTGTCGATTGTCACCCTTTTTGAAAATTGGTGTTATGATGGCAATCTCCCAATCCTTTGGTATGGTCTTGTTGCACCATGCTGCCTGTAGGACCTTTAAGAGTAATAGGTCGCCTGATGCTCCCATGTACTTAACCATTTCTGGTGTTATACCATCATGCCCTGCTGCTTTGCCCATCTTGATTTTTCTCTAGTGCTGCCCTCAGTTCTTCCATCTTTATGTCATCTTCACCATCATTGGTTTTCTCTTCTGTGTCAGTGGTTATCATTTCTGATGCTTCATCATGCTCACCATCCAGGAGTTCTGAGAAATATTCTTTCCATCTTTCCATTACTTCCTTCGGGGCAGTAAGCAATTTGCCTTGCTTGTCCTTTATAAATTTGAGAGGGCATTGTTTTTCTCCTTCCTCATGTTCTTTAGGGTCTTATAGAACAATTTCTGGTTTTCTTGTGCATCTTTTTCTAGCTTTTCTCCAAATTCTTCCCAGGACTTCTGTTTTGCTGCTAGCACTTTGTTCTTTGCTTCTGTTCTGAGTGTCACTTATTCTCTATATTTTTCCATTTGTCCTGTTGTGTTTTTAGCTCCTAAGTATTGTTTCCATGCCATTTTCTTCTCTCTTATTTTCTCTTTGACTTCCTCTGTCCACCAAGGTGTCCTCTTTCTCTGGTTCCCAAGTCGGACTTCACCGCATGCTTCTGCAGCAGCTGTCTTTATGATATCCTTGAATTTATTCCAGAGGGTTTCCAAGTCATCAGGTCGTTCTTCTGTGTTGCTCACTGCTGTAGCAATAAGCCCCTGATATCTGGTCTTAATTTCTGGCTCTCTCAGCTTGTAGGTCTTAATGCTCATTTCTCCCGTTCGTTTACTTAGTTTCTTGCGTGATGTTGGGCAGTTCCTAGGCTGAGCAAACTCTTTCAGTTGTTCGTTTGATTGTTAGCAGGTAGTGATCACTTCCAATCTCTGGCCCCCTCCAGACTCTTGCATCTCGGACATATCTGAATGAGCTTCTCCGAACAATGGCATAGTCGATCACTGACTTCTCATTCTTGGTTGGTTCACATCTAGTGTATGCATGTATGCGCTTATGGGGAACTTTGTGTTTGTAATGATCAGATTCTGCTCACTGCAGAATCTAAGGAGTCGCTTTCCATTGTCATTGAGAGTATCTTCTCCATATCTTCCGATAACTCCACCCATCTAGCATGGTCATTTCCAACTCTGGCATTAAAATCTCCGAGCATAATAACTTCATCTAGGCAGTCATCCACTGTCCTTTGAAGCAGCTCGAAGAATTCCTCCTTGACCTCTGCTCTCTCATCCTCATTTGGCCCATTACACTATGACCAGGTTGACTATGGTTTCTCCTTCTTTTAGTTTTACAACCATAATGCGCTCCGAGACAAAGTTCCATCCCTTGATACTATCTTTTTGATTTTGGGCCACAATGCAACCCACGCCCCTTTAGCTCTTTCAGATATGGGTACACCACTGTAGAGCAACGTGTTGCCATCGAGATCCATGACTCCTTGTCCTTTTTTTCTTCGTTTCCGTTATAGCCAGGATTTCTAGTTTTGCTTTCCTCATCTCTTCCACCAGCTCCTCTTCCTTCCCATTTATACTTCTTGTGTTCCAAGTTCCATAAGTCGTAGTCCGTAGTCCGTTCCAGTTCATCGCCTTTAGAATCAGTCCGGTTTTCTCTCTTGTATTACTCGTAATCATAGTTTAAGACAAACAGGTGATTGGCCTGTTGTGCCTTTGCATGGTGGAGGGGCTGCCTCCTTACGGCCTCCATGCAGGCCGCCCTCCTCCTTTTTCATCCGGGCTTGGGACCGGCATAGGCGGAGTTAAGAAAAATCCACGCAATTTTATAGTCCAACCAGATAGAAAGTCTGGAAAATTTTAATTCCAATGACTGTAACATAAAAAACTACTTGAATCATGGCATGAAATTCTAGTAAAAATAAAAGATAGCATTGGAAGTAAGTAAGCAGGAAAAACTTGAAGAAATAAAGAAGAAAGAAATCAAATTACAGTTACATTTGAGTTAAAATCAGAAGTGCATGGTTAAAAGAATTTTTATACATAGCACTGGCACACACAAAAAGCAGCTGGAAAAACTAGCAAATTATTACAGTCTCTATCACGAACTTTGGTCAGAAAAAGACTGCCATTGACAATGGCATTCTATTCTTGAATCACACTGAAAAAATACCATGTAAACAGACGTGAAGTAGAATGGTATGATAATTTCATTACATGATCAAAAGCCTTTAACCAGCAGAAGATCTCACATCAGTGCTAGCAAAACATCTTTGAGAAAATAGGCTAAGTAAACAACATTAATGAAATTCTGAAAAAATTGGATCTGGAAATATCCAAGGTAAAAAATCCTTACGAGAATAAAACTGTATTACTCCAAGCTCTTGACAGCACAAGTGGAAGAAAAACTTAAAATTAACAAACAAAACTTGTAAAATATTAGGTCATTTACAGTTTATTATTTACATGAAACACCTTAACAATATTCTTCACATAAGGAAAAAATATGGAAGCTTTAATACATAGTTAGGTTTATTAAAGTTTCTGTTAAAATAAATATGATTTTAAAAGTACTTTATTACCTGGTGCCGAGGGGGCTTTGATGGTGGCAGCATCTTGAATTGCTGAGTGCAACTTTGCCTCTACTCCTGTCCAGAATGTGTCAAAATTTGCTACAATTGTAGCTCTGTTGACATTTTAAACATTTGTTGACATTAAGTAGTTTTACTGTTTATGAATGCTTGTAAAATAGTTTGGAAAACAAAAATATAGGCACTTCGAGTAAATTAATACTGCTGTTATCACTAATAACAATTTGTATTTGTTATCATTTATGCATTTTTTTTGTTCTGTCTTTAACTTCTGTCCCTCTGTCCTTTCCATCTCCTGAAATTTCTTACCAAAATAAACCTATTTCTGGTTTGTGGTAATATCGTATGAAAATATTTCTAGGGACTAGTTCGCATTCACACGTAATTTTCAAATGAAAATCATGACCAAACCACTCATAAAATAAAAGAAAAGCTAAAATGTAACACACACTTAACCAAATCATAACATGCTCAAAATTACACTGACCATGTCTTAAAGAAGCTATAGAACAATTTCCAGAACGTCATTACTGATGGCTTGTAATTTTTGTTTGACTCTCTTTCCAAAATAAAAATAGCTTGCAATTAAAAAACTAAAAACCTAACTACAGAAGAATGATTGCACAACCAAATGCAGATGAGAGAATCAAGAATTTGAAATACAGTTGTCATGATGAAAGAACTGGAGTGCGACACAGATGTTTCTTGTCCCCATTTTTATTCTTACTGGCTATAGTACGGTTAGGTAAATTGTTATTTATTATGTAAAATGGAATTGGAAAGAGAAATGGAATTCAAATAGATTCTGACAAAAGTGGTAGATAATCTAGATTATGCTGATGACCTGGCTCTTCTGTCCCATACCTTTAACCAGATACAAGACAAAATAAGAGTACCTGGGTAATACAATTCACAAGGAAAAGACAAAGATAATGAGAATAAATGTATAAAATGAAGACCAAACTGCACTTTGAAGAAACACACTGCATGTTACAGAAGCATACATTCATCTTGGCAGCAATACAGACTGAGTTGGAGGGGCAGAGAGTAATACAGTTAAAATACGAAATTCAATATATGGTGATCACGAGAAATAAAAGGTCAACACAAAAATCAGAATTTTCAACTCAAATGTCAAGTAAGTCATATTGTATGGCTCTGAAACAAAAACAAAAAACCAAGAGGCTACAGACCTTCATAAATGGGTGCTTGCATAGAAAAGAAGGATTGAAATGGTATGACAAGTTCACTAATGTGGAATTGATGACAAAACCAAAAAAACCGCCGGTAGATCAAGAGATGAGAAAGATGTTGGCGATGGATTGGACACACACTAAGGAAACCTGTTGATGATAGGAAACTCTATTCAGAGCGATATACAACAGGAGGCAATCTGATCATCAGAAGAGGTCCCCCTGTAGATCAAGTGTTTCAGCTCCTTACTCTCCTTTACACTCTAAGGGAAAGGGGGGCCCACCTGGATCATGACTCCCAAGTGTCAGCCTCCTGTTGTTTTTTTTTTTTTTTTTCAGGAATTCCCAGGGGAAAAGAGATAGCGGGAGATTAAAGAACCCTTAGAGAAGGAAGATATGAAGTGGGTTAAGAAGACATGGAAATATCTTGAGCTGATGACACAGGACAGGAACATCAGCATAAGTTTGTTGAAGGCCTATGCTCACAGTCTGATAAAGGTGACTAGAGAAAGGAAGTTCTAGAGAGACATAACTGCCCACACCAGGAGGTGGCATAGCACTTGATGAATAAGAAGAAGTAGTAAAAGTGTTTAACACAGATTGTTTACTGCCTGGTATTAACACACAATGTTGTTTAACTGTGTATATTCCACTGAGAAGTTTCATATATTCATTCATTCATTCATAACCCTCCACTCCCAAAGGAGCATAGGCCTTCAACAAACACATGCCAAGTCCTCCTGTCACGTGCCATCATCTCAAGTTCTTTCCATGTTCTCCTCATCATTTTCACCTCTGTTTCCAACTCTCTTCTCCATGTACTTCTTGGTCTTCCTCTGCCTCTCTTGCCCTGGGGGTTCCAGAACAAGGACTGCCTTGTAATGCTATCAACAGGCTTCCTCAGTGTGTGTCCTATCCATCGCCATCGTCTTCTTCTCATCTCTTGTTCCACTGGCACTTGTCCAGTTCTTGTCATCAGTTCCACATTGGTAACCATGTATTACCATTTTAATCCTTCTATTCTACGCAAGCACCCATTTATGAAAGTCTGTAGCTTTTTGGTTGTTGTCTTTGTTGTTCTCCATGTCTCTGAGCCATACAATAGGACTGACTTCACATTTGAGTTGAAGATTCTTATTTTCGTGTTGGATCCTATTTCTCTTGATCTCCATATATTTCCCAATGCAATGAAAGCTCCTCTTGCCTTTTGTATTTCTGTCTACCCCCTTCCACTTTGTTTCACACACATTCCCAGAACCTCGATTTTGTATTCCCTCATTTCTGCTGCTACTTGTGCCACTTTCCCTTGTTCGTTCAATGTCCGAACATTCCAGGTGCCAAATCTGGAAGTTCTCCTAGAAGAAAGAAGGTTAGTCAGCAACACAGACTCCTTTCGGCTTTCTCTGTGTTGCATCATACGCCTCCCCGCGAGAGGACCTTCCCCTGTCTTGGATGGCTGTGTTTTATTTTCTTTATTTGACTTGTCCATATTTGTTGAAGTTTTTTGTGGTTTAAATTTTTTTTACAGGATGGGGTAACGGGCCCCATGCCCAACCCTCCTTAGTCGCCTTCTACGACATGCTTGGCAGGGGACAGTGTTACTATTCTTTGCTCCCCTTTCGGGCCCCGGTAATGTATGACTCTTTAACAAACTTTATGCTCATCAAGTGGAGCAAACAAAAAGAGTAATAACCTTCAGGCAAATGCAAATATTTCCCACACAGCATCTTGCCTTAATCAATCACACCATTTTATTAAAGCTTCATTTTTACTTAAGCATGTGTGTCACAGAACATTTTCATGAGTATGAATGATGATAGTGGTTGGTGTTAAGGGTCACTGAACTGTTGTAAACACTTGTTTAAGTGTAACTCAGCTACATGAGTTAATGTCTGACTTTATGTCAACATGGTGTAACTTGTACATGCGTTTTGAGAGAAAAGCATGTAGTGAACACACGTCTGGTGTGACTGGATTAGTCTGTGTTTGACCGCCGAGTTGAGCGGGGTATTCTGTGATTTGGAAGCCGGGCTGTAAGCTCGTATTTTGTGATTGAGAGGATCCGTTTTTGTGACTATGATATTTATGCTGTGATAGATTCTATCTAGTTATTTATTAATGGCGATATGTTTCTCGCCTGGAGACGCTCCTGTTGGAGCCAGAATTTCATGTTCACGGAGAACATTATTATGTGAGGATTTTCCACCTTGGAGCTACGAAGGAGTCAGGCGACGCATTTCCCGCCTGGTAGCTATAAAGTACAGGCGAAGTGTATTTTCCCGCCTGGAGAGGATTCTTGGAATCTATTTGGTGATGTTCATGCCGCCCATCACAAATGATATGTGATATACACCTGGAGGGTGTTGTATTAGTGCGAGGGTGTTTTTCCGCACGTAAAGTTGTTTGAAGAAGTTGTGCGAAGAGTGTATACCGCACCAAGGACAGTCTGTACATTGTTATTGTGTAGTCGGAGAGACTGTGTATGAAGACTGTAGGTCGTTATGCTTTACAGGCAGTGTTTACCCAAGTAGTTAGTTCAGTATGTTGACTAGATGTGTGATATCCAGGACATGTATGTGAACGTTCTATTAAATGTCAGGCAACTGTAACCAGTGGCGTTCATGTTCATTCATACCCCTAGTATTGATCATCATCTACACATGCCACATCCGTCAAACAGCCATTCTGACAATGTGTATAATCAGAGATTTTAATAATAAACTTACTTGAAGGTAACGTTTCCAACGTTTTCATTTGGCGATTTCCATGTTAGTTCCAACTTTTGAACTTTCAGTCCATTCTTATGAGTTATCATGTTCTATAGAAAAAAAAAAGATAATCATGTACATAGAATATAGATGAAAATGGTATTTGCATCACTAATCATTGCCCCATATTGCTTCTGGAGTCTATGACAAAGAAAGAACAGAAACAATGCTCCAACCATTTTCCTCCCTCCTCTCCTTTCTATCTCAGAAGTAAAGCTAAGGAAGTAGTGATATCCTGGATTTAAGAGACTACTAAGGTGTGACTGTGCAAGGGGGCTTGCAGTCTCACCATATTAAACAAGTTGCTGCAAAAGTGACATCAGTAAGAGAACAAAGTGTTTTGATATAGACTTCCTGCATGGGGACCAATTGTGGTGCTGGTCAAACATTGTAGTAAAAAAAATGAAGGACTCCTGTTCATTGATAAATGAATGTTTTTATTCTGGCATTTTGCTGGTTCTCAAACACTGTTTATGTAAATTGTGTAGGTGTAGATCCCAGGGTCTAATTTTGGGAAGTAAACAATAGAACCATGACTCCCTAATAATTATGCCATCAAAAGTCACCAATGAGGGCTGTGTATGAAGCTAGTTACTCCTCATGTAAATCAAATGGCTATAGGCCTAGAGACTAACACACAAAAAGCATACGACATGTTTTGCCACAGGATCTCTGCAAAGGAGCCAACTACAGTTATGGCTCAGATGCCTTAATGAGCAAAATTTGGATGAAAAAATAATCAGTTATTGCATGTTTCTATAGGACCTCAAGACGCAGCAATAGAGACCGCAGTCAGCGACTCATAGCTTGACTGCCTGCGTCAGGACCAGTGAACCAAAGCTGGTCAAGACCGCACTCCACCTCCACGTGGTGGTCCTGGAAACAGTCTGCAGCTGTGCAGGCTGGCTGAGCGAGTGTGGATCGAAATGGGAAGGCAAACCCGGTCCTAAAAAATGCCGTGCAGAAGTCGGATGTGTCGACCGAAAGGTGCAGATATCACAGCTACGTTGTAAACAGACACAACGCAACCACCGTCCTTTTCAGGGTGAACGAAGAAGAAGAAGAAGAAGAAGAAGAAGCATGTTTCTATTTGTTATGTGCCAAATAATGCTAACGTTATCTCGACTGCCTGCATCTCTGAACTCTACAAAGTGGAATGTGCTTCTCAGCTTGGCAGTGATGCAATGAGTCTGCCATTTTTGTTCTCTCAAAAGGCAGAGGCACAAATAGAGAAAACAATGCACAAAATATTCTTTTAAGTTATAACCTATTTTTAAAATCAAGATGCAGGTATACATTTGCAATATTATGAAGTATACACCAATTTAAATGCAAATCTCAACAATTAATTTAATAATTTAGTAGATTTCTAACGGTTTGCTAGCTTTTACAAAGTTTATTATGTTAAAACACATTTAAAAAATTTTGAAATTGTTGTTATGAAACTATTAACATATAAATAGTATATTACATTAATTTATCACTCATAAAATATATATAAGCAGACACACACACACACACACAAACAGACAGACACATGTATTTTGATTTTAATGATAATTATAGTCAACAACAGTATAATCACTACAGTCTGAACTGATTTCTTCATCCAGAAATTTTTCAAATAATTTTCTTGCTTGAAATTAATCTGTAAGTCTATTGCAGAACGTACAGTAGAGCCTATATAATGTCTTAAGGGAGTTCAAGATTCATGAAATATATATTTACATTAGCAAGACCTATCAAGAGATGAGAGTGAACAATATAGCAGCCATAAATGTCTACTTGCTTCATTTCATCCAATGCTCCAACCACCGAATCATTCATTCCATATAACAATTTGGTCATTGTCTCTGATTCATTCATTACCCTCTGCTCCCAAGGAGCATAGGCATTCAATAAACACATGCCAAGTCCTCCTGTCATGTGCCATCACCTCAAGTTCTTTCCACGTTCTCCTCATCATTTTCACCTCTGTTTCCAGCTCTCTTCTCCATGTGCTTCTTGATCTACCTCTGCCTCTCTTGCCCTGGGGGTTCCAGAACAAGGACTGCCTTGTAATGCTATCATCTCTGATTACAGTTTACTAAACATGTTATATCATAGCCTGTGATTGCTGCTTGGCTGGTGTTGTGGTTGTGAATACTTTTTCCTTAAGTGATTATACTATAGGTTAAGCCTGTTAACTTTTGTTTCATAAAGATAGTTATAATTATCTTTGTTAATACCATTTTGTTGCCAGTACATTAAGGATAAGAAATAATCCAGTTTGACTGTCAAATTTTAATGAAGCATAAATCAACACAAAAACATCAAATACTCTTAGGTCATGGTAAAACCTTGATACCAATGTGTCCACTGATATAAGGAAGTGGAAACTAGCTGTTTACCTTGTACCCTCCAAAACATGTGACTGCCTTCAATTTGTCTGCATTGTAATTAACAAACTGGCCCACAATTTCCTCCTGATTGCCAGAGTCACGAAAGGCTCCCATTTGGATTCCAGAAAACCATCGTTTTTGTGGACTTGGATCTTCTATTGTAACTGGAAATAAAATGATATTATCATAATTTAAATAAACAGTTCCATCATCAACACTGTTCAGCTCCCCAAGGAGCATAGGCCTTCAACAAACTTATGCCATGTTTTCCTCTCCTGTGTCATCAGCTCAAGATATTTCCATGTCATCTTCATCTTCTTCATCCACTTCATGTCTGTCTTCAGTTTTCTTCTGTATGTGTTCTTTAATTAATCTACCGCTATCTCTCTTACCTGAAGAATTCCAAAACATGAACAGCCTGGTAATGCTATCAACAGGTTTCCTATCAACAGGTTTCCTATCAACAGGTTTCCTCAGTGTGTGTCCTATCCATCAACAGGTTTCCTCAGTGTGTGTCCTATCCATCTCCTGTATCTTCTTATTTTCTTTTCCATTGGCACTTGTCTGGTTCTTGTCATCTGTTCAACATTGGTGATCTTGTCATACCACTTCAATCCTTCTATTCTATGCAAGCCCCTATTTATGAAAGTCAGTAACTTTTTGGTCATTGTTTTTGATGTTCTCCATGTTTCAGAGCCAAACAATAGGACTGACTTGACATTTGAATTGAAAATTCTAATTTTTTTGTGTGCTGGAGTTGATTTCATTTGATTTTCTAGTGCAAAGAAAAGCTCCTCCAACCTTTTGTATTCTTATTGTAATATCACTGTCTGTTCCCCCAAAATATGTCTATATTGCTGCCTATGTACATGTTTGATTCTACATCTTGTAGTAATGTTTCTTCCAGTATAATCCTCATATCATTTCCTGCATTTATTCTCATTATCTGTATTTCCTCAGTATATTTCTATACTCCCCCTGTTTACTTATTGTTTTTAAAGAAATTTCTTTATTTGCCCTTCCACTTGTCTATAGCCCTGAACTAAAACACACATGTGGATTGGGGGTGAGGAAGTGAACGCTAACGTAACTTTGTTAAATTCACATTAATATTCTTGTGAAATAATATCACAAACACTGTTAACAGTTGAGAGTCTTGTAGATTTTATGACAACATTTTTATGTCTGTCGTGATCTCACATCTTTTTCTTCTTCTTCTTCTTTTTCATTGTTTGCTCTCAAATAACTGCATCTCTCTCTTATAAAGCTGGCAGTCTGTCTCAGGCTTCTCTCCTCACCATCAAGTTTCTCTCTCAGCTGGGTTTGGAGAAGGCCACACTGCCAGCCCGCTCCTATTATGGAGACTATAGTCTTGGAGGACATGTCCTACTGTTTGTTTGTCCTACTGTTTGTTTGTCCTACATGTACTACTGTTTGTTTGTCCTACATGTACTACTGTTTGTTTGTCCTACTTGTACTACTGTTTGTTTGTCCTTCCCACAAGGACACATGTACTACTGTTTGTTTGTCCTTCCCACAAGGACACATATACTACTGTTTGTTTGTCCTTCCCACAAGGATACATGTACTACTGTTTGTTTGTCCTTCCCACAAGGACACATGTACTACTGTTTGTTTGTCTTTCCCACATGGACACATGTACTACTGTTTGTTTGTCCTTCCCACAAGGACACATGTACTACTGTTTGTTTGTCCTTCCCACATGGATACATCTCTGTCTGATTTTTTTATTCTGTTGAACAGTTGGTATTTGAGTCTACAATGACAGGTTCTTAGTCTGAAATTTATCACTTGGTCTCTTCTTAGTAATTAATAGCATGATTCTGCAGTATTGGACTCTGGATGTCGTTTATACCATTTTTCTCTAAAGTTATTTCTAACTATTGCTTGAATGTCCCTTATACCATTTTTCTCTATGGTTATTTCTAACTATTGCTTTCATTCACTAGAAATCTCAGATTTGATTCATGTTAAAACTGATTGCAGTTACTGCCTTTTCTTATATCATTTTATTTTTCTTTTGTACTGCGTTCAATCTTTTCCATGCTCATACATTTCTTAAGTTTTTTTTTTCATTACATTCCTACTCCTCTTGTGAATGTCATGAGAATTTCAAACTACTGTAATTCTTCTTCTTTGTGTTTACTCACTCTCATGTAACCACACCTATGTCTCTCATTGCGTTGGTAGTCTGTATCAGACTTTTATAATCACCGCTGTTTCCCCCTCAGAAGGGTTGGTGAAGACCATTCTACCAGTCTGCTACTCCCATGGAGCTGACATTCTTGGGATATGTTCTGCTGTTTGCTTGTCTTTCCCTCATGGACACATGTCAGTCTTTCCGACCATTAATTTTATTGAACAGACAGTATTTGAGTTTACCAATGAACTCAGTTATCATATATCCTCTCACTACCCCCTCTTGCTTATCCCATTAACATTACTATTATTAAATTCTACTCCAGAACTCTGTCCATCTGATTAATTATAATTTTTCCCTCTCTTAATCATCCTCTAAAGCTTCACCTCACTTTTTTTTTATTTTCCCATCTTCTTCTTCATCTACTTTCCCTCCTATTTACCAGTTATCTCCGCTCCAGGCCTGTATGTCGGAGTAGAAAATGTTATGACAATGGGACTTTGCGTTGTCTGTGTCCCTTGTCCCTTGTGTTTGGGGTACCTTGTCCAACAAGTACTGAGAGGAGCTCCAGAGGGAAAAGCATCAACTGCAGATGACAAACAATTATATACAATTACATGATAACAACAATGATGGTGATCATCAGTGTCACGTAGCGTTTAAAGGATAAGAGAATTATTTAGAGGAAATAATAGATCTGATGTGGAAGATTTGGCTCAAGGAATCCCTGCTGGGTTTTCCCACTTCCAAAGGGTGACGAAGAGGGTAAATTCTCCTAACTCGACAGGTCTGGAAAAGATTGTAAGGAGATATTTGGTCTCTCGCTACCGTCGTCCCCTTCTCAGTTATCTATTATTATTATTCTTTAAATTATATTATATTTTACGAGCCCCCCCTCCCTTATAAAGGAAGATAAACATAGACAATATTCAACATCTAATGGAAGGAACAAAGCGTGGGGTACAGTATATACACCCAATTGGTTTATTGCAATAAAGTGAATAGATGGTGAATGATAGTATTGTCGATGGAATTAGTGTCTGCTGTAGGTATTATGTGTCTCACAATTCACGTGTTTTTTCATCATGGATGACTAAACTTTGTGGCATTGATTAGGTGAGTTTCCTTTGTCGTGGACTTAGCTTTTCAGCCCCCGGCTGATAGTGAAGTGAGGTTAGTTCTCCGGTCTCCTGACGTTGCCCCGGTAGGTCTTGAATGGTTCGGATTTGCCTTCTCTGTGCTCGACTCCGTATTCTGCGCTGAGATTGGACTGTCGTGCAAGGCTCCACCATAGACTGAAGACAAATACGACGGCTCCATTAATTTTCTAGCTTTAGAAAGCAGTCTTTCCCTAAGCCGTCCCTCTGCCCGTCACCTCAGATTTTAGTCTCTAACATCATATGTCTAGAGTCTAATCTTGAATTCAAGTTTCTCCTGTCTGTCCTTTATTATATTTCTCTGCCCCAGTGGCAGTATTATAATTCTTTAGACTGATTTATCGTCAGCTTAACCCGATGAATTATTATAAATGTCAGTTAAACCCACCAAATTTATCATAGAAATGTCGGCAACAGTATTCTAGTTCTGTGCCTCTAGCCTAATCGTCATGTCATTATGATGAATTTAAAAAATAATTGGACATCCGTGTTTTTAGAATTGTCTGACAACATTATCACACACTTCATGTCTGGTCGCCTCGTCATATAATTTATAATGAATATATGTCACGGTCGGTCAACATTATCGTTACTATTAATTTCCGTTAGTCTAAACGTCGGGTCGAAAATAATCAAATAATATGGAAATTAATAGCTATATATATATATTCCCGTTATACATTATTATGAACATGTACATATCCCGTGGGATCATAAAATATACCCGATCACATGTGGCTGGATGTGATCGTACAACAAAAATATGAATAAAGTAAACATACCAATCTTGCGTCGATTTTGCAAGGTACTACACATTTCATCACATTATATTCTAGCGAGATTTCACTTACCTACTCAAAGATGGACGCTAACCCGCAATTAGACACGTGGCTTCAGTGCTTTTAATGCGAGAATTCGCCGATAATTGGGTTAGACCTAGCTGTCTCAAGGGTTCCGGGCAAGTGAAGATTGCTCGTGTTTGGCGCACTTTTAGCGGGACATTTCCGCTTGGACACGTGATCCATAGCGTGCATCATGTGACATTAGCGTCAAATAAACGCTCCAATCAATAGCGTTAAAAGTCACGTGGGGTCTTCCTAAAGTGGCATAAACTGGTTTTATCAGCTTAAGCAGTCTTAAATTAAAACGGGTTCCTAGCTACCGAGGTCATTGGTCAACAATGACGTCGTATCTAAAAATAGCGAGGAGAAAATACTGAATGCTAGGAGAATTTCCGCCAGTGACAATTCCCGGGACTTTGCGATCATGCATTGAGGATGAGAAAAAAAAACGATGTCCGTAAATAATAAAAAAAATGAAGAGAAGATTGGGCAAGTTGTCACACAAGCCCCTCCTCAAGTTTGACGTTCCGTCCAACTCCTCTTGTCCTGTCTTCCTCTTCTTTTCCAGTTTCTCATATCTCCTCGGTTGCGTCCGGATGTCTGCTAAAAAAATCTGCCCCTACGTTGTTCTTCCCAGGTATGTATTCTATGTGAAATGAATATGGCTGCAACAGTAGTGACCATCTCATAAGCCGGGCATTAAGGTTCTTCGACGCTGCAAGAAATATCAACGGTTGGTGATCACACTGCACCGTGAACTTTTTCCCGTATAAATATGGTTGAAACTTCTGCACAGCCCATATTAGCGACAGACATTCTCGTTCGATGGTAGAGTAGTTCTGTTCAGCAGGGTTCAATTTCCTACTAGCATATGCGATGGGGAATAGAGTTGCAGAAGGTCTATCACTAGGCTGCAGGAGAGTGGCTCCTATCCCTATATTGCTAGCATCTGTTCGCAGCGTAAAGTTCAGAGTTAAGTCAGGCAGTCGCAGAATTGGCCTAGCTGTGAGTTTCTCCTTCAGCAGCGTGTAGGCATTTTCGCACTCCGCTGTCCAGGTTACTTTGTCCGGGTTCCCATTCTTGGTTAATGCGGTCAATGGCGCACTCAGGGTATTAAAATCTTTAATATATCTCTGGTAGAAGCCACATAGAGACACAAATGACCTTACATCCTTTTTAGTCTGGGGTCGTGGGGCCCGCTGTAACTTCTCAATATTACGCGCATCTGGGAACATGCATCCATGCGAGATAGTGTGTCCCAGGAATTCTAGTTGCTCGCAGGCAATTTGACATTTTGTAGGGCGAGCGGTGAGTCCTGTTTCTCTAAGTCTTTCGAAGAGTAGGGAAACTGCGTCCAGGTGCTCCTCAAAGGTGTTCGTGGCAATAAGTATGTCGTCCATGAAATTACTTATCCCAGGGTGGTTCAGGGGTTCCAGTAGCTTCCTCATCATACGAGTAAAGACGCTTGGGGCGTTGCTTAGCCCAAATGGCAATACATTAAACTCGTAATGGCCTTCAGAAGTACTAAATGCTAACATATGTCGAATTTCCTCTTTTACCGGGATCTGGTAGTACCCTTTGCTAAGGTCTATCTTCGAAAAGTATCGTGCTCTACTCAGCTTGGTGAAAAGCTGATTCTGATCCGGTAAGGGCTCCGCTTGAAATTCCGTTACAGCGTTGAGCCTTCGGTAGTCTATGCAGAGGCGATGTTCTCCTGTGGATTTTCTAAGCAACACTACACTCGCACTATAAGGCGACTCTGATTTTGAGATAATATTTTCCTTAAGCAGGTACTCGATTTCCTCACTCAATGCCTT
Organism: Oreohelix idahoensis; assembly: GCA_024509875.1. Classification (NCBI taxonomy): domain Eukaryota; kingdom Metazoa; phylum Mollusca; class Gastropoda; order Stylommatophora; family Oreohelicidae; genus Oreohelix; species Oreohelix idahoensis. The sequence goes on from JAMPIV010014803.1 coordinate 16,266, forward strand.
TGCTTTAGCATAAGGAACAGGATAGTTCTTAACTCGTACCGGGGCGAGGTCTGTTAGCTTCATATCAAATTCTATCAGGTTGGTCATGCCAGGTTTATCCGTGAGTCTACTAGTGTGTTTTCTCAACAACTGTTGAACCCGTGCCTGCTGATCCTCCGTTAAAGTTGAACTAATCTGAACATCTTGATGAGTTTCGCACTGACGAAGAGGGTATTCACAGGAGGTCAGGGGTTCTGCCTCAGTTTCCGTCGCAATAGCCAGTGTCAGGAAATGTGCTGGTTCTGCACCTGGTCTTTCATAATATCGCTTCAGCAGGTTTATGTGGTAAATTTTCTGCTTCCCCTTTATGGCAATCTTGTAATTGGTGCGCGACATTTTCTCAACAATTTTATATGGACCTCTCCACCCGATTTGCAATTTATTATTGCTACTGGGCAGGAGTAATAATACCTGTTCTCCTACTTCTAGCTCCCTATCCTTCGCAGTGCGGTTGTAGTAACGCGCATGTTTACGACGGGCACGGCGTACATTTTCCTTTGCCAGTTCCCATCCTGTTTTAAGGCGTTGGGTCAACTCCTTCACGTATTGGGATGCAGAGGTGACCGTCTCATCAGCTTTATCATCTGTCCAAGTACGTAACAGTGCCTCTAAAGGTCCTTTTATAGGTCTACCAAACAGCAATGTGGCAGGAGGCATCCCAGTAGAATTGTGGGGTACTTCGCGGTAAGCAAATAGTGCTGCGGGTAAGTATTGATCCCAGCTCTCTGGTTTTTCCTGCGCAAGTTTCCGAAGGATGGAAATAAGGGTCCCGTTAAACCGCTCCACCTGGCCATTTGCCTGGGGGGGTGGTAGGGAGAGGTGTGGATATGTCGGGCCTGAAATATCCTAAACACTTCCTCGGTGAGTTTTCCTCGGAATTGGGAACCATTATCTGTCAGGATCTGTGACGGAAACCCTAGCCGAGTAAATATGGTGAGCAGAGCCTCAGCAACATGCTTAGAATCACAGGCGGGCATAGCAATTGCCTCTGCCCACATGGAGCAACAATCCACTAACGTGAGTATATAACTGTTTCTCTTTTTGCTACGAGTAAGTGGACCCACAATATCCACCGCTACTCGTTCGAAGGGTGTGCCCAAGATTGGCATTTCTCCCAGAGTGGCTGGGGCCGTCCAGTGTTTCGGCGCTGTCCTCTGGCACTGCGGGCATGATTTCACATATCTCTGGATATCGGCGTTGATACCTGGCCAATAATAATGACATGAAATACGCTGAATCGTGGCACTTATGCCCATGTGGCCACTAAACGGAAGGGCATGGCCCATTTCTAGGACCTGGGCTCGGTATGCTGATGGAACCACAAGTTGCCCATGTTCCTGTCCTCCATTTCCTGCTTTCCGATGCAACAGCCCATTTTTCTTGTAGAAGTCTCCCTTTTGGAGAGGAGTGTGCGCTCTCGGTAGTTTTTTGTAGCAGGGTGCTAGAGATTGATCCTCCGTTTGTGCCTTTTTTAATTCCTCAGGAAGGATGTTGGGTGGGGATTCCAACTCCGTATTCCGTTTGGCCTGTCCTCTAGTGGTGACAGCCGCCACAACCAGAGGGTGAATGGGTTCTCCCAAGAACACATACCTACACCCTAAGATCAAGGGATAAATAGGGTCGTCCAAGATCGCTGCACTGATTTCCCCAGTCACATATTTTGATTTGACCTTAATCTTGGCTATGGCCAAACGCATAGGTGCTGCACTTTTAGTAGGTCCTTGTATTTCTATAGTGTCTTCTGTCATCTGGTCAGGCTTGACTAGGGATGCACAGACAACTGCGTCGAATGCAAGGCCTGTATCATAAAGGCAGGTCACCTCTTGGTCATTTACGAGGACTGTCTCAACGACCGGGGGATGTCGGGGTTTGTCCAGAGGTTCTTCCGGTCCATTTCCCCTTGCGGCACTTTTACGTAAGCAGGCAGCATGATGAGGTGGGTTTTTCCGGTTGCACTCCTGCGTATTGTGGGTGATGGTTCTACAGTGCTTACACCATTTTTCCCCTTGCCTCTGCTGCTGGAAATTAGATCTCTGAGTAGTCTTGTAGTCTGGCTTGTCATGCTTTTTGAAGTTAGTATACGGTGGTTTCACTTGGGGGTCCATGTGTGACTGAGCTGTCTGTCTAGGTACGTAATCTGGTTGTTTCCGTCTGGGTGGTGGATTCTCTGATAGTGCTGCCTGATATCGTTCCGCTAACTGGACTATGGATTCTAAAGTGCTGGCCCCATTCTCTGTCAGGAATCTTCTCATGTCGGAAGTCATGGTGTCCTTCAGTTGTTCGATCATGACCATTTCCTTCAGGCCTTCCCAATCATGAGTAAAATTCCCTAGGGCACCCCACTTCTCCACGTAGGAATCCAGTCTCGCAGCAAACTGAGCAAAGTTCTCTCCGACTTCCCTCCTAGAGTTACGGAACCTCTTCCTATAGGCGTCAGCATGTAGCTCATAACGAACCAATAGTGCCTTTTTCAAAGAGTCGTAGTCATCCTGTAAACCTGGAGGAAGCTTGCTATACACGTCATAAGCAGTTCCTCTAAGCCCTTGCGACAGTTTCAGGTTCCATTTGCTCTTCTCCAAACCAAACGTGGTGGCAAACTTCTCAAATTTGTCCAGATACCTATCGATCGAGTCGGCTTGTTCCGAGAAAGCTTCGAATGGAAACGTCAAGGGTCCCAAAGTTGACATGAGTGAGGATGGCAAAGGTCCTGTGCCCCCTGCGTGCAAGGAGGGCATATCATCTGACCGTGGCGATAGGTTGCCTGAGGAGGTAGATGCGGTCGCACCGGCTACTGGTTCAACTCTTTGAGCTTGTCCCTGCATCTCTAACTGCTTCATCTTCAATGCATGCTCGCGTTCATCTCTCTCGCTTCTTTCTCTAGCGTCTACAGCTTTTATCCTCTCATCTATTTCTGCTAACTTTATTCGCTCTTCTCTTTCAGCTTTCGCTGTTTCTCGAGCGTAATACTTATCAGTCTCGACACTGACATAATTTGCAAGGTCCACCCCACTATAACCTAGATCTCGACCGGCCTCCCCTAGTGCTGCCTTAAGCTTAACTATTTCAGCCATCTTTTGCAGTTAAAGTCCACACTGAGTAAGCTAGTGCTACCTTCCAATAGTATTTCTAGCAACAAGTAAATACTAATTATTTATCCGACTGCTGTAGAATGAAATTACTACAGTTATGGAGACTTAAGGTCTGTAATTCAATGAAATACAAAATCAAGAACTAACTTAATTAAACACAACATATATAAAGGGATTCACCAATCAATGCCTGAATTTCTAGAAAAAATGTTTTCTGTCTTTCTAGAGCTCACTGTGTGAAAATACATGTGTTAAAATGGTATACTGTAATGACTGAATGGATGATACTATCCCAGAGGTATGATAAAATACATAAGTTCAAATCCCGGACCGAGACACCAGTGTCACGTAGCGTTTAAAGGATAAGAGAATTATTTAGAGGAAATAATAGATCTGATGTGGAAGATTTGGCTCAAGGAATCCCTGCTGGGTTTTCCCACTTCCAAAGGGTGACGAAGAGGGTAAATTCTCCTAACTCGACAGGTCTGGAAAAGATTGTAAGGAGATATTTGGTCTCTCGCTACCGTCGTCCCCTTCTCAGTTATCTATTATTATTATTCTTTAAATTATATTATATTTTACGAGCCCCCCCTCCCTTATAAAGGAAGATAAACATAGACAATATTCAACATCTAATGGAAGGAACAAAGCGTGGGGTACAGTATATACACCCAATTGGTTTATTGCAATAAAGTGAATAGATGGTGAATGATAGTATTGTCGATGGAATTAGTGTCTGCTGTATGTATTATGTGTCTCACAATTCACGTGTTTTTCATCATGGATGACTAAACTTTGTGGCATTGATTAGGTGAGTTTCCTTTGTCGTGGACTTAGCTTTTCAGCCCCCGGCTGATAGTGAAGTGAGGTTAGTTCTCCGGTCTCCTGACGTTGCCCCGGTAGGTCTTGAATGGTTCGGATTTGCCTTCTCTGTGCTCGACTCCGTATTCTGCGCTGAGATTGGACTGTCGTGCAAGGCTCCACCATAGACTGAAGACAAATACGACGGCTCCATTAATTTTCTAGCTTTAGAAAGCAGTCTTTCCCTAAGCCGTCCCTCTGCCCGTCACCTCAGATTTTAGTCTCTAACATCATATGTCTAGAGTCTAATCTTGAATTCAAGTTTCTCCTGTCTGTCCTTTATTATATTTCTCTGCCCCAGTGGCAGTATTATAATTCTTTAGACTGATTTATCGTCAGCTTAACCCGATGAATTATTATAAATGTCAGTTAAACCCACCAAATTTATCATAGAAATGTCGGCAACAGTATTCTAGTTCTGTGCCTCTAGCCTAATCGTCATGTCATTATGATGAATTTAACAAATAATTGGACATCCGTGTTTTTAGAATTGTCTGACAACATTATCACACACTTCATGTCTGGTCGCCTCGTCATATAATTTATAATGAATATATGTCACGGTCGGTCAACATTATCGTAACTATTAATTTCCGTTAGTCTAAACGTCGGGTCGAAAATAATCAAATAATATGGAAATTAATAGCTATATATATATATATTCCCGTTATACATTATTATGAACATGTACATATCCCGTGGGATCATAAAATATACCCGATCACATGTGGCTGGATGTGATCGTACAACATAAATATGAATAAAGTAAACATACCAATCTTGCGTCGATTTTGCAAGGTACTACACATTTCATCACATTATATTCTAGCGAGATTTCACTTACCTACTCAAAGATGGACGCTAACCCGCAATTAGACACGTGGCTTCAGTGCTTTTAATGCGAGAATTCGCCGATAATTGGGTTAGACCTAGCTGTCTCAAGGGTTCCGGGCAAGTGAAGATTGCTCGTGTTTGGCGCACTTTTAGCGGGACATTTCCGCTTGGACACGTGATCCATAGCGTGCATCATGTGACATTAGCGTCAAATAAACGCTCCAATCAATAGCGTTAAAAGTCACGTGGGGTCTTCCTAAAGTGGCATAAACTGGTTTTATCAGCTTAAGCAGTCTTAAATTAAAACAGGTTCCTAGCTACCGAGGTCATTGGTCAACAATGACGTCGTATCTAAAAATAGCGAGGAGAAAATACTGAATGCTAGGAGAATTTCCGCCAGTGACAATTCCCGGGACTTTGCGATCATGCATTGAGGATGAGAAAAAAAACGATGTCCGTAAATAATAAAAAAAATGAAGAGAAGATTGGGCAAGTTGTCACAATCAGATCAACATGAAAGTGAGATATTTGAATGTACACGAGCACTGTAACATAACATCTGCACCAAGCTTGGTATTTCTTTATTACTTTGATTCGATCCCTCTTGTTTAACCCCAGTCACACATAAAAATAGACAGGCCTTGCTAAAATAAATATAATAGAAGGATTTCATCATCATCAGCTGCCATCTCCACAATGAAGGTCAGCTGCAATGGATCTTCAACATCTTCTGACTCTTGTCTTGGTGGTGCACTCTGACAGACTCTGTCCTGTCTTGATGGTGCACTCTGATAACACTTTTTCCTGTCCATCTCTTGTCTTGATGGTGCATTCTGATAACACTTTTTCCTGTCCATCTCTTGTCTTGATGGTGCACTCTGATAACACTTTCTCCTGTCCATCTCTTGTCTTGATGGTGCATTCTGATAACACTTTTTCCTGTCCATCTCTTGTCTTGATGGTGCACTCTGATAACACTTTCTCCTGTCCATCTCTTGTCTTGATGGTGCATTCTGATAACACTTTTTCCTGCCCATCTCTTGTCTTGATGGTGCACTCCGAGTCTCTGATTACACTTTTTCCTGTCCATCTCTTGATGTTATCTTCCCACTTATAGCTCTTTCTTTCCCTTGCGGCACGTTTGCCTCAACTCTTCCTTCTATTAGAAGAACAAGTTGAAGGCAAAGATGCAAGAAGATGACAGCTCCACAACTGGAAAGATAATATCAGTTGATGGACTGGAAAGATAAAATCAGTTGATGGACTGGAAAGATAAAATCAGTTGATGGACTGGAAAGATAATATCAGTTGATGGACTGGAAAGATAAAATCAGTTGATGGACTGGAAAGATAATATCAGTTGATGGACTGGAAAGATAAAATCAGTTGATGGACTGGAAAGATAATATCAGTTGATGGACTGGAAAGATAAAATCAGTTGATGGACTTTAAAGATAATATCAGTTGATGGACTGGAAAGATAATATCAGTTGATGGACTGGAAAGATAATATCAGTTGATGGACTGGAAAGATAATATCAGTTGATGGACTGGAAAGATAAAATCAGTTGATGGACTGGAAAGATAATATCAGTTGATGGACTGGAAAGATAATATCAGGTGATGGACTGGAAAGATAAAATCAGTTGATGGACTGGAAAGATAATATCAGTTGATGGACTGGAAAGATAAAATCAGTTCATGGACTGGAAAGATAATATCAGTTGATGGATGGAAAGATAAAATCAGTTGATTGACTGGCAAGAAGATAGATCCATTAGCTTTATCAAAAAGGAACCGTTGTAGCGCTGTGGTTAGAGCACTGGCTTCCTAGCTCGGTGATCCATGGTTCAATCCTCAGTTGAGGTGGAATTTTTTTAGACTGCAAACTGTTCCAGCGGTCGACCCAGCCACATGAATTGGGTCCCAGAGAAACTCTGGTAAGGTTAAGGCGGCCAGCGTGATGCTGACATCATCACCCTTAGTGTGCCGATGGTCAAGAAAATATGGGTCTAACACCATACTCCCAATATGCCTCAATGGGTGAGTAACGGGATCCTCTACCTCCTTACTTTTTATCAAAGTAAAGTTACCAGGTTCGAAACCAAGTAATGTCACATTTCCAGTATACCCAGTTGTATATGAGTATCTGACTCTGCTCTTGAGTTAGGGAAGACAAAGGTAGTGAGGAAGAGAACCGGTAACCACCATCTAAAAAAAGCTGAGACTTAACAGTCTTTGAAACTTTTTTTTTGGGTTAGGTTTTTGCTTTCTTCTGGCGAGGCGCGTGCCTTTCAACCTATTTTGGTTATATCAGAGCTCATTTACCATCTTTGAAACTGTTAACTGTCTTATAAACGCATTTTAACACGTCACTTCCTTACCACAGTATCTGATACGTGACTTGACCTTTGAACCCAAGTCACCCACTAGTTTTAAATGATGACAAAGCGTCGACGGTGATAGCTACTGTGTTTTGTTGTTTTTTTACCTTTTGTTTTAGTTGAAGATACTGAAGTTGGTGTTCTTTGTTTTAATTATAACCGCAGTTTATTATTTGACCCCCTCAAGTTCCGGAAGGGGGGGGGGGGGGGGTCTCTGAAGAGAATAAGAAAGAATAGGGTCACTGCACTCTCAGACATGTCGTACTAGGCAACTAAAAATTAGGTTGTGCATGTGGCTGGCAATCTCATCATGTAAAACACTGCCACAGAAACAACCGCTCCAAGAGCACGCGAATGCTTGGTGCAGACTTCATGCAAAGGGGGGGGGGGGGGGGTAACTACAGTTGTGGCTGCATTCTCCGCAAGCGGCGCAAAGGAAAATGATGCTGATATTGATAGTTTATAATTTGTGCATTAATGTTCATAACGTTAGTAATGGACCAGACAAAGTACGGACGTTCCCTTTTCAACCTGCATCATATTTTTCACCCCAACCATCTCAAAACTTGAAGTGACACTTGACCTTTACGGCAGAGTTTTATACTGCTAGCAGGATGAGGGAATGTAGTACACGCACCGAGAATGACGCCATATGTAAGCACACAGCAGGGAAGTAACACACAATGCTCAGCAATTATTAGCAGAATTTTATCCTGGACTCCGGAGACAAGCCATACAGGCACTTGATATTATTATGGATTATCTTAAAGTTTACGGTACTTTCTGGACCACAGCACGCACCAAGATGTTAAAAATAAAATGTAAGGGGAAAAACAGTTTATAAATATACATCCATTTTCACTGCAGAGATGGTGGCAATACTAAAAGCACTAGAAATATTCTCTAATAACCCTCCCAAGAAACTAATAGTTTTAACAGACTCACTTTCAACAATTCAAGCACTTAGAAACTTACGAGAACTGATATCGCAGAGGAGATATTTTTAGCTACTACATCTTATATTCCAGAGTATGTTCAGCCTTAATCGCTTGGATACCTTCACATGTTGTTATAGAGGGAAATGAAAAGGCAGATAAAGAAGTCAAGAAAGGTAGATCTGATAAAAATCTAATAAATGTAGGGATGAGTAAATCAGAGATTAAAAGCTTAATTAAAGAATTAATAACAGATGAATGAAAGGCAGAGTGGGATAAAAATCTGAAAGGAAGGCATGCAAATAAGATGTCCAGGGCTCCAACAAGAAAATGTCAGATATCTGGGGAATTGAAAATTCCCAGTACGTAATAAAAAACTTCTCAGACTACAGATAGAAAAATGCTATTTCAGAATAGAAGAACCTTACTGTGCAGGATGTCTTCAAGACAATAATACGAGTATAGAGTATTTCTTGTTAAAATGTAAGAGGTATGAACAAATGAGAATCCCAATATTAGATTATTTTCAGGCATCAAGTTTACCTATAAATATAGAAGAAGTGTTGAGAATAGACAGACCTAGAGAACTGCATAATATAGTCAAACAGTATTTAACAAGAACATAAGTTAATATATAGTAATTGGGGAGGTGAAGGTCTGATGCTGTTCTTACAATACATATGACTTATGACAGGGGAAAGTCAATTAAATATCTATAATAGTCAATTATACAACTGGAAACATCAGGCCTTTATTAAGAAAAAGATGATAACTTGTATTATGTCAGTTTTACAGATGAATGAGCTGTGGCGTAGTTATTAATTTTCAGGGGTGGGCTGTTGAGTGGGAGGCCCTATTCGGTGGCTCACTCTTTGAAGGTCTGCCTCCCTCCCATTAACCACTTTCTAAATGAGACTGATCATACAGTTTAAAAAGCGAATATACATCATTCAAAGCAAGTAGATAATGTAACGCTTACAACCCCCCAAAAAACAAAAATACTTTGGAGTCCCCCAGCACATATTCGGAAAAATTGGGGGAGGAGGGTCGAAGCCCAGAAGAAATCTCCCCAAGTGCGCTATTAAAGCAAGAACAAATAAGAAACATTTCGGTAAAACAATACCCTTTGTACAGAATGCACTAAACAACAGAAATTGACAACCTGCACAAACAAAACTAAACTTTAGCAGAAGTCAAAAATAGCTAAATCAAAAGCAGCGGATATTAAATAAACCTAATAACCATTTATGAAGGAAAAGTTTAAAAAAAAAAAAAAAAAAATTTAGCAATTTATAAAGAAAATCGGCCCTTTTGCTTTTATGTACTGGAGTATGCAACATTCACATATGTATCCTAGTAGCACGTGTTCTACCTCGCCTGAAGCGGACCTGGTCTGATTGCCTATATAATTAATTACACGAGTGTGTCATGAAATATTCTAATCCACATATATAAATTATTAGGTAAATATGAAGCCTAACATATAATAAATAAAGGAAGAAGAATGGTAAAGAACAGTGCTGTCACAATGACTGTACTCGAAATCCCCTTGTTTTCTACTGCGTAAGCAAATTGTAACGTTTCACGTCGATATTAAAGGCTTTCTGCAACATACACGCGTTTCCCAAACACACAATAAAATGTGCTGCCTTTCTAAGAAAAACCTTGAAATATGCAAGTTGACCTAAATTTTAAATTCCATTCATGTCTTTTTTCTACACTGCGTTACCAAAACGAACGAACAGATGGACAAAAGGATAAAGAGAGAGGGGAGGGCTGAAAATCAGGAACGCATGCAACACGCGTCGCGCGATACACAATGCTGCCATCACGCGTGTAAGTCTACATGCACTAATTTTTTTTCAGACGGACAGTGATAAAATACACTACCCTTTCCCAGAGTTAGGTTTATAAATCATAAAAAACGCTTATTAGGAAAGATAACAATAGATGGGCTTACGGTTGAAAACATAACAGTACCCAGACAGCACATCTTCGAAACAGGAGGTAGAAGAAATTGCATATTTTGAACGCAGCCACGTAGCTCCTTTAAATTTGGATATTTGGGTTCCTTAGGGTTTGCTGACAAAGAATATGTAAAACGTTACGCAAATAGTCTAGGAATTAACAAGTTATAACCAAAATAAAATATTGGGGATGCCTGACAGCATAAAATCATTTCTGCTCATAAGATTTTTTTTTTATAACGTGTTTGAAAAAAACCTTACGTTACATAAATAGCCTACCATGTAAACTCCAAATTGATTGGAGCGCAACAAATGAAAGCCTAACCACGATTGGTCGGACTATAAATACTATCTTTCGTTGTTGGGGGAGACGGGAAAAGGTAACTTTTTTTCAAACACTTGTCGAAACGGGGCTCATTGGTCAGACTCGCTGATATACACACTTGGGAGCGTTAGTTCGAAACCACTTGTTTAAATAAGCTTGATAAAGCATCAGTGCGTTGAAGCCAGCTTATATTTGGCTCAATAAAAGCCTGGAAGATAAGCAGATGGGAATTTGTGCCAGTTTGTGCCAAAATTCATTGCTAATCAACGTATCTGTGTTTATTTCCATGAAATTGTGGTAAGCTTGAACCATTCAGTATCTTTTAATGAAAATTGAATGTGAATTGTTGATTTATGCCTGTATATATATGTGTAGTTCAGTGGCAAACAGGAGATAAAGCCTATAATGCTCCAGCCTGAACAGAGGGTGTCGGAGGGAAGTAAAACGGCATGGAATGGCCAAATAGTACACTGACACCTGGATGATTGATTAGAAAGAAATAATGCTGGAAGTGCAGAGGCGTAGTAACCATTAAGAAGGGTAATACTGGAATAAAGTATTTCAAATGAAGCTGACAGTTGGCCTAATGCTCTGAACTCAATGTTTGTGCTGTGTTGTGATCAGTGTAACAAGAGAGTTTAAGTTAGTTATGAAGTAGAAGGTACATCCTTCTTGATTTCAGGGACAGTGGTCTTGATGGTACTGAGCAGCACCTGGTCAGAGCTTTGCTGAATCCAGTGTCGGACAGCATACTCCTTGGTCCTTTTAGCTATCAGTGAGGTGTCTCCAGAGCCCAGAGGAGAATTCGAGCAGAGGAGTCCTTTCCTGCCGCCATCACGCCAGATAAGCTAACTTGGCCAGCTGAGCTCAACATTATGTCCCCTCATCTTGAACTGACTTTGTAAAATTAACATTAAGAGGGGAATTTAATTGTCTTAAAATCAGGAACTGTGAACATCTCCAATACTAGTCCCTAAAGACAAACTATTGAAGTCATGATGACAAATACCAACAGAGCTTGAACAAAACAAAACCAGTATTACCTCATTTTACTACTACACAACTGACACACATAGAACTTTTGTAATAATATATGTCACTACAATATTCATATTAAATACATTCTGTACATAACTTGTAATTTAAATTGATTGTGATTCCTGGTTCCCTTGTAGTTGAATCAGGACACATATTCATTCATGCCAGTAATGAATACATATTGTTATTTGAAAGTTACGAGTGACTTCTTTAAGATATTCTCATAGAGTGTTATATGTATGTGAGTGTCACAGTGTTGTTAAGAGTAGTGGATTAAATTAAATTGTTTATCTGTCTGTTGTTGTGACTTACACTTCACCATACTCATACCCTAGACACATAACGTAGCATCACACTATTCCAGAATAATTCTGACTGAGATATATAGATATGTGGTAGCAAGTAAGGTTATCTATAATACACTACTCTTAATAGATATAGATACCTTCACAGCTGATCTCAGTCAGTACACTAAGTTCCCTATAAGTATTTATAACATCCCACTTCACCACATATATTGGGGTCTCGCTCTTGGGATTTTGAATCTTTAACTATTAAAAATATTGGGGATAATTCACTTCAGGGAATATAAGAATTAAAAGGTATCCTTGGGTGGAATTAAATAAGGTTGAGCTCACGGTGCCTGTGTTGTCCATTAGAGATTGAATTGTTGGTTAGACATTATATAAAGTTACCTGATAGACAATGGCGGACCTGGCCAAATTTCGATCTGCTGCGGTTCAGACTGCAAAAGAGTTAGGATTAGATGGGCAAGTTATGGTTGCCTATGTCACGACGGAATGTGACAAATTTATTGAACGCGAAGAAAGAAGGTTTGAAGCCGAAAGAAGGTTAGAGGCTGAAAGGGAAATTAAGAGGTTGCAATTTGAAGCTGAGGCTGAGACTAAGAGGTTGCAGATTGAGGCTGACAAAGAGGCTAAAGCATTGGAAGCCGAGGAAAGAAGACAGGCTGCAGAAAGGGAAGAGAAGAAATTAGCTGCAGAAAGGGAAGAGAAGAAATTAGCGGCAGAAAGGGAAGAGAAGAAATTAGCTGCAGAAAGGGAAGAGAAGAGATTAGCTGCAGAAAGGGAAGCAGAAAAGGAGGAGAAAAGATTACAAAGGGAACATGAGTTACGACTAAGGGAGTTTGAGTTTCAAGGCCATGCTCCTGAAAATGGTGCCAGCCCCTTTGCCTCTGATGCTACGGTTACTCAAGGAGCCTCAACCTCAGCTATGAACTTTCATTTAGATCATTTTGTTGAGAAAGACGATGATATTGAGAGCTATATAAATAGGTATGAACTATTAGCCACCACGTATGGGTTAGAGAGAGAAAGGTGGAGCTTAAAGTTATCTCAGGGACTTCGTGGGGCAGCTTATGAAGTTTTTGCAAAAATGAGCAGAGGTGATCAGGAAAATTATGACATGCTAAAGCAGGCTCTTTTGTTAAGGTATGAAAAGAATGCAGAATTTTATAGGAAAAAAATTTAGGAATGCTAAACTACTGTCAGGTGAAACCTATCACCAGTTCTCTGCACGAATAGAGACATACTTGGAGAAATGGACTTCTCTGGGGAAAACCCAAGATCTTAAGGAAATGGTCCTTATAGAGCAACTAAGAGAGTCCATGGCTCCAGACCTGAGAAAGTTTCTCATGGAACAAGGTGCAGAGAGGCTGGGTGAGTTGCTAAATGTTGCTGAAAGGTATCAAGCAGCTCAAGCAGAGGTAACAGGTAATAAAAAGAAACAAGTGGATAACTTTAGGGCACCACAGAACTTTAATAAATTTGATCCTTAGGATCAAAATAAAGGTAAGCACCAATTTGATAGGCCACGGTATGAAAATAAAAATAAATTCCCACAATTCGATGAAAGGAAATATGATGAAAGAAAATCTTTCAACCAAGGAAAAAGGTGGTGTAAAAATTGTCAGATGGACAATCATGACACTGACCGTTGCAGAAGGAAACCTGTGTATATGGCAACCCTTCAGGTCAGGTCGACCTCAAGACAGGAGGAGGATATTATGTTAGATACCACTCCAGAAGAGATGAGGAAGGCACAGGCTGGGGATAAAACACTCAAGCCTTGTTTCAGAAAATTGTCAACTTGTCATACAACTCCAGGCAAGGGAGATTTTTACATGAAAAACAAGTTGATGTATAGGAAGGCCGGAACTAGATCCCATGGTCACGGACAGCTGGTTCTTCCAAAAAGATACAGGACAGAATTAATAAGGAGCCTACATGTGAAACCAGATGGGGACCATGAGAAGATAGGTACCATCATTCAAAAGGTGGCTCACAATTATTATTGGCCCAAAGCAAGATGGGACATTGAGAATTTTGTAGAAAGGTGTAGCATAGCACATGAGGGAACACCCACAAGTGGGAACATGGATCAGGACCTGGACACGCCCCGGAGCAAAATTAGGCCTGATAATAAAAAGAAAAATAGATTTGATAAAGTGGACCAAATGGAATGGGAAGCCCCTTTTCACGGACAAGCTTCACTTAACTGTTTTACAATGGCCACTATGCGGAGAGTGCAAACAGATGTCTTACCCCAGGATAAGCCGAAAATCCCTCAATCGGACTTAAACAAACTGGAGGAAGAAGATGTAGAGAGGAAATCTCTCATCAAGAATTTTAAGAGGGGGAAAGCCCCAAAAGAAAAATTGGTAGCGGTCGTTTTGTGAATGATAATTCTGGGAGGAAAAATCATCACTATAAAGCTTCGAGTGGAAGAGACCATACCGGTGCATGGACAAATAGGTCCACACAATTAAAGGTCCATATGTAGCTTTGTTAAGAACGTGGACTGATGAAAAGGCAGAGGAAAACATTACATCTTCATACCAATATGTGAATGAGCTGACCACTCGGTTAAAAACTGGCTGGAAACTTGCCAATGAAAATTTGAAACAAGCCAGGAAGAAACATGCTGCCTATTATAACAGGAAGGCGAAAGACAGAAATTTGGCTGTGGGAGAGAAAGTACTGCTTCTTTTGCCCGGGAGTCAGAATAAGTTACAAATTGGATGGCAGGGTCCATATACAGTTCTAGAGAAGGTGTCTAGAACAAATTATAAGATAGATAAGAAGGGGAAAGAAAAAATCTATCATGTGAATCTCCTGAAGAAATATTTGGAAAGAGAACATCAGGAAGAGACACACTTGTTGACCTTGTCCATCGCCATGGAGATGAAAAAGGAACCACTTTCATCATTTGAATATCCATTACACCCCTGTGAGACAGCAGCACAGGTGAAAATCAGTACACATTTAACGAAAACTCAGAAAGAGAGAGTGCAACAGGTTCTAAATAATCATGCAGAGGTGTTAACAGACCGACCAGGGCATACAAACCTATTGGAATATGATATGAAACTCATAGACTCCACACCTGTCTGTATGAAACCATATTCGATTCCGTTTGCTAAGGAAAAAGCTTTGAAGGAAGAGATAGACTATCTGTTGAAGGAAGGAATTATTTCGCACAGTGAGTCTTCGTATAGTTCCGGGGTTGTACTTTTAAGGAAGCCCTCTGGAGAACATAGACTCTGTATAGATTACAGGAGACTGAATGCTATTACAGAAGGACAGGTGGATCCATTGCCGGATACAAATCAGCTGTTTGCCAGACTAAATAAAGCTAAATATTTCTCAAAAGTGGATCTGAGTAAAGGATACTATCAGATTCCAGTAAAGCCTGAGGTTAGACCATACCTAGCTTTTAGTACCTCAGAAGGACACTATGAGTTTAATAGATTGCCATTTGGATTGAAGAATGCGCCTAGTGTCTTCTCTAGAATGATGAGAAAATTATTGGATCCTCTGAATAATCCCTGTATAACAAATTTTATGGATGATATCCTTATAGCAACAGAAACATTTGAGGAACACATTGACTCTCTGAACATGCTGTTTACTCGACTTAGGGAGGCAAATTTAACAGCCCGACCAACCAAATGTTGCGTTGGATGTAAAGAATTGGAATTTTTGGGACACACAGTTTATCAGGGAAACATGACCCCTGACCCAAAGAATTTAGAGAAACTACAGAAAGCCCCGAGACCACAAACCAAGAAGGACGTGAGATCCTTTGTCTCATTATGTGGTTTCTACCAGAAGTATATCAAAAACTTTAATTCCATATGTGCACCGTTAACTGAATTGACACGTAAAGGACATCCAGATCGCATTACATGGACACCACAATGTGAAATGACGTACCAAGAGTTGAAGGAAAAGCTCACAAGTAAACCCATTTTGAAATTACCTGACTTAAGTCAAGAATTCATAGTAAGGACGGATGCAAGTAATATTGGGTTAGGTGCAACTCTACTACAGAAATCAGATGCATTGGATGGGGAATTAAGCCCAGTGGCATATGCTAGCAGAAAGTTGAATAAAGCTGAAATCAACTACTCAACTAGCGAAAAAGAATGTCTTGCAGTAATATGGGCAATAAAGAAATTCAATATTTATCTATATGGGAAGGCATTTAAGTTGCAAACTGACCACAAACCTTTATCGTTTCTAGCACAGGCTAAGCATGAGAACTCTAGGTTACTCCGATGGTCTTTGCTTCTGGCTCCATATAATTTTAGCATTGAGTATATATCTGGAAAAACCAATTTGGGAGCGGATTTTTTAAGCCGCCATCCGTGTGATGAGAATCACCGTAAACACCAGAAATAATACTGAATTTCTCTATGTGTATATAGAATAAAGGACTGACATATAATGTCTGTTTTAAGAGGGGAGGTGTCATGAAATATTCTAATCCACATATATAAATTATTAGGTAAATATGAAGCCTAACATATAATAAATAAAGGAAGAAGAATGGTAAAGAACAGTGCTGTCACAATGACTGTACTCGAAATCCCCTTGTTTTCTACTGCGTAAGCAAATTGTAACGTTTCACGTCGATATTAAAGGCTTTCTGCAACATACACGCGTTTCCCAAACACACAATAAAATGTGCTGCCTTTCTAAGAAAAACCTTGAAATATGCAAGTTGACCTAAATTTTAAATTCCATTCATGTCTTTTTCTACACTGCGTTACCAAAACGAACGAACAGATGGACAAAAGGATAAAGAGAGAGGGGAGGGCTGAAAATCAGGAACGCATGCAACACGCGTCGCGCGATACACAAATGCTGCCATCACGCGTGTAAGTCTACATGCACTAATTTTTTTTCAGACGGACAGTGATAAAATACACTACCCTTTCCCAGAGTTAGGTTTATAAATCATAAAAAAACGCTTATTAGGAAAGATAACAATAGATGGGCTTACGGTTGAAAACATAACAGTACCCAGACAGCACATCTTCGAAACAGGAGGTAGAAGAAATTGCATATTTTGAACGCAGCCACGTAGCTCCTTTAAATTTGGATATTTGGGTTCCTTAGGGTTTGCTGACAAAGAATATGTAAAACGTTACGCAAATAGTCTAGGAATTAACAAGTTATAACCAAAATAAAATATTGGGGATGCCTGACAGCATAAAATCATTTCTGCTCATAAGATTTTTTTTTATAACGTGTTTGAAAAAACCTTACGTTACATAAATAGCCTACCATGTAAACTCCAAATTGATTGGAGCGCAACAAATGAAAGCCTAACCACGATTGGTCGGACTATAAATACTATCTTTCGTTGTTGGGGGAGACGGGAAAAGGTAACTTTTTTTCAAACACTTGTCGAAACGGGGCTCATTGGTCAGACTCGCTGATATACACACTTGGGAGCGTTAGTTCGAAACCACTTGTTTAAATAAGCTTGATAAAGCATCAGTGCGTTGAAGCCAGCTTATATTTGGCTCAATAAAAGCCTGGAAGATAAGCAGATGGGAATTTGTGCCAGTTTGTGCCAAAATTCATTGCTAATCAACGTATCTGTGTTTATTTCCATGAAATTGTGGTAAGCTTGAACCATTCAGTATCTTTTAATGAAAATTGAATGTGAATTGTTGATTTATGCCTGTATATATATGTGTAGTTCAGTGGCAAACAGGAGATAAAGCCTATAATGCTCCAGCCTGAACAGAGGGTGTCGGAGGGAAGTAAAACGGCATGGAATGGCCAAATAGTACACTGACACCTGGATGATTGATTAGAAAGAAATAATGCTGGAAGTGCAGAGGCGTAGTAACCATTAAGAAGGGTAATACTGGAATAAAGTATTTCAAATGAAGCTGACAGTTGGCCTAATGCTCTGAACTCAATGTTTGTGCTGTGTTGTGATCAATGTAACAAGAGAGTTTAAGTTAGTTATGAAGTAGAAGGTACATCCTTCTTGATTTCAGGGACAGTGGTCTTGATGGTACTGAGCAGCACCTGGTCAGAGCTTTGCTGAATCCAGTGTCGGACAGCATACTCCTTGGTCCTTTTAGCTATCAGTGAGGTGTCTCCAGAGCCCAGAGGAGAATTCGAGCAGAGGAGTCCTTTCCTGCCGCCATCACGCCAGATAAGCTAACTTGGCCAGCTGAGCTCAACATTATGTCCCCTCATCTTGAACTGACTTTGTAAAATTAACATTAAGAGGGGAATTTACTTGTCTTAAAATCAGGAACTGTGAACATCTCCAATACTAGTCCCTAAAGACAAACTATTGAAGTCATGATGACAAATACCAACAGAGCTTGAACAAAACAAAACCAGTATTACCTCATTTTACTACTACACAACTGACACACATAGAACATTTGTAATAATATATGTCACTACAATATTCATATTAAATACATTCTGTACATAACTTGTAATTTAAATTGATTGTGATTCCTGGTTCCCTTGTAGTTGAATCAGGACACATATTCATTCATGCCAGTAATGAATACATATTGTTATTTGAAAGTTTATCAGTGACTCTTTTAAGATATCTTTGTAGAGTGTTATATGTATGTGAGTGTCACAGTGTTGTCAAGAGTAGTGGATTAAATTAAATTGTTTATCTGTCTGTTGTTGTGACTTACACTTCATCATACACATACCCTAGACACATAACGTAGCATCACACTATTCCAGAATAATTCTGACTGAGATATATAGATATGTGGTAGCAAGTAAGGTTATCTATAATACACTACTCTTAATAGATATAGATACCTTCACAGCTGATCTCAGTCAGTACACTAAGTTCCCTATAAGTATTTATAACATCCCACTTCACCACAGAGTGCAACCACGGTAATCAACCTTTGCTGCAACAGCTATGAATTATGGTATGTTCACAAGCTTGAGTTTAGTCGAGTCATGACACGCAAACTTAAGTGTTCGCTTTGTAGTTATTAATTGCTATTCATCTCAAGTGTTACAGTGACTAGATGCTCCTACTGTCATAGCTCTCTCTTACTCATCCACCAACAGCAAGATTAAGCCCGAATCCTCAACAACAACAACAAAAAGTGGGGTGATAAGAAAAATGGTAAAAGACTACCATTGTAACGTATAAAAACGCTATCTTCAAATCACCATCGGCCCTGCGTAGTTTCCGAGGTGACATAGATAGAGCAGAGCTACTATCCTCTCTATTTCTTTACCCTGATGAAATAAAGATTTCGTTCGTTCGTTCAGTCATGTTATATAAGGCAACAAATATGAAACCTGTTGATAGTATTACAAGGCAGTCCTTTTCTGAAATCCACAAGGTAAGAGAGGTAGAGCAAGAATGGAGACTGAAGAACACATGGAGACTGAAGAACACATGGAGACTGTAGAACATATGGAGACTGTAGAACACATGGAGACTGAAGAAAACATGGAGACTGAAGGACACATGGAGACTGTAGAACACATGGAGACTGTAGAACACATGGAGACTGTAGAACACATGGAGACTAGAACACATGGAGACTGAAGAAAACATGGAGACTGAAGGACACATGGAGACTGTAGAACACATGGAGACTAGAACACATGGAGACTGAAGGACACATGGAGACTGAAGAACACATGCAGACTGAAGGACACATGGAGACTGAAGGACACATGGAGACTGTAGAACACATGGAGACTGTAGAACACATGGAGATTGTAGAACACATGGAGACTGAAGGACACATGGAGACTGAAGGACACATGGAGACTGTAGAACACATGGAGCCTGTAGAACACATGGAGACTGAAGGACACATGGAGACTGTAGAACACATGGAGACTGTAGAACACATGGAGACTGTAGAACACATGGAGACTGAAGAACACATGGAGACTGTAGAACACATGGAGACTGTAGAAAACATGGAGACTGAAGGACACATGGAGACTGAAGAACACATGGAGACTGTAGAACACATGGAGACTGTAGAACACATGGAGACTGAAGGACACATGGAGACTGAAGGACACATGGAGACTGTAGAACACATGGAGACTGTAGAACACATGGAGACTGAAGGACACATGGAGACTGAAGAACACATGGAGACTGAAGAACAAGTGGAGACTGAAGAACACATGGAGACTGTAGAACACATGGAGACTGTAGAACACATGGAGATTGTAGAACACATGGAGACTGAAGGACACATGGAGGCTGAAGAACACATGGAGACTGAAGAACACATGGAGACTGTAGAACACATGGAGACTGAAGGACACATGGAGACTGTAGAACACATGGAGACTGTAGAACACATGGAGACTGTAGAACACATGGAGACTGAAGGACACATGGAGACTGAAGAACACATGGAGACTGTAGAACACATGGAGACTGTAGAACACATGGAGACTGAAGGACATATGGAGACTGAAGGACACATGGAGACTGAAGGACACATGGAGACTAGAACACATGGAGACTGTAGAACACATGGAGACTGTAGAACACATGGAGACTGAAGGACACATGGAGACTGAAGAACACATGGAGACTGAAGAACACATGGAGACTGTAGAACCCATGGAGACTGAAGAACACATGGAGACTGAAGAACACATGGAGACTGAAGAACACATGGAGACTGTAGAACACATGGAGACTGAAGAAAACATGGAGACTGAAGAACACATGGAGACTGAAGGACATATGGAGACTGTAGAACACATGGAGACTGAAGGACACATGGAGACTGAAGGACACATGGAGACTGAAGGACACATGGAGACTGAAGAACACATGGAGACTGAAGGACACATGGAGACTGAAGAACACATGGAGACTGAAGAAAACATGGAGACTGAAGAACACATGGAGACTGAAGAAAACATGGAGGCTAAAGGACACATGGAGACTGAAGGACACATGGAGACTGAAGAACAAATGGAGACTGTAGAACACATGGAGACTGAAGAAAACATGGAGACTGAAGAACACATGGAGACTGAAGAACACATGGAAGCTGAAGAAAACATGGAGACTGAAGAACACATGGAGACTGAAGAAAACATGGAGACTGAAGGACACAAGGAGACTGAAGAAAACATGGAGATTGAAGAACACATGGAGACTGAAGAACACATGGAGACTGAAGAAAACATGGAGACTGAAGAAAACATGGAGACTGAAGGACACATGGAGACTGAAGAACACATGGAGACTGAAGAAGACATGGAGACTGAAGAACACATGGAGACTGAAGAACACATGGAGACTGAAGGACACATGGAGACTGAAGAACACATGGAGACTGAAGGACATATGGAGACTGAAGAAAACATGGAGACTGAAGAACACATGGAGACTGAAGAACACATGGAGGCTGAAGAACACAT
The DNA here is from genome assembly GCA_024509875.1 of Oreohelix idahoensis. NCBI lineage: Eukaryota > Metazoa > Mollusca > Gastropoda > Stylommatophora > Oreohelicidae > Oreohelix > Oreohelix idahoensis. The sequence goes on from JAMPIV010014803.1 coordinate 37,469, forward strand.
GGAGACTGAAGAACACATGGAGACTGAAGAACACATGAAGACAGAAGTACACTTGGAGACTGAAGAACATATGGAGACAGAAGGACACATGGAGACTGAAGAACACATGGAGGCTGAAGAACACATGGAGACTGAAGAACACATGGAGACTGAAGAACACATGAAGACAGAAGTACACTTGGAGACTGAAGAACATATGGAGACAGAAGGACACATGGAGACTGAAGAACACATGGAGACTGAAGAACACATGGAGACTGAAGAACACATGGAGACTGAAGAACACATGGAGACTGAAGAACACTTGGAGAAGAGAGTTGGAGACAGACATGAAAGGAATGAGGAAGACATTGAAAGACTGAGCTGATGGCACGAGCCAAGACGACTTGTCATTGGTTTTTTGCAGGCGTCTGCTCATTGGGGAGCTGAAGGGTGATAATGTGAGGTTTTTTACGAGGCTGACAACTTTATCATGTAAGAGCTAGCACACTAAGCACATGCTGAGGGCACCGTCCCAAATGGGCTAATAAAACGATTAAGATTAAATGCTGGTGATAATCGTTATACTCCGATACTCGCTGGGAAGCACAATAAACGGCAACAAGCGAAATTGTGAAATCATAGCCAACGACTGAAGATGTCTTAGACCAATAGTTGGCAACAGGTCGATCCTGTCTACCGGTAATTCCCAGCGAATCATCTGGTAGATCTTTAGGTAGCGGAGAAAAAAAGAATTTTCCAACTCAGTAAATTGGGGATTAGCTCTTTCCGTCCGGCACTTGAATGTTCGGTGTCCTGATGTTTACAGGTACTTTCACAACATTCCCAGTGAAAACCCGCAAGCTAGCTTATCAAAATTCATTTTATTCGTGAACTACATAAGAAAGGAAGCGATATTTTGTTTGAAGTTAACATTCAGTAAAATTTGGTAAAGTTTGAATTGTCCACTGCTAGATCGATGAATTTGCAGGGAGAAGATCGTCCGCATAGAAAAAAAGTTGCGATAAGGCTACATTTATTCCAGATTCTAAATACTTTGAAACCTGAAAGTAGACATGATTTTATCAAGGCAGAGAGATCCGTGGTTCTAAAGTAGATCTCCAAAGCTCCTGGGTTGCCAACCGTTGCCTTTAACAGTATAGCTGAAGACCACACACACACAAACACACACAGGAAGGGACAAGAAAAGAGAAAACAAAACAACCAAACTAGAGGCAGAAAACAATCTGCAAACACAATGCAAAGTAACAGTTGATATTTATGAAGACTTTTTTCCCCTTTAAATGATAATTTTACAAAGTCTTCACTACACAAGTAAAGCCCTCCAAAGAAGACAAACTGGACTGTTTAACAATAAGTTTTAATTTTACAAATACATATTACTTATTTCCTATCGTAGACAAATTATTAAATGAACAAATAATCTCGCCAAGCTACTGCATCGATACAAGCCTTTAACTTGACTCTCGCCGTACCGCTCCCACACGCACCACGCCACACTTATTTATTACGAGAGGGAGGGAGTTAGAAGCAATGGGGGAGTAAGACAGGATTAAGACGCGTTTCAGAGTAAACAACCGAAGTATTGCTTCAAAATAAAATAAAAGAGAAAAAGATGGACAAATAAAATAATAAAATTTCTATTGCCTCAATAGGTTATCTTTTCACAAAAAAAGTTTTCATTAGGAAAAGTAATTTACCGTACTTAAAATTAATGAAAAATAAGAAAACCCTCCAACAGTGCATTGGCAGATTTTTTTTGTCACGTACCCCCTTAGATGTCTTCTCGTACCCCCTTAGATGTCTTCACGTACCCCCTTAGATGTCTTCACGTACCCCCTTAGATGTCTTCACGTACCCCCTTAGATGTCTTCTCGTTCCCCCTTAGATGTCTTCACGTACCCCCTTAGATATCTTCACGTACCCCCTTAGATGTCTTCACGTACCCCCTTAGATGTCTTCACGTACCCCCTTAGATGTCTTCACGTACCCCTTAGATGTCTTCACGTACCCCCTTAGATGTCTTCACGTACCCCCTTAGATGTCTTCACGTACCCCCTTAGATGTCTTCTCGTTCCCCTAGGGGCACGCATACCCCAAGTTGAATACCACTGGTTTAAATCATTTGTGCGCTCATCGTCTCTATGTATTCTAGCAAATTTCCACACTTTCAAATTACATATATCATTTTGTTTTATTTATTCCAATGGCATATAAATGTAGCAGTGATCAAAAGTCGCAAGTCTCTTATTTTGAATGCTATATACTCATTTTCTTCTTCTTCTCCTTAGATCCTTAGCCGCCGACCGTCAAAGCAGTCAATGGCCATCACGCCTAGTGGCGTCTTGTAGGGCAACAACAAATTGATTCCACTTTGCTCGGTCGGTGGCCATCCTTTGTACAGTGCCCCAACTCTGGTTCCATGTCAGTGACTTCCTTTCGGCTTTCACCACTGACAGTCATACGAGCCTCAGTCTCCGGATGTCCGTCCCGCAGCAAAGTTTGTTTATTCGTTGTTGTTTCCGTAACTTCAATTTTTTTTACATAGACAGGGGTGTCAGCACTATGCTAAAACCCCCAACCTGGAGGACCAGGGTGTCTGCTTTAGTCTGACCCCTGCCCGCGAAAACCTGTCCAACTTGGTAGAACCTTCCAGGAGTAAAACTCCCGCTGGCATAGCTCTGGGGGGTAATCAGGGTACGCAAGCCGCCATACCTCGACAAGGTATTGACACCGGTGATGGCAGATATACTCATTTTAGTTCCGTATTATTTTGGTTTAGCCTAGCTCTTTTCCGCACTTAATATATGATAGTGTAAACATGTTATTGTGATTTTATATGCATTTGCAAGTTTAAGAAAGGGTATGCTCTGCTTTTCGACGATTTCTGCTTTTCGGCGGAGGTCTGGAACCTAACCCATCGTAGGAGCGGGGCCTTGATGTGTAGATATAAATATATATCGTCATCATAAAGTACCATGCTTAGTAGCGTTGGAGATAATGTCTCTCCACAACTTCCTGTCTCCAGTACAATTTATTAGTTCAGATGTTGACCTCCTTCCATGCCACGATGTCAAACTGTCCAGTATTTGCCCTCTTTGTCTTCCCCTATCTCTTTTTCCATCAATCTTACCTGTTGTAACGATATATTCCTGCTTTCTTCTTCTCATAACATGCCAAAAAAAAGTGGATTGCTTTTATATAACTTGTGAAATAAGTTTCCTTTGCGCAGTCCCCTCTTTCAGGACACCCTCATTACTCTTTTTGGCTGTCCATGGTATTTTTAACATTCTTCTGTAAAACCACATCTCTGTTGCCTCTAGTGCTTTCCCTACCTGTTTACTAACTGTCCATGACTCACTCCCATACGCCAGGATTGGTTTTATATAACACTGAAGAATTGTTGCATAAAATACTCTTAATTTTATAGACTTCTGTTTTTTTCCTGAGCTATTCTGCTCTTCACTTCAGAGATACATCTTCCATTTGTTGTTATTAATGTGTCTAGGTATTTGAATTTATTGACCTGTTTTTAAACTGTTCCATTTACTTAAATAATACATTCCTGGGGAAGCCATTTTCTTTGAAACGACCATTACTTCTGTCTTTTTGCTATTAAGGCTGAGGCTTTTATTTGCATTTTCTGTTAATATCGTATCAACCATTTACTGCAGCCTCTTTTCACTTTTTGCTATTAAGACTGATCATCGGCGCGTATCTCAAGTTGTTTATATACAACGTTTATATATATATATATATATATATATATATATATATATATATATATATATATATATATATATATATATATATATATATATATATAAACGTTGTTTATACACTTGAGCAGTATGTAACAGTGTGGTTTTGTGTTGTCTGGTAATTTTATATCTGCTATATTCTGCATTTCTCTCCCCTTCACCTTCCTAACCACCCTAGGGGGAAACAAGTTTCACCGGAAAAAAATATCGCGGCTTAAATATGTATGTAGGGTACAACTCCTCCAAACCCCATCTCCCCACACCCATCAACTTCCTTCTGTTCGTAGAAAAGGGACTCCAGGACATAACTGTGTAACGTGATCATGTAAATAGATCAGTTAAGTTGAACTAACTGGAAGGACACCCATTCTCCTACTGCTCCTACCCATGTATCCATTTAGGTCAATATAAATATAAGTCGGCACTTTTCAGGTTTAGAGAGAGAGAGAGAGAGAGAGAGAGAGAGAGAGAGAGAGAGAGAGAGAGAGAGAGGGGGGGGGGGGGAGAGAGAGAGATATATATGAACATAAAAGGTTGTACATTTTTCCCGCGTAACAATTTAACATGTTCATCAAATATTTTGATAACTGAATCTTTATTCTGTGTAAACAGTTAATATGTTAGAACTGTACCTCTTTTTCCAGCTAGAACATTTGAACCTCATCTTATTTTTGTGTATAAATTAGCAAAGAACATATGACTTCTAACAAATTCGACCAATTTGTGTCTTGACAACAAACATAAACATTGACAAGTTCCTGAATTATGTTATTATGATCAATGAGTCAGCATTTAGAGTAGACCACCAGAAGCCTGCTATAAAGCATTCAAGCAACACGACATATTATTAATAATAAACAACAACAACAACAACTAAAGTAATAATGACAGCTTGCCATAAGCCGGACGTTACGTTTTTGCTAAGTCACTGTGATTGTGACAACTTGCCCAATCTTCTCTTCATTTTTTTTATTATTTACGGACATCGTTTTTTTTCTCATCCTCAATGCATGATCGCAAAGTCCCGGGAATTGTCACTGGCGGAAATTCTCCTAGCATTCAGTATTTTCTCCTCGCTATTTTTAGATACGACGTCATTGTTGACCAATGACCTCGGTAGCTAGGAACCTGTTTTAATTTAAGACTGCTTAAGCTGATAAAACCAGTTTATGCCACTTTAGGAAGACCCCACGTGACTTTTAACGCTATTGATTGGAGCGTTTATTTGACGCTAATGTCACATGATGCACGCTATGGATCACGTGTCCAAGCGGAAATGTCCCGCTAAAAGTGCGCCAAACACGGGCATTCTTCACTTGCCCGGAACCCTTGAGACAGCTAGGTCTAACCCAATTATCGGCGAATTCTCGCATTAAAAGCACTGAAGCCACGTGTCTAATTGCGGGTTAGCGTCCATCTTTGAGTAGGTAAGTGAAATCTCGCTAGAATATAATGTGATGAAATGTGTAGTACATTGCAAAATCGACGCAAGATTGGTATGTTTACTTTATTCATATTTTTTGTTTTACGATCACATCCAGCCACATGTGATCGGGTATATTTTATGATCCCACGGGATATGTACATGTTCATAATAATGTATAACGGGAATATATATATATATAGCTATTAATTTCCATATTATTTGATTATTTTCGACCCGACGTTTAGACTAACGGAAATTAATAGTAACGATAATGTTGACCGACCGTGACATATATTCATTATAAATTATATGACGAGGCGACCAGACATGAAGTGTGTGATAATGTTGTCAGACAATTCTAAAAACACGGATGTCCAATTATTTGTTAAATTCATCATAATGACATGACGATTAGGCTAGAGGCACAGAACTAGAATACTGTTGCCGACATTTCTATGATAAATTTGGTGGGTTTTAACTGACATTTATAATAATTCATCGGGTTAAGCTGACGATAAATCAGTCTAAAGAATTATAATACTGCCACTGGGGCAGAGAAATATAATAAAGGACAGACAGGAGAAACTTGAATTCAAGATTAGACTCTAGACATATGATGTTAGAGACTAAAATCTGAGGTGACTGGCAGAGGGACGGCTTAGGGAAAGACTGCTTTCTAAAGCTAGAAAATTAATGAAGCCGTCGTATTTGTCTTCAGTCTATGGTGGAGCCTTGCACGACAGTCCAATCTCAGCGCAGAATACGGAGTCGAGCACAGAGAAGGCAAATCCGAACCATTCAAGACCTACCGGGGCAACGTCAGGAGACCGGAGAACTAACCACACTTCACTATCAGCCGGGGGCTGAAAAGCTAAGTCCACGAAAAAGGAACCTCACTACATCAATGCCCAGTTTAGTCATCCATGATGAAAAACACTTGAATTGTGAGACACATAATACATACAGCAGACACTAATTCCATCGACAATACTATCATTCACCATCTATTCACTTTATTGCAATAAACCAATTGGGTGTATATACTGTACCCCACGCTTTGTTCCTTCCATTAGATGTTGAATATTGTCTATGTTTATCTTCCTTTATAAGGGAGGGGGGGCTCGTAAAATATAATATAATTTAAAGAATAATAATAATAGATAACTGAGAAGGGGACGACGGTAGCGAGAGACCAAATATCTCCTTACAATCTTTTCCAGACCTGTCGAGTTAGGAGAATTTACCCTCTTCGTCACCCTTCGGAAGTGGGAAAACCCAGCAGGGATTCCTTGAGCCAAATCTTCCACATCAGATCTATTATTTCCTCTAAATAATTCTCTTATCCTTTAAACGCTACGTGACACTGGTGTCTCGGTCCGGGATTTGAACTTATGTATTTTATCATACCTCTGGGATAGTATCATCCATTCAGTCATTACAGTATACCATTTTAACACATGTATTTTCACACAGTGAGCTCTAGAAAGACAGAAAACATTTTTTCTAGAAATTCAGGCATTGATTGGTGAATCCCTTTATATATGTTGTGTTTAATTAAGTTAGTTCTTGATTTTGTATTTCATTGAATTACAGACCTTAAGTCTCCATAACTGTAGTAATTTCATTCTACAGCAGTCGGATAAATAATTAGTATTTACTTGTTGCTAGAAATACTATTGGAAGGTAGCACTAGCTTACTCAGTGTGGACTTTAACTGCAAAAGATGGCTGAAATAGTTAAGCTTAAGGCAGCACTAGGGGAGGCCGGTCGAGATCTAGGTTATAGTGGGGTGGACCTTGCAAATTATGTCAGTGTCGAGACTGATAAGTATTACGCTCGAGAAACAGCGAAAGCTGAAAGAGAAGAGCGAATAAAGTTAGCAGAAATAGATGAGAGGATAAAAGCTGTAGACGCTAGAGAAAGAAGCGAGAGAGATGAACGCGAGCATGCATTGAAGATGAAGCAGTTAGAGATGCAGGGACAAGCTCAAAGAGTTGAACCAGTAGCCGGTGCGACCGCATCTACCTCCTCAGGCAACCTATCGCCACGGTCAGATGATATGCCTTCCTTGCACGCAGGGGGCACCGGACCTTTGCCATCCTCACTCATGTCAACTTTGGGACCTTTGACGTTTCCATTTGAAGCTTTCTCGGAACAAGCCGACTCGATCGATAGGTATCTCGACAAATTTGAGAAGTTTGCCACCACGTTTGGTTTGGAGAAGAGCAAATGGAACCTGAAACTGTCGCAAGGGCTTAGAGGAACTGCTTATGACGTGTATAGCAAGCTTCCTCCAGGTTTACAGGATGACTACGACTCTTTGAAAAAGGCACTATTGGTTCGTTATGAGCTACATGCTGACGCCTATAGGAAGAGGTTCCGTAACTCTAGGAGGGAAGTCGGAGAGAACTTTGCTCAGTTTGCTGCGAGACTGGATTCCTACGTGGAGAAGTGGGGTGCCCTAGGGAATTTTACTCATGATTGGGAAGGCCTGAAGGAAATGGTCATGATCGAACAACTGAAGGACACCATGACTTCCGACATGAGAAGATTCCTGACAGAGAATGGGGCCAGCACTTTAGAATCCATAGTCCAGTTAGCGGACGATATCAGGCAGCACTATCAGAGAATCCACCACCCAGACGGAAACAACCAGATTACGTACCTAGACAGACAGCTCAGTCACACATGGACCCCCAAGTGAAACCACCGTATACTAACTTCAAAAAGCATGACAAGCCAGACTACAAGACTACTCAGAGATCTAATTTCCAGCAGCAGAGGCAAGGGGAAAAATGGTGTAAGCACTGTAGAACCATCACCCACAATACGCAGGAGTGCAACCGGAAAAACCCACCTCATCATGCTGCCTGCTTACGTAAAAGTGCCGCAAGGGGAAATGGACCGGAAGAACCTCTGGACAAACCCCGACATCCCCCGGTCGTTGAGACAGTCCTCGTAAATGACCAAGAGGTGACCTGCCTTTATGATACAGGCCTTGCATTCGACGCAGTTGTCTGTGCATCCCTAGTCAAGCCTGACCAGATGACAGAAGACACTATAGAAATACAAGGACCTACTAAAAGTGCAGCACCTATGCGTTTGGCCATAGCCAAGATTAAGGTCAAATCAAAATATGTGACTGGGGAAATCCGTGCAGCGATCTTGGACGACCCTATTTATCCCTTGATCTTAGGGTGTAGGTATGTGTTCTTGGGAGAACCCATTCACCCTCTGGTTGTGGCGGCTGTCACCACTAGAGGACAGGCCAAACGGAATACGGAGTTGGAATCCCCACCCAACATCCTTCCTGAGGAATTAAAAAAGGCACAAACGGAGGATCAATCTCTAGCACCCTGCTACAAAAAACTACCGAGAGCGCACACTCCTCTCCAAAAGGGAGACTTCTACAAGAAAAATGGGCTGTTGCATCGGAAAGCAGGAAATGGAGGACAGGAACATGGGCAACTTGTGGTTCCATCAGCATACCGAGCCCAGGTCCTAGAAATGGGCCATGCCCTTCCGTTTAGTGGCCACATGGGCATAAGTGCCACGATTCAGCGTATTTCATGTCATTATTATTGGCCAGGTATCAACGCCGATATCCAGAGATATGTGAAATCATGCCCGCAGTGCCAGAGGACAGCGCCGAAACACTGGACGGCCCCAGCCACTCTGGGAGAAATGCCAATCTTGGGCACACCCTTCGAACGAGTAGCGGTGGATATTGTGGGTCCACTTACTCGTAGCAAAAAGAGAAACAGTTATATACTCACGTTAGTGGATTGTTGCTCCATGTGGGCAGAGGCAATTGCTATGCCCGCCTGTGATTCTAAGCATGTTGCTGAGGCTCTGCTCACCATATTTACTCGGCTAGGGTTTCCGTCACAGATCCTGACAGATAATGGTTCCCAATTCCGAGGAAAACTCACCGAGGAAGTGTTTAGGATATTTCAGGCCCGACATATCCACACCTCTCCCTACCACCCCCAGGCAAATGGCCATGTGGAGCGGTTTAACGGGACCCTTATTTCCATCCTTCGGAAACTTGCGCAGGAAAAACCAGAGAGCTGGGATCAATACTTACCCGCAGCACTATTTGCTTACCGCGAAGTACCCCACAATTCTACTGGGATGCCTCCTGCCACATTGCTGTTTGGTAGACCTATAAAAGGACCTTTAGAGGCACTGTTACGTACTTGGACAGATGATAAAGCTGATGAGACGGTCACCTCTGCATCCCAATACGTGAAGGAGTTGACCCAACGCCTTAAAACAGGATGGGAACTGGCAAAGGAAAATGTACGCCGTGCCCGTCGTAAACATGCGCGTTACTACAACCGCACTGCGAAGGATAGGGAGCTAGAAGTAGGAGAACAGGTATTATTACTCCTGCCCAGTAGCAATAATAAATTGCAAATCGGGTGGAGAGGTCCATATAAAATTGTTGAGAAAATGTCGCGCACCAATTACAAGATTGCCATAAAGGGGAAGCAGAAAATTTACCACATAAACCTGCTGAAGCGATATTATGAAAGACCAGGTGCAGAACCAGCACATTTCCTGACACTGGCTATTGCGACGGAAACTGAGGCAGAACCCCTGACCTCCTGTGAATACCCTCTTCGTCAGTGCGAAACTCATCAAGATGTTCAGATTAGTTCAACTTTAACGGAGGATCAGCAGGCACGGGTTCAACAGTTGTTGAGAAAACACCCTAGTACACTCACGGATAAACCTGGCATGACCAACCTGATAGAATTTGATATGAAGCTAACAGACCTCGCCCCGGTACGAGTTAAGAACTATCCTGTTCCTTATGCTAAAGCAAAGGCATTGAGTGAGGAAATCGAGTACCTGCTTAAGGAAAATATTATCTCAAAATCAGAGTCGCCTTATAGTGCGAGTGTAGTGTTGCTTAGAAAATCCACAGGAGAACATCGCCTCTGCATAGACTACCGAAGGCTCAACGCTGTAACGGAATTTCAAGCGGAGCCCTTACCGGATCAGAATCAGCTTTTCACCAAGCTGAGTAGAGCACGATACTTTTCGAAGATAGACCTTAGCAAAGGGTACTACCAGATCCCGGTAAAAGAGGAAATTCGACATATGTTAGCATTTAGTACTTCTGAAGGCCATTACGAGTTTAATGTATTGCCATTTGGGCTAAGCAACGCCCCAAGCGTCTTTACTCGTATGATGAGGAAGCTACTGGAACCCCTGAACCACCCTGGGATAAGTAATTTCATGGACGACATACTTATTGCCACGAACACCTTTGAGGAGCACCTGGACGCAGTTTCCCTACTCTTCGAAAGACTTAGAGAAACAGGACTCACCGCTCGCCCTACAAAATGTCAAATTGCCTGCGAGCAACTAGAATTCCTGGGACACACTATCTCGCATGGATGCATGTTCCCAGATGCGCGTAATATTGAGAAGTTACAGCGGGCCCCACGACCCCAGACTAAAAAGGATGTAAGGTCATTTGTGTCTCTATGTGGCTTCTACCAGAGATATATTAAAGATTTTAATACCCTGAGTGCGCCATTGACCGCATTAACCAAGAATGGGAACCCGGACAAAAGTAACCTGGACAGCGGAGTGCGAAAATGCCTACACGCTGCTGAAGGAGAAACTCACAGCTAGGCCAATTCTGCGACTGCCTGACTTAACTCTGAACTTTACGCTGCGAACAGATGCTAGCAATATAGGGATAGGAGCCACTCTCCTGCAGCCTAGTGATAGACCTTCTGCAACTCTATTCCCCATCGCATATGCTAGTAGGAAATTGAACCCTGCTGAACAGAACTACTCTACCATCGAACGAGAATGTCTGTCGCTAATATGGGCTGTGCAGAAGTTTCAACCATATTTATACGGGAAAAAGTTCACGGTGCAGTGTGATCACCAACCGTTGATATTTCTTGCAGCGTCGAAGAACCTTAATGCCCGGCTTATGAGATGGTCACTCCTGTTGCAGCCATATTCCTTTCACATAGAATACATACCTGGGAAGAACAACGTAGGGGCAGATTTTTTGAGCAGACATCCGGACGCAACCGAGGAGATATGAGAAACTGGAAAAGAAGAGGAAGACAGGACAAGAGGAGTTGGACGGAACGTCAAACTTGAGGAGGGGCTTGTGTGACAACTTGCCCAATCTTCTCTTCATTTTTTTTATTATTTACGTGACATCGTTTTTTTTTCTCATCCTCAATGCATGATCGCAAAGTCCCGGGAATTGTCACTGGCGGAAATTCTCCTAGCATTCAGTATTTTCTCCTCGCTATTTTTAGATACGACGTCATTGTTGACCAATGACCTCGGTAGCTAGGAACCTGTTTTAATTTAAGACTGCTTAAGCTGATAAAACCAGTTTATGCCACTTTAGGAAGACCCCACGTGACTTTTAACGCTATTGATTGGAGCGTTTATTTGACGCTAATGTCACATGATGCACGCTATGGATCACGTGTCCAAGCGGAAATGTCCCGCTAAAAGTGCGCCAAACACGGGCATTCTTCACTTGCCCGGAACCCTTGAGACAGCTAGGTCTAACCCAATTATCGGCGAATTCTCGCATTAAAAGCACTGAAGCCACGTGTCTAATTGCGGGTTAGCGTCCATCTTTGAGTAGGTAAGTGAAATCTCGCTAGAATATAATGTGATGAAATGTGTAGTACATTGCAAAATCGACGCAAGATTGGTATGTTTACTTTATTCATATTTTTGTTTTACGATCACATCCAGCCACATGTGATCGGGTATATTTTATGATCCCACGGGATATGTACATGTTCATAATAATGTATAACGGGAATATATATATATATATAGCTATTAATTTCCATATTATTTGATTATTTTCGACCCGACGTTTAGACTAACGGAAATTAATATTAACGATAATGTTGACCGACCGTGACATATATTCATTATAAATTATATGACGAGGCGACCAGACATGAAGTGTGTGATAATGTTGTCAGACAATTCTAAAAACACGGATGTCCAATTATTTGTTAAATTCATCATAATGACATGACGATTAGGCTAGAGGCACAGAACTAGAATACTGTTGCCGACATTTCTATGATAAATTTGGTGGGTTTAACTGACATTTATAATAATTCATCGGGTTAAGCTGACGATAAATCAGTCTAAAGAATTATAATACTGCCACTGGGGCAGAGAAATATAATAAAGGACAGACAGGAGAAACTTGAATTCAAGATTAGACTCTAGACATATGATGTTAGAGACTAAAATCTGAGGTGACGGGCAGAGGGACGGCTTAGGGAAAGACTGCTTTCTAAAGCTAGAAAATTAATGAAGCCGTCGTATTTGTCTTCAGTCTATGGTGGAGCCTTGCACGACAGTCCAATCTCAGCGCAGAATACGGAGTCGAGCACAGAGAAGGCAAATCCGAACCATTCAAGACCTACCGGGGCAACGTCAGGAGACCGGAGAACTAACCACACTTCACTATCAGCCAGGGGCTGAAAAGCTAAGTCCACGAAAAAGGAAACTCACCTAAACAATGCCACAAAGTTTAGTCATCCATGATGAAAAACACTTGAATTGTGAGACACATAATACATACAGCAGACACTAATTCCATCGACAATACTATCATTCACCATCTATTCACTTTATTGCAATAAACCAATTGGGTGTATATACTGTACCCCACGCTTTGTTCCTTCCATTAGATGTTGAATATTGTCTATGTTTATCTTCCTTTATAAGGGAGGGGGGGCTCGTAAAATATAATATAATTTAAAGAATAATAATAATAGATAACTGAGAAGGGGACGACGGTAGCGAGAGACCAAATATCTCCTTACAATCTTTTCCAGACCTGTCGAGTTAGGAGAATTTACCCTCTTCGTCACCCTTCGGAAGTGGGAAAACCCAGCAGGGATTCCTTGAGCCAAATCTTCCACATCAGATCTATTATTTCCTCTAAATAATTCTCTTATCCTTTAAACGCTACGTGACACTGGTGTCTCGGTCCGGGATTTGAACTTATGTATTTTATCATACCTCTGGGATAGTATCATCCATTCAGTCATTACAGTATACCATTTTAACACATGTATTTTCACACAGTGAGCTCTAGAAAGACAGAAAACATTTTTTCTAGAAATTCAGGCATTGATTGGTGAATCCCTTTATATATGTTGTGTTTAATTAAGTTAGTTCTTGATTTTGTATTTCATTGAATTACAGACCTTAAGTCTCCATAACTGTAGTAATTTCATTCTACAGCAGTCGGATAAATAATTAGTATTTACTTGTTGCTAGAAATACTATTGGAAGGTAGCACTAGCTTACTCAGTGTGGACTTTAACTGCAAAAGATGGCTGAAATAGTTAAGCTTAAGGCAGCACTAGGGGAGGCCGGTCGAGATCTAGGTTATAGTGGGGTGGACCTTGCAAATTATGTCAGTGTCGAGACTGATAAGTATTACGCTCGAGAAACAGCGAAAGCTGAAAGAGAAGAGCGAATAAAGTTAGCAGAAATAGATGAGAGGATAAAAGCTGTAGACGCTAGAGAAAGAAGCGAGAGAGATGAACGCGAGCATGCATTGAAGATGAAGCAGTTAGAGATGCAGGGACAAGCTCAAAGAGTTGAACCAGTAGCCGGTGCGACCGCATCTACCTCCTCAGGCAACCTATCGCCACGGTCAGATGATATGCCTTCCTTGCACGCAGGGGGCACCGGACCTTTGCCATCCTCACTCATGTCAACTTTGGGACCTTTGACGTTTCCATTTGAAGCTTTCTCGGAACAAGCCGACTCGATCGATAGGTATCTCGACAAATTTGAGAAGTTTGCCACCACGTTTGGTTTGGAGAAGAGCAAATGGAACCTGAAACTGTCGCAAGGGCTTAGAGGAACTGCTTATGACGTGTATAGCAAGCTTCCTCCAGGTTTACAGGATGACTACGACTCTTTGAAAAAGGCACTATTGGTTCGTTATGAGCTACATGCTGACGCCTATAGGAAGAGGTTCCGTAACTCTAGGAGGGAAGTCGGAGAGAACTTTGCTCAGTTTGCTGCGAGACTGGATTCCTACGTGGAGAAGTGGGGTGCCCTAGGGAATTTTACTCATGATTGGGAAGGCCTGAAGGAAATGGTCATGATCGAACAACTGAAGGACACCATGACTTCCGACATGAGAAGATTCCTGACAGAGAATGGGGCCAGCACTTTAGAATCCATAGTCCAGTTAGCGGAACGATATCAGGCAGCACTATCAGAGAATCCACCACCCAGACGGAAACAACCAGATTACGTACCTAGACAGACAGCTCAGTCACACATGGACCCCCAAGTGAAACCACCGTATACTAACTTCAAAAAGCATGACAAGCCAGACTACAAGACTACTCAGAGATCTAATTTCCAGCAGCAGAGGCAAGGGGAAAAATGGTGTAAGCACTGTAGAACCATCACCCACAATACGCAGGAGTGCAACCGGGAAAACACACCTCATCATGCTGCCTGCTTACGTAAAAGTGCCGCAAGGGGAAATGGACCGGAAGAACCTCTGGACAAACGCCGACATCCCCCGGTCGTTGAGACAGTCCTCGTAAATGACCAAGAGGTGACCTGCCTTTATGATACAGGCCTTGCATTCGACGCAGTTGTCTGTGCATCCCTAGTCAAGCCTGACCAGATGACAGAAGACACTATAGAAATACAAGGACCTACTAAAAGTGCAGCACCTATGCGTTTGGCCATAGCCAAGATTAAGGTCAAATCAAAATATGTGACTGGGGAAATCCGTGCAGCGATCTTGGACGACCCTATTTATCCCTTGATCTTAGGGTGTAGGTATGTGTTCTTGGGAGAACCCATTCACCCTCTGGTTGTGGCGGCTGTCACCACTAGAGGACAGGCCAAACGGAATACGGAGTTGGAATCCCCACCCAACATCCTTCCTGAGGAATTAAAAAAGGCACAAACGGAGGATCAATCTCTAGCACCCTGCTACAAAAAAACTACCGAGAGCGCACACTCCTCTCCAAAAGGGAGACTTCTACAAGAAAAATGGGCTGTTGCATCGGAAAGCAGGAAATGGAGGACAGGAACATGGGCAACTTGTGGTTCCATCAGCATACCGAGCCCAGGTCCTAGAAATGGGCCATGCCCTTCCGTTTAGTGGCCACATGGGCATAAGTGCCACGATTCAGCGTATTTCATGTCATTATTATTGGCCAGGTATCAACGCCGATATCCAGAGATATGTGAAATCATGCCCGCAGTGCCAGAGGACAGCGCCGAAACACTGGACGGCCCCAGCCACTCTGGGAGAAATGCCAATCTTGGGCACACCCTTCGAACGAGTAGCGGTGGATATTGTGGGTCCACTTACTCGTAGCAAAAAGAGAAACAGTTATATACTCACGTTAGTGGATTGTTGCTCCATGTGGGCAGAGGCAATTGCTATGCCCGCCTGTGATTCTAAGCATGTTGCTGAGGCTCTGCTCACCATATTTACTCGGCTAGGGTTTCCGTCACAGATCCTGACAGATAATGGTTCCCAATTCCGAGGAAAACTCACCGAGGAAGTGTTTAGGATATTTCAGGCCCGACATATCCACACCTCTCCCTACCACCCCCAGGCAAATGGCCAGGTGGAGCGGTTTAACGGGACCCTTATTTCCATCCTTCGGAAACTTGCGCAGGAAAAACCAGAGAGCTGGGATCAATACTTACCCGCAGCACTATTTGCTTACCGCGAAGTACCCCACAATTCTACTGGGATGCCTCCTGCCACATTGCTGTTTGGTAGACCTATAAAAGGACCTTTAGAGGCACTGTTACGTACTTGGACAGATGATAAAGCTGATGAGACGGTCACCTCTGCATCCCAATACGTGAAGGAGTTGACCCAACGCCTTAAAACAGGATGGGAACTGGCAAAGGAAAATGTACGCCGTGCCCGTCGTAAACATGCGCGTTACTACAACCGCACTGCGAAGGATAGGGAGCTAGAAGTAGGAGAACAGGTATTATTACTCCTGCCCAGTAGCAATAATAAATTGCAATCGGGTGGAGAGGTCCATATAAAATTGTTGAGAAAATGTCGCGCACCAATTACAAGATTGCCATAAAGGGGAAGCAGAAAATTTACCACATAAACCTGCTGAAGCGATATTATGAAAGACCAGGTGCAGAACCAGCACATTTCCTGACACTGGCTATTGCGACGGAAACTGAGGCAGAACCCCTGACCTCCTGTGAATACCCTCTTCGTCAGTGCGAAACTCATCAAGATGTTCAGATTAGTTCAACTTTAACGGAGGATCAGCAGGCACGGGTTCAACAGTTGTTGAGAAAACACCCTAGTACACTCACGGATAAACCTGGCATGACCAACCTGATAGAATTTGATATGAAGCTAACAGACCTCGCCCCGGTACGAGTTAAGAACTATCCTGTTCCTTATGCTAAAGCAAAGGCATTGAGTGAGGAAATCGAGTACCTGCTTAAGGAAAATATTATCTCAAAATCAGAGTCGCCTTATAGTGCGAGTGTAGTGTTGCTTAGAAAATCCACAGGAGAACATCGCCTCTGCATAGACTACCGAAGGCTCAACGCTGTAACGGAATTTCAAGCGGAGCCCTTACCGGATCAGAATCAGCTTTTCACCAAGCTGAGTAGAGCACGATACTTTTCGAAGATAGACCTTAGCAAAGGGTACTACCAGATCCCGGTAAAAGAGGAAATTCGACATATGTTAGCATTTAGTACTTCTGAAGGCCATTACGAGTTTAATGTATTGCCATTTGGGCTAAGCAACGCCCCAAGCGTCTTTACTCGTATGATGAGGAAGCTACTGGAACCCCTGAACCACCCTGGGATAAGTAATTTCATGGACGACATACTTATTGCCACGAACACCTTTGAGGAGCACCTGGACGCAGTTTCCCTACTCTTCGAAAGACTTAGAGAAACAGGACTCACCGCTCGCCCTACAAAATGTCAAATTGCCTGCGAGCAACTAGAATTCCTGGGACACACTATCTCGCATGGATGCATGTTCCCAGATGCGCGTAATATTGAGAAGTTACAGCGGGCCCCACGACCCCAGACTAAAAAGGATGTAAGGTCATTTGTGTCTCTATGTGGCTTCTACCAGAGATATATTAAAGATTTTAATACCCTGAGTGCGCCATTGACCGCATTAACCAAGAATGGGAACCCGGACAAAGTAACCTGGACAGCGGAGTGCGAAAATGCCTACACGCTGCTGAAGGAGAAACTCACAGCTAGGCCAATTCTGCGACTGCCTGACTTAACTCTGAACTTTACGCTGCGAACAGATGCTAGCAATATAGGGATAGGAGCCACTCTCCTGCAGCCTAGTGATAGACCTTCTGCAACTCTATTCCCCATCGCATATGCTAGTAGGAAATTGAACCCTGCTGAACAGAACTACTCTACCATCGAACGAGAATGTCTGTCGCTAATATGGGCTGTGCAGAAGTTTCAACCATATTTATACGGGAAAAAGTTCACGGTGCAGTGTGATCACCAACCGTTGATATTTCTTGCAGCGTCGAAGAACCTTAATGCCCGGCTTATGAGATGGTCACTCCTGTTGCAGCCATATTCCTTTCACATAGAATACATACCTGGGAAGAACAACGTAGGGGCAGATTTTTTGAGCAGACATCCGGACGCAACCGAGGAGATATGAGAAACTGGAAAAGAAGAGGAAGACAGGACAAGAGGAGTTGGACGGAACGTCAAACTTGAGGAGGGGCTTGTGTGACAACTTGCCCAATCTTCTCTTCATTTTTTTTTATTATTTACGTGACATCGTTTTTTTTCTCATCCTCAATGCATGATCGCAAAGTCCCGGGAATTGTCACTGGCGGAAATTCTCCTAGCATTCAGTATTTTCTCCTCGCTATTTTTAGATACGACGTCATTGTTGACCAATGACCTCGGTAGCTAGGAACCTGTTTTAATTTAAGACTGCTTAAGCTGATAAAACCAGTTTATGCCACTTTAGGAAGACCCCACGTGACTTTTAACGCTATTGATTGGAGCGTTTATTTGACGCTAATGTCACATGATGCACGCTATGGATCACGTGTCCAAGCGGAAATGTCCCGCTAAAAGTGCGCCAAACACGGGCATTCTTCACTTGCCCGGAACCCTTGAGACAGCTAGGTCTAACCCAATTATCGGCGAATTCTCGCATTAAAAGCACTGAAGCCACGTGTCTAATTGCGGGTTAGCGTCCATCTTTGAGTAGGTAAGTGAAATCTCGCTAGAATATAATGTGATGAAATGTGTAGTACATTGCAAAATCGACGCAAGATTGGTATGTTTACTTTATTCATATTTTTGTTTTACGATCACATCCAGCCACATGTGATCGGGTATATTTTATGATCCCACGGGATATGTACATGTTCATAATAATGTATAACGGGAATATATATATATATATAGCTATTAATTTCCATATTATTTGATTATTTTCGACCCGACGTTTAGACTAACGGAAATTAATAGTAACGATAATGTTGACCGACCGTGACATATATTCATTATAAATTATATGACGAGGCGACCAGACATGAAGTGTGTGATAATGTTGTCAGACAATTCTAAAAACACGGATGTCCAATTATTTGTTAAATTCATCATAATGACATGACGATTAGGCTAGAGGCACAGAACTAGAATACTGTTGCCGACATTTCTATGATAAATTTGGTGGGTTTAACTGACATTTATAATAATTCATCGGGTTAAGCTGACGATAAATCAGTCTAAAGAATTATAATACTGCCACTGGGGCAGAGAAATATAATAAAGGACAGACAGGAGAAACTTGAATTCAAGATTAGACTCTAGACATATGATGTTAGAGACTAAAATCTGAGGTGACGGGCAGAGGGACGGCTTAGGGAAAGACTGCTTTCTAAAGCTAGAAAATTAATGAAGCCGTCGTATTTGTCTTCAGTCTATGGTGGAGCCTTGCACGACAGTCCAATCTCAGCGCAGAATACGGAGTCGAGCACAGAGAAGGCAAATCCGAACCATTCAAGACCTACCGGGGCAACGTCAGGAGACCGGAGAACTAACCACACTTCACTATCAGCCAGGGGCTGAAAAGCTAAGTCCACGAAAAAGGAACCTCACTACATCAATGCCTAGTTTAGTCATCCATGATGAAAAACACTTGAATTGTGAGACACATAATACATACAGCAGACACTAATTCCATCGACAATACTATCATTCACCATCTATTCACTTTATTGCAATAAACCAATTGGGTGTATATACTGTACCCCACGCTTTGTTCCTTCCATTAGATGTTGAATATTGTCTATGTTTATCTTCCTTTATAAGGGAGGGGGGGCTCGTAAAATATAATATAATTTAAAGAATAATAATAATAGATAACTGAGAAGGGGACGACGGTAGCGAGAGACCAAATATCTCCTTACAATCTTTTCCAGACCTGTCGAGTTAGGAGAATTTACCCTCTTCGTCACCCTTCGGAAGTGGGAAAACCCAGCAGGGATTCCTTGAGCCAAATCTTCCACATCAGATCTATTATTTCCTCTAAATAATTCTCTTATCCTTTAAACGCTACGTGATACAAAAGCGCATGAATGCTTCGGTTTCAGGCTTACTGCAGTGTAACTAGCTACAATGGTGACGTCATGTTCCATATGCAGCTAAATAGAAATGATGGTTATTTATGATGACGATGATGATGAGAAAGATTTCCTCAATGGGGGACATCTTCAGATGTGAGGAAAGTGGGTTTTTCTGACACAACAGCAAGTTTACTTTAAAAAAAGGTCAAAGGTAACGGGAGTCCCATAGCAGATACTGCCGTAGGGGAGTGAAGTGTTAGAGACTTCACCATACTAGGTCCAGCATCGAGAGGTGGGGTGTTCACTTCTTAGCTGTCATTTTCTTCCCTGACTCAAGAACAAAGTCAGGTACCCATTTACAGCTGAGCAGACTGCAGCGTGTCGATACCGTGAATCGAACCCGGCACCTCTGCCGCCAGAGACCAGCGCTCTAACCACTCTGCCAATCAGAAACTCTCAGGCTTACCTAACGCATAAGAAATTTACAATTTTTATAACTGATTATGAAGAAACAAGTAATAGCCAGAAAGAAAAGAAACCACGATTATCATGTTCCGAGCACACAGGTTGCCGTCAGTTCTCATTAAATGTTTTGCTGACTAGCTGCACTTTTTATCTTCTCTCTCTTCATTTGAATATCATACCACCCATGCTTAAATTGTTATAATATTTTACGTGAACTCCATCTTACTTAACTACTTAGTCGTTCGTCTTCTATCGTGAGGTGTAGAGTTTTGGAAGAGAGCGCGCCATACTATCTTTTCGGCTGTCTTCCTCCTGGCCTGGTTCCGTTCTAGTCGTCGGTCCTTCAGAGATTGTCTAATATTGTCCTCGCAGCGGACTCTGGGTCCCCATCTTATACCAGATTCATTGAAGGGTGACTATGTGTTCGATATCTAGGTTACTTAATTTCTTTATCTATTAACTTTTCTCATTCTCATGTAACTTTTATGTGCAATATCAACAGGTCATTATTCTTATAATGTTTGTTGTTGCTGCTAAATAGTCACATCTTTTTTATTTTGCCTTTTATTTTCGTTTTTCTCTTTTCTAGCGGCTCGCTACCATATTGTAAGGCTGGTTTAATGAACGTACATTTTAGACCTCTACGCCTACATTAAATTCATCTCCGCTTTCGTTCTTTATGAAGTACTAGCGTAAAAACCCGTCAAAAGACGGGAATTAAATTCAAAAGCACCAATACCTAACGCATTTTTACTTATTCAAGAGTATTTTTTAAAAACCACTGTGCATCACCACAGTACACGAACTATGTAACATCAGCGAGGATCTCAATGTGTGTATACGGAATCACACATTTTATAAATATTTTTGTGCACACCGTCATTTGCGCACTTTTCTTTGTCGAGTGTTACTATTTTCAGGAGAGTACATATAAGGGAAACAATACAATTAATGTCTAACTTTCAACCAAAGTTGCATCCCATAGCGTTACTGACAGAAAAATCTGGGATTTTATATATATTGACATGTGTACAAGCCCGTCATAAGACGGGAATTAAAATCAAAAGCAGCAATACCTAACGGCAATTTTACTTATTCAAAAGTATTAAAAAAACAAAAACCAAAATATGTATTTTACATCTGATGTTAAAAATCTGAACATGACAGAAGAGCATCTTGATTTTCTGTTGTTTTAATCTGGTACAACTTAAATCATGGATCTCCTAATCTTCCTGTCTCCAGACCAGTTCATGTACTGTTTATCAGTTGTGTTGTTGACTTTTTTCCATACAGTATAATCAAACTGTTCATGAACACCGTCATTTGTGCATTATTCTTTGGTAAGTGTTACTATTTTCGGGAGAGTACATATAAGGGAAACTATACAATTATTGTTTAGCTTTCAACCAAAGTTGCTTCCCTTAGCGTTATGTACTGACAGAAAAAGCTGGGATTTTATATATAGGATGGATCAGCCATTGTAGATCGCCTCCATCGGGAAGCCTACATCAAAGCTTATGCTCTTGCGGTGGCGGTTCCTATAGCGATTCATTTTACATGACGGGGTTGTAATATAAACGTCATCAGACCTAAAGATCTTTTATATTTGGAAATGCGACCCAATATAACCGACTGGATTGAACGGGACGCGCCTCGCCAAACGACGCAAATTTTTTTTTTTTAAATGACCAGGTTGACAGTCACATGCAAAATCCCATATTTGTCGCTCTTACAACAGGCATGAGGTAGCAGTCATATATTATTTCTTTATCTCTTCACTGACACCGGGAACTAGACAGGGCTTTACATTTATCAATAATAATTTATGCTATTTATCACTTCTGAGAATGCGGTATTTAGTTTGGCATTTCCTACTGTGTAATTTATCTTTGATAATAATTTTCAGCAATGCCCATACAGGACATTCTCTCAGAATATGTATAGTTTTATACATTTGTCCTGAGTGTTGTTAACACAGGCATGAAAATAAACGGCAACTTAGTAAAATATGCAGATTGGGGTGGGGGAACTTAACTTCATGATTATTTTATTTAAGATACACAGCTGCTTATTCATGTGTCTATCTGTCTATTGGTCTTATATGTGTATCACAGTATCTTTTACATTATGTGTACCTTTTATGTGATGTGTAGTATATTACCTTGTATGTTGTAGCGGAAGGTTTTATATGTGTGAGATGATAGTGCTAGAGTAGAAATAGTATTCTCTCCAGAATGTGTGAGGTCCCAGTGACAGAGAAGTACACTGGTATCACTCGATAGTCACGGCTGTGAAAGTATCTGGACTGAAGATATTCAGAGAACAGTCAGACCTTACTGCGCCACCTCCGCTATGTGACCACCTGTGATATTAATAAAAATTCAACCAAACTCAGTATCAACTATATTGAATGAATAAAGCTGGTGAATACAATTTATATCCTCTTTATTTACATCTATCTAATTGTGGTGATTGTGTGTGACTGGTGATACAAAAGTTATATTTATACAAAAAACCAAATTGGCGAAAACCCTTACAGTTTTTACAAGTTACACTAAAATGTCACTTCTTTAGACTCTTCCAATTAGTTAGGTAATAGACTTCTTCACTGTCTTATTCACTTTATAACTTTCACTAGTTCATCACGCAAATTGTCATCATAAAACTCTGCTTGACAGTTATCACTTCTTGGGTGCACGATTGTCACAAATATCACTCATCTGTTTTTATAATCAGTGTTTATATGAGATGTACAGCTTCAGTAGGTCGTGCTTCTACCAATCCAGGCACTGCTGGGGCGATTAGCATTGATCATCGAGCAATTCTTGATCATTGACCTCTGACTTTTGGTTGACAAGTATGAACCTGCAGATAATTGTAGGATATGTGGCTATTTGTGGATAACAATTACCACATTCCTATTGTAGGTGAGATGAATTTGTTTTCAGATGTATGCGTGAAAATGCGTGATTATGGATCAGTGACAAGACAGGTGTCTACTGTGGAACATTTTATAAAATCAAATAATACAAAATAATATGTACACACATATATGGTATGAGGTTATAGTATCCCCCTGCCTGACACGTTAGCTCTGTAAAGTGCAGTAACTTGAAGACAGATTGAATAAGCCCTGATAATGATTGTTGGTAGTCCTGAAAAGAATTGTTATTAGTCCTGTGCTAGCCCTGATATGGACTCAGTCACGGTGGTTATATTTCGGGTTCCAATCTTCAACAATCATATCAAGTAATAAATTAATATACATGATACTTTCATAACATATAGATTAAACAAATCCTGAAATAAAGTTGTAATTACTGTATTATTTTACATAGTAACTTTACATACCCTCGCAGGATCTAATTAAGATCAGTAAAGACTGGCTTTAGTGGAGTAACAGAACTGCCTGGCTGCAAATAACAAGATATTGGCCGTGACACGTTTCTCTCTCTCCAGCCGTTGTCCTTCTGTCTTGCCTCGCTGTACAAGTGAATTTGAAATGTTGTTGTTGTTGTTGTTTTCTTCTACTATGTTGCTGTGATACCCTGTTCAACCTGAAGTTTGGTTATAATTGGGGTATATAGGGTGTTATCGTCTTCACTGGTATCTCGTTCGTAGTCCTGGAGGTGACTGGTCCTGAAAAGGACCACTTGCTGGCTGTCTGGATTCCTCTTTGTCCGTTTGTGGTGCCGTGTCGCTCTCATGGTGTTTTTTATGTCCTGCCTCAACTATCTGGCTCGTTTAGTTTTGTGTGTTTCTACGCTACTAGTTTCTGTTGCTTTTGTCTTCTTGCTCTCCTGTATCTGTGACAGTGCTTTTTCAATTATCGTTGGTAGTAGCTGTTCTAGCGTTTCTGGCTGCTAATGCTCTGTCTTGATTGAGTAACATTTGCTGTACGATGTCGATTTTCATTTTGTCTTTCGTTTCTTTGTTTTGTTCTCTAGTTTTTGTAAGGATATCCTCAACGATCCTTCTCTCTGATTCAATTCTTTTGAGTATTTGTTCGTTCTCTGCCTTTAGCTCTGTGAGTTTGGCGATGTCAACTTCTATCTCGTGTTTGATGGTTGTTTCAATTCTTTTGAGTATTTGTTCGTTCTCTGCCTTTAGCTCTGTGAGTTTGGCGATGTCAACTTCTATCTCGTGTTTGATGGATTTTGTTTCTTGTAGCATTGCCTGGGCGCTCTGTAACATTTCTCTGGCGCTCTGCATATCTATTATGTCTTCACCGCTGTCCTTGTCGTCTACGGGATCCTGCTTGTTTCTGCTTTCGTTCTGCTGTTTCCTTTTCATTTCGTTGATTTCAGCGGTCAGCTTGTGTAGCTGTCTTCTGTCAATCGTGCGCTGTTTTTCTGTAGCATCCGCATTCACTCTGTGTTTGGCCTCTTTGAAGGGTATGTTTTTAGACACGGCCTCCTTCAAGATGCTCTTAGTTTCCTGGAACACAGGGCATCCTCTGTACCTTGCCCCGTGGTTTCCGTGGCAGTTTGCACAGATACGGTTTTCGTTAGTTTCCTTGTAGTTGCGGTCCTCCTTTGCCCTGGGGCAGTCGCCATATTGGTGACTACCCGCACAATACCGGCAAACTGCATCTCTCCTGCACGTCTTTTTTTTGTGTGCGAGAACTGCTGGCAGTTGGAGCACTGCATCACCGGAGGGATATAGGCTTCTGTCTTTTTGGTTGTGGTTTCGAGCGTCAGTCTCTCGGGTCTTGTCGATCCTTCTACCGTGACTATCATCAGATTGGTATCTTTCTTGGCCCAGGTTTTTAGCCTTTCGACCTGCGTGATTTTAAGATTTGTGTTTTCAGCTTGAAGGCGTCTGTGGACCTCGCCTTCGGAACATCTGGTATCCACCCCTCTGATGACCAACTTCTTTGTTGTCTTGTACTTTTCCACCACCACTTTTATTTGGTGGGGCAACTGGATTTCCTTTGGACCGGATTCCAGTTCGATCATCAGTGAGGTTGTTTTGTCTGTGTTGTTGAGAGAAAGCACTACTCCCTTTTCGTGCCTCCCTACTTTGGCGATACCTCTCCGTCCAGTTATCACCTCGAGGATGTTGATCACTTTGTTGTCGGGTAGGGCCCTGAGTGAGACCTCACTTCCTGACGTCTGGGTGATCTTAACAATCCTCTCCTGTATCGTTTCTGAGTTGCTTGTATTTTTAGTGTTTGGTCTTTGTTTCCTTCTACAGGCTTGGTTCGAATCTTGTTCTTGGTTATTCGGTGTGATATCTTGCGTCTGAGCCTTTGAGTTGTCAGCTGTTTTTTCCTCAGGATCAGGAATGGTAGCTTGCTTCTCAGTGGTTTCGATGTCCAGTACGTCTGGAGCTACTTCTACTGTTGCTTCTTGAAAAGCGAGCCTAAGGGACTCGTCTCCGTCTTCAAGTCTTCGAAGTGCATCTAAAATGGTCTCTGCGACATCTTCCTCTTGTACCTGTCTGTGTTGAGGATCTGCCTCTATCACTTCCTTCATAGTGCTTGCAGGTGGGTCGGCTGTCATCTCGGCATCGTGCGGCTTCTCTGTCATAGACCGGGTTACTGCTGACGAGTCGGGTGGGTGCAGCCTGGATAGAAGCGCTTGTTTTCTTTTCTCCAGCTGTCGTAACGCTCTACATATTTCTGTATGTTCTGGGTCTTCTTTATCTAGGCAAGGTGTCGGGCCACTCTGACTCTCAGTCGGGTCGACGCATGTAGGGCCGGTCCCGGCACGAGTACTTGGGGCAGTCTTGCTCTCTGGCTGTCTGTCATTGTTGATTGTGATATTGCGATTACCCTGGCTGTTCTGCGCTGGTGGGCTGGTGTAGACCTTCCTCTTTTTAGCGTGTGGCCTATGTCTGGGCATTTTGACGATAACGCGATCTTATCTCGAGTAGTGGCGTCCTGAAAAGGACGTTGGTGTCTTGTCGTATGTTGAAAACGTAGTTGTGTGACAAACGCAAACGGTTGTTATCGTGTATCGAAGTGAATTTGAAATCATTTCCGTCCGCCCTTATATATGCAGCTACCGGACGTACAGGAAACAAGGCTCGCAACTCCAGCAAACTTCCCAAAAAAGTTGTAACTTCGGGGGGTTTGTGCTAGAGGTGTTTCAAACCTTGGTCTCGTGCATTTCACCTTTCCCAGTTCAAGCCTTTGGAGTTATATATTTCCGTTCTCCGTGAGTTGACCTTTATATCCATATGTTGTTTTCCCATATCTGTCGTGTTAACGATTTTATATTGAATTATAAATAGGAAAAACACAGGATTTCTCAATGCACGGACACTATTCTTGCGAAATTCTTCACAACTACTTACTCCCTTCTGATTTCCTTGTACCTATACATAAATGAAGATATTCCCGTCAAAAGGAGACCATTCTCATCCTTGTCTGTCATTCCGTTCTCCTTCCCGATGTCTAATTCTAACCATGATTTCGGACGATTTATTCTTCCTTATACACTCGCCGAAGTCATTCTATCTGACCGTGGGAAACCCCTTCTCTGATTGGCTGCCCTAGATACACACAGGAAAATACCCCTGCATTCCTTTGTTCAGGTCAGCACACTGGTGTCCCACTTTTCGGTCTTCAAACATTTAACTAGGCAATGCGTAACATGCGACATGGAGTAGAAGTCTAACACGAGAGAGAAAAAAACACACTCATGAAACAGAAGGCATGCACGAAAGGGAAAATACACACACACGAAACAGAAGATATACACGAAAGAAATAAAATATACACTTGAAATAGAAGATATACGAAAAAGCACATACAAGCAATATAAAATATATAAAAGCCCACATACATGACAGAAGATACAAAAAAAACACAAACACACATGAAATATAAGGCTCACATGAAAGAAAAATACACAGACATGAAATGGAAGATACACGCGAAAGTAAACAGAAAACATTGGTATATATGAAATAGAAGATATACGCGAAAGTAAATAGAAAACAAAAGTAAATATGAAATAGAAGATACACACAAAAGTAAACAGAAAACATAGGTATATATGAAATAGAAGATACACATGAAAGCAAACAGAAAACATAGGTATATATGAAATAGAAGATACACATGAAAGTAAACAGAAAACATAGGTATATATGAAATAGAAGATACACATGAAAGTAAACAGAAAACATAGGTATATATGAAACAGAAGATACACATGAAAGTAAACAGAAAACATAGGTATATATGAAATAGAAAACGAAGATGGCTGTATACCGCTCCACCTATGTCCCAGTTTTGACATATGGATGCGAGTCGTGGGCAATGACTACAACCCACAAAAGCCAGATCCAGACCTCAGAAATGAGGTATCTGAGGAAAGTGGTTGAAGTAACAAGAAGAGACATGGTCCGCAACCAGACGATACGTCAAGGCCTGAAATCCCATCCGCTGCAGACCCAAATAGAACAGTCCCAACTAAGATGGTTTGGCCATGTCTGCAGAATGGGAGAAGATCGGCTACCACGACAAGCATGGGAAACAAAGAGCCAGGGATCCAGACCTCCAGGACGACCCAGAGTTCACTGGGAGGACAACATTAGACAATCTTTGAAGGACCGAGGACTAGAATGGAACCAGGCCAGGAGGAAGACAGCCGATAGGATAGTCTGGCGCTCTCTCTTCCAAACCTCTACACCTCACGGTAGAAGGGGAACGACTAAGTAAGTAAGTATATATGAAATAGAAGTTACACGTGAAAGTAAACAGAAAACATAGGTATATATGAAATAGAAGTTACACGAGAAAGTAAACAGAAAACATAGGTATATATGAAATAGAAGTTACACGGGAAAGTAAACAGAAAACATAGGTATATATGAAATAGAAGTTACACACGAAAGTAAACAGAAAACATAAGTATATATGAAATAGAAGTTACATGGGAAAGTAAACAGAAAACATAGGTATATATGAAATAGAAGTTACACATGAAAGCAAACAGAAAACATAGGTACATATGAAACAGAAGATACACATGAAAGCAAACAGAAAACATAGGTATATATGAAATAGAAGTTACACGCGAAAGTAAACAGAAAACATAGGTATATATGAAATAGAAGTTACACGAGAAAGTAAACAGAAAACATAGGTTTATATGAAATAGAAGTTACACGCGAAAGTAAACAGAATACATAGGTATATATGAAATAGAAGTCACACGCGAAAGTAAACAGAAAACATAGGTATATATGAAATAGAAAATACACATGAAAGTAAACAGAAAACATAGGTATATATGAAGTAGAAGATGCACGCAAAAGTAAATAGAAAACATAGGTATATATGAAATAGGAGATATACACACGAAAGAGGGAAAAAAACAGACCTGAAGTAGGAAAGATACACGAAAGAAAAAAACACACTGGTGACGACGGAGGTATATACAACAGAAAAACCACGTAGATGATGTGGAAGATACACACGAAAGGAAAAACACACAGATGAAACAGGAGATATATACACACAGACGAATTAGAAGATATACACGAAAGGAAACACAACACACATACACATGAAGTATAAGATATACACGAAAGAAAAAACAACCAAAGTAGCAGACACATGGAAGGGTAAAAAAATACACATGAAGTAGCAGATACAAACGAAACAAAAAACACACACATACACACTTATATGAAATAGAAACACGAAAAAAAACCAAACATGCCGTACGCGCGAAATGTAAGTTTTAAATAAAACTCGCTGTATGGCTAAGGTCTGCCTGACCTACTTGAAGTATGAGATGCGTATCTTAACTTAACATAAACACTCAACTTAACAAAGTTACATACCGACAGAACTGAGAAGGAACAGTCCCAGAATGTGTGCCGAAAGCGTAGACATCCTCGTTCGCTGCTGGTTCTCTTGACACTGAACGAAAGTAGATAATTTTCTCACAGGGGCAGGTAACTAAAGCCTGCCGTGGCTTGTAAACACGCACGTGATATTAGCTAGACAGGATGAAGAAGGCAGAC
Organism: Oreohelix idahoensis; assembly: GCA_024509875.1. Lineage (NCBI taxonomy): Eukaryota > Metazoa > Mollusca > Gastropoda > Stylommatophora > Oreohelicidae > Oreohelix > Oreohelix idahoensis. The sequence continues at coordinate 66,751 of JAMPIV010014803.1, forward strand.
AGTTAGGCTTACGCTAAGTTCTTGTACGGTGTGACAGTTTACAGTATATGTAATTTGTGCATCATCATTGTTATTATCTCCGTTGTCGTTTATTATAGAGCGTTGAGCCACTACTGCAGATGGCTCATGAGTAGGAATCCTACGCCAAAGTGCATGCTGTTGTAGCGGTGGTTTCTGTAGCAATTAATGATGAGGCTGCCAGTCCCATGCAGATATAAGTAATTTCACTTCTTCTTCTCCGTCGTCGTTCGCTCTCAAATAACCATATCTATCCCTCAAATAACCATATCTATCTCTCAAATAACCATATCTATCCCTCAAATAACCATATCTATCTCTCAAATAACCATATCTATCCCTCAAATAACCATATCTATCTCTCAAATAACTATATCTATCTCTCTTATAAAGCTGGAAGTCCGTCTCAGGCGTCTGTCGTCACCATACAGTTTCGCCCTCAATTGGATTGAAGAAGGTCATTCTGCCCCACTGCTCCTCTCATGGAGCGGATAGTTTTGGAGTATATCTACATCTTCTACTGTTTGTTTGTCCTACCCACATATTCTACTGTTTGTTTGTCCTACCCACATGTTCTACTGTTTGTTTGTCCTACCCACACGAGTACATACAATTAGAAAGGAAAAAAAGGAAGGAAAACCAGAGAGAAAGAACGAACACTTACAATCAGTGAAAGAATTCATGGTTTTGTTGTTTTAATATGAAAAGGGTTTGACATTGCAACATTGTATCTATGCGATCCAGGAAGTAATAAATAGAAGGCTTTAACTGATATTAAATAAGGAAAACAAAGGGGGAAAAAAACAGCCTACGGCCTGACTGTCCAATCACAAGGCGAGCGCAATAGCCGCACAGAGTGCCCAGAAATAAAACAGAAAAGGGGGTGGGGGATGAGGAGTTGGCTGCATTCTATTATATTAAAGTCGAGAATTGTGAAGGAACATGATTGCCTACCCCTGGAGGCACAACATCTGTCGTGACTTGATGTATACGAATTTTTGCTTTCAACAGCCACGTGTTAGTTATTATGTATTCTTATGCGTAAAATATGTGTTATGTGCTTTTTAAAAATTCTGTTAAAGTCCTGAATCATCTCTTAAAGCGGGACCTAGTAAACTGCAGTTTTCAAATACTTCACTCCTCTACGGCAGTGACTGCAGTGGGACTGTCTTTACCTTATAAAGTATATATATATATAAATAATAATAATAATATCCCCTCAGGGGCGCATTCCCATAGTCAGTTATGACTGAAGGTGCTATTATTATTATTATTATTATTATATATATATACACACACATCATGTTATCATTATTCTCTTTCTCCTCCCTACGGAGCATGGAGCTACCTCTCCTATTTGTTCCTTGTGAAGAAGCCCTATTCTATGATCTGCCGACAACTTTTGTGAAGGATTAAGCAATTATTATTTTCAGCTCGTCAAGCCCCCACCTCTGATTTACTCAGTGGAATTTTTATTATTCTGGTATAGCTGTGGTTAGAGTGTGGGTAGTAAATTGACTGAGACAAACATGGAGTACATTTAAAATGATTAAATCGATGTTAAATTTGTATATTGGAGCCGCGGTAGCGTAGTGGTTAGCGCACTGGCTTCCTAGCTTGGTGGTCCATAGTTCAATTCCCAGTTGAGGTGGAAATTTTAGAGCTCAAGCGGCTCCGGGGTCGACTCGGCCTCATGAAATGGGTACCAGAGCAACTTCTGGGAAGGTTAAGGCGGCCGGCGTGATGTTGACAACATCACCCCTAGTGTGCCGATGGTCAAGAAAATATGGGCCTACCACCATATTCCCAATATGCCTCAAAGGGCGTGTAACGGGATACTTTACCTTTACCTTTTAAATTTGTATATTAACAAATAAACATATTTTATAATCATTTAGTTTTAACAAGGGTTAAAATAATTGAATAGTTTAAAAACAAAAAATGTTCATCATTGAATGATAGTAGGTTTTATGAAATAGATTATAGGTTGGACTTAGCTGCCAATAGTAGTTCCTACTCCCGCTGATGGGTTCTGTGCAGATAGGTCACTGGAGTTCTCACGTCTCTGGTTAAGCTTAAAGGTCCAGTACGTTCCCAGAACAATCAAGGAGTAACTGCCAATCTGGTGCTGCCTTTCTACGTCAGTACACTTATGTGTCCATTTTCTCTTATTCCACCATCCCATCTATCTCAGAATTTACCCTCGATGAGAATTAAACTTAATCCCTCGAAAGAAATTTTCTTTACATTTAAATTGAATAGCTTTATACTTATTTTACATTTAAATGAAAAGGTGAATAGTAAAGATAGAATATGTTTACATTTACATCTCCATTGTTTGAAGTGTTAACAATATAAACTGAATCTGTTTTCATTTACATTTACACTGATTGACAAATTTGAAACTTTCATTAACTTTAAAGTGAATATGTTCACTTAGACACTTACACTGGTTTGAAACTGTAAGTATTATACTTAGAATGTACATCATTTCTTTCATCTTTCCCTCCCTGCTCCATATGGAACTTGGGACTACCGATGCTATTAGTTCTCTGTAAGCAGCTAGCAATAAAGCAGTCACCAGTCCTTGCAGTGGTGGTTCATGAAATCAACATTCTATACGCTGAGGTTACCAGCCTCAAATGACTTGGACATCCACTAGCGATTTTCACATATGAATATTCACATGGTAATATATACATATTAGTTCACACGTTAGTAATGAAAAATATAGAATGTAAAATGACAACTTACGCCAATCCTGGCTCACAGACTTTTTGCTCAGATGAAGGAAGTTAAGGCACTTGATTAGGCCTCTTACACGTGTTTTTGGGGGTCGTTACTTTTATAAGATAATTCCCTCTATGACTCCATGTGTTTTAGTTTCCTCAGCCTTCCTTATTAAAATGGTTTTCTTGTGCTATGTAAGTCCTTCAAGATTGTTCCACAAAGTCCGGTCTGATAAATGGAAATTCTGAATTCTAACTTCTGGCAAGTTTTGTGTCTTTGGCAAGCGATTCTCACAGTGTCTTAACTCTGAAACGCGTCAGGTTATATTCACTGTCCTCCGCCGCATCTGTTTGTTATGAAGCTAAGCAAAAGCTCCAATCATTTTCAAACATAAATGTTGGGTGGGGTAATTTCAAAATATTCCAAAATGGAATAATTTTGCGCGTGATGCAAAGGTCACGTTTCCCATATATGGCAATTAAACCTCCGATGCCTTGTGTACCAACTCACATACACATCGGTAAACTCTCTCAGCAATGTGTGTAAGATGTAACATCTTATTACTTTATCGAAAGTAATCTTGTCAGTTCTGTCTGTCCAAAATGTGTCATCCCGTATTAACAGCTTTGCGACGAGCGCAGTCTCGCCTTATCAGCAATTTAAAAAATACGCTGAGCGATTTTAGTGTTTAATCTGTAATCTAATGTCGACTGCACTCGCGATTAGCCAACATGGGTGACGTTAATATTATCTCTGCCGCTCTATGCAAAGCTTTAGGGAAGGGATGGGTAACAAACAGACATTGTGACTTATCTCTGAGAGGGGTGTAAGAAGGAAAATACAAAATATCTGTTACACATAACAGAGAAAGAAAGAAAGTGAGACAACTGACAGCACGCAATAAAAATCAGTACACAAATGTAACTGATACTGCCGTAGTGAAACAGATATCAAGAAGGGTCGCCCCATTCTGTCACAGCAACTAACGACAGCTAATAAATGGCACTCTTACGAACTCTTTGTTATCAGTGTCAAATATGGTCCGTGGCCACAACGCAGAGAGAAGAATCGCATTCTCTGTGATGAGATGTTTGATAAAAGCCATTAATGTTACCACGAGAGACAGAATGAGAAATGAAGACTTCAGAATAATTGTAGGAACTAAATTCTGCATCAAGTTTATAGAGAGTCGACAAAATTAAGTGGTTTGACCATCTCATGAGAATGGGGCCTGATAAATTACCACTACGCGCCTACAACAGTCGACAATCTAGTTTCAGGACACGAGGAAGACGAAGAGGCAGATGGATCGACAACATCACAGATATCCTACAACAACACGAGCTCACAGTAACCAATGAAACTCACTTGGCTCAAGAACGCAAACTTCAGCTCACCACTTCGCTTCACGGCAATGGTAGAAGGAAAAAGTAACAAAAGTAAAGTACTTGCATCGTAGAAGTAGACCTACAACAGTGAAGAATCTACAGTTGTAATATGGCTCAAGTAAACAAACGCGCCAAACAGAAGTGAACGCGAGAGTTCACTCAAAACCTTTGTTCATCTGAACAATGCCTTTTGGTACCTATTGATGCCACATGTTCATTCCAGTGCAATGCGTGCGATTGTTGATGTGCACTGTTGCTGTGTAGAAACGCCTTAAGAACTGACTTAGCTACTTTAAAATCTAACCAGTGGCGTAACTACTGCCCAAGTGTGCCAGGAAAGTAGTAGTCGTAGGAATGCAGGCATCTATCTATCTATCTATCTATCTATCTATCTATCTATCTATCTATCTATCTATCTATCTATCTATCTATCTATCTATCTATCTATCTATCTATCTATCTATCTATCTATCTATCTATCTATCTATCTATCTATCTATCTATCTGTCTATCTGTCTATCTGTCAGTCTGTCTGTCTGTCTGTCTGTCTGTACAAGTATGTATGTATATATATATATAATTTCTTTTGTTCCTTTATTAATCGCCTGGAGACAGAAATGAAAGGAATAAAGAAAACATAGACAGATTGTGAACGTGTGACATGAGATGGGAGGATCTGACATATCGTATTTTGTTGAAGGCGTTTGCACCTTGGGAAGTTGAAGGAAACTAATGATGATGAAATAGGAAGTTAAATTGTCGATATAATTATGCCCTCTTTCTCCACCACAGTCTATTTCCTTGAATGTCCACCACTACTTGTAACTAATACTCGGAGTTCTAAACTTGCAGCGCATCGTAATTCTTTACAATCTAGTCTCCCCCAAGTCTTACAAGTAGATCTGAATGTATCTCATACCCCACTCTTTCATCAGTCTTCAAGCTCTGGGCACTTATATGATCTGCAGTGTTCTAGAACCATGGCTGTTAATCAGGGTTCATGGTGCTAGTCCTGAAATTTACATGGTGGCAATGTAAGAAGAGCGTATGTCCCTTGCACCAAGCTACGAACACTTAATCAAAAAAAGCTTTTCAACACCAAATCGAGCGTGAACATGAAGTAGAAATTGACGGATGATGACAAAAAGCATATAAAGACTATTTAGTCTTACGGGAAACAAATGACAATAAAGAAATATTTATCATGTACTGTAAATGGGTACCCGACTCTTCTCTTGAGTTAGGGAAGGCAGAGGCAGCGAGGAAGGGAACCGATCACCCCCACATCATAAAGCTGGACTTAGTATGGTTAAGTCTAAAACATTTAACTTCCCAACGGCAGTATCTGCTACGGGACTACCTTTTACATTTAAATGACTTTGCCATCACAGGTTGTGTTCAGCATCAGATGAATATGTGTAGGCCTATGCAGCATACAAATATAGCATTTGATCACTCTAAGTATCATACGCGTGTACTTGTGAGCAATATTTTCTTCCAGACTTTAAACTGTGAGGTCGAGACTGGGATTAACACTCACACACGCCACCGGGAATCATTGACCTCTGTGCTGCAGAAAAGGAAATAGTCTGCATTCTTAATAATGAACAAAGAAAGGATCATAAATAGGAGTGTGAAAACTGCAGTGAACTAAGCTCAGGTCTGCTCTTTTCAAATACCAGTTCAACTTTTTTTATTTTTCAGATGATCTTATAAACAGTGGATGGAGAACTAACACAATTGGCTGGAGAGCATTGACATGTATTATTATCATCAAAATATATAATTGCCGCCGTAAGTACTTGGTCGGACGGTCGGTCACATTTTTTCACACCGTCATTTGCGCACTTTTTTCTATTTTCGAGGGAGTATATTAACTTTCAACCACAGCTAAGGGGGTGCAACTGTGGTTGAAAGTTAGACAATAATTGTATTGTTTCCCCTTATACGTACTCGCGCGAATATAGAAAAAAGTGCGCAAATGAAGGTGTGCATGAACAGTTTGATTATGGAAAGAAGCCAACAACACGATTGATAAACATTACATGAACTGTAGTTTCGTCAAACTTCAAACGTTGTTCTCAGAGGCAGTAAGTCGGCCAAGGCTTCTCAGATGCGGTAAGTCGACCAGGGCAAGATTTTAAAAGATGCACGAACAATTACGAGACATGCTGTCATAAAAGAAATGTTAGTTATTTAGTCAATTTACGGTCCATTAGAACATTATCACTGCTCTACTTGTCATTTAGGCTGGGTTACTCATGTCTTCATATTTAATACATCTATATAATTAATTTTCACTATAAATATCTAAAGACGGTCGTCTGCAATGAAATGACCACAGTAGTGATAGTACCGTCTGTAATACATGTAGCAGAAACAACATACTATAATTAATAACCTGCCAATTTTGGCAGGTTGTTGCTAGTATTCACATAAAGCACTTCATTAACTCATCATTTATTTCCCTTCTCGCTTTTCACCTTTCACCCATTTCTTTTACATGAAGCCGACACGAAAGTATTCGTATGATCTAGCATCGCTTGGTTCTGTAGCAATTTGTTTTACACGATGAGATTGTCAGCACCATGCACAACCTCACCTTAGTTGCCTCTTACGAGTTGCCTTAAGGACATATGACCCTATTTGTTCAGATATTGTTGAATTGTACAGTAATTATTTTAACAGTTCCTTGACGGACATACGACCCTATTTGTCCAGATATTGTTGAACTGTAAATTAATTATTTTAACAGTTGCCTGTGGGACATATGACCCTATTCAGATATTGTAGTACAGCACTCCCCCACCCCCACAAGGTGTAGAAAGAGTGGACACACTGTCGTGTGGACATGTCCCATATTCCCACCAAGTGCATGCCCAGTGAACTTACCCAGTTAAAACTAAAGTCAGGAAGTAACCCCTGGAGAAAATCAGAGCATGACAGTCTTTGTTGGACATCCACGTAATGGTATTGTATGATGGTGTTATTACTAAATGTAAATTGTATGAGGCCAGCTGTGAAGGCTCCTGAGATAAAATGTAGTGGTGAATTGTCAGAAGGCCTTTCTTGCTACCACTACGACCTCACACTTAATTTTTTTTTAATGAATGTGGCTACGTAAAGTGTCTAGGGTTATGATATGTAGTGTGGTGTAATGGATTATAAATATACCCACAGATATTAACAAGACTAATAATATTAATAAAAGTTAAAATACACTGAACTAACTCACGTGTGTAAAATTTTTTGATATAAGTATATTACATTTATTTTGTTCTGTGTCAATTTTTTAGGTTGACCAGAACTTAAAAGGATTTAGAGATTATGAAAAGAAATGCATAGAATATTATATCATAAATGCAATAGTGTACATATATATGTACTATACTAGTTAGTTTTATTAAAATGTTCTAGTATTCATCTACTTGGGAGGATAGTACTGTTTGTGCTGTTGGGGTGGCCTCATCACACCTGTCTATATTGACTACACAGTGTCCAGAAAATGGTGGGAATCTTTATGGGGTTCTTAGTAACTAAAGGGCGTTGGTGAAAATCCAGCAGACCAGAGGCTCACTCATCTGGTAGTTGTCGCTCTGGTGCTGAAATCAGGTGGTCCCACCTCTCCGTGCTGGCGGGCAATAATGGTGGTCTCTGTCACAAATACTGCACAGATACACTCGAGTAAAGTCACCAACTGAATAGACCCTGCTTTGTTGACGACAGAAACTCGCAGCTCTGCAATCAAAGTATGGGCCATGTGTCAAAATCTATTCTCTACCCACGTCTGGACACAACAGTGACACAACAACCACATCATACAGACAGGTCAGATCTCTCTGACCAAACAGCACATTTACCATGGTGGTTTTACATCAGATAGATCCTCCCAGACCATAGATCCTGAAAAATGTTTATTAGTTTTCGGCCCTAAAAGAGGATAGGTAATATGTATCATTATTCTCAACACTTGATCTGTCTTGCATAATCCTTGCTGGAGTTTATGTACATTGTTGGTCCCTAGACCCTGACTAGGGCGGGGGGTCTAGAGCAAATCCCTCCTTGTTTGTAAGGCTAGATTTCGATATGGCAGTATCAAATCACTCAAACATGAAACAATATTCAAAATATATAAGGAAATAATTTCAATCTTACCAGATTATGAATAAATAACACAGAATTGCTAGCAAAACTCAGCTGAGCTGCTGGCTATAGTATGGCGTCCCTAAATTTATTACACTTTCTTTCATATGGAAATCACCACACTTTAAAATCTGTGTCTATCACTGAACAACTATTGAGAAATGACCCCACTTTCGCGTCTGAGCGCTAATGATATGATTGTCTGTGGCCAATCACTGCCTAGTTTTATTTTGAATTCAAATTTCCTACCATAAAGTCATTTCAGTCATGCTTCAGTCAAGTATGGATGTTTATCTGTTAGTCTGTCCGTCTCTACTTGTGTTTCTAAAAAAAATGTGCTTGTTTTTTGAACCAACCTTTCTCTCCCCTCCAAAATTTTGTCGTTAAAAGTTATATTTAGACACAGCCACCACAATATCCCCTTTCCTCCATACCACGTAGATTTGAACACCTGCGTCCCAAGGTCGTGTTTTTTTGTGCAAAATAGCGACACTTTTTTATTCAACACAGTCTGTCGATGATGTGAACTACACTGTCTTTTGTCATTATCTTCAATATTATCTATCCGTTTGTAAAATTAAGACCATCTTAGTTCACTGCTCAGAATAGGCCATCCGGCCAGCTAATTTTTATATTCCTAACATTAATATTAAGAAAAAATTACTTTTTAATTTTTGTAATATTCCTAACATCTGCGTTTTTACCGCTCCATTCAAATCAAAAGCCTGGTATCGCAAAAGCGTCCAATAAATGACTGTGGCGTAACATATCTAGGGTCCCTTCAGTCGAGTTGCTTACTTTTTATGTCAACTTGGGAAACGTGACTTTTCTCCGTTTCCCCCCCAATTGCGTCTCCTTAGCCTTTCCAGTCATATTTTTTTTTTTCTTTTTGATCCGCCGTTCCCCTCCTGTCTAGCAAGTCAATTATTATGGAGGATGATGACCCGCGGTCTAGGCGATCATGTACATCAGCAGCCTACGCATTATGTTTTTATCCTTAAATGTTATCTTTGGAGGGATTTTACCGTTGTATCTCTGTCAATTTCACTACACATCTCCCCACTTGAAAACATGCCTAAGGCAAGTTCCAAAACCAGCGATACACATAGGTAAAATTACTCCTCACGTCTGCCACTACTCTAATTTTGATCACAGGGGTGCCGACTGAGGAAATCTGCACCGACATTCAATTTGCCTGGGATATATTGGATACTAAACTGATAAGGTTGAAGCAATAAAGACCACCTCAGCAATCTTGCGTTTTCATGCTTAGCCTGAGACAAGAACACGAGAGGCTGATGGTCCGTCTCCACCACAAATGTCCTACCATACAGATAGATTTGAAACTTCTTTATTGCCCAGATTAATGCTAAACATTCTTTTTCGCTTGTGGAGTATCCTTGTTCCGCCTTATTCAATTTGCGGCTTGCATAAGCGACTGGTTTCAGTTCCCCATCAGGTGAAGATGATCTTTGCAACAAAGCCCCTCCGAGTCCTACATTACTTGCATCGGTTCTTAAGACAAAGTCCTGTGTCAAATCAGGCAGTTTGAGAATAGGCTTGCTAGTGAGTTTTTCCTTTAACTCTTGAAATGCTAGTTCACATTGTGCAGTCCAAATAATTTTATCTGGAAGTCCCTTGCGAGTCAGATCAGTCAGAGGAGCACAAATAGCGTTAAAATTTTTGATGTATTTCTGATAAAATCCGCATAACGACACAAATGATCGCACGTCCTTTTTTGTTTGCGGCCTAGGTGCTCTCTGCAGTTTTTCCAAGTTCTTAGGATCAGGGGTCATATTACCCTGATATACAGTGTGTCCCAAGAATTCCAACTCTTTACATCCAATACAACATTTTGTTGGCCTAGCAGTCAAATTTGCCTCCCGAAGTCTATCAAACAACATCTCCAGAGCTTCAATGTGTTCTTCAAATGTCTCGGTGGCGACGAGAATATCATCCATGAAATTTGTGATACAGGGGTTATTCAGGGGATCCAACAATTTTCGCATCATCCTTGAAAACACACTCGGAGCATTTTTCAGTCCGAATGGTAGCATATTGAATTCATAATGTCCATCCGAAGTGCTAAAAGCCAAATAAGGTCTCACTTCAGGCTTCACTGGGATCTGGTAATAGCCTTTACTAAGATCCACCTTTGAAAAGTATTTTGCCTTGTTCAGTCTGGCAAATAACTGTTTTGTGTCTGGTAATGGATCCACTTGTCCTTCTGTGACAGCATTCAGTTTCCTGTAATCTATGCACAGTCTGTGTTCCCCAGACGGTTTTCTCAACAAAACGACACTAGAACTAAAAGATGATTCACTGTGCGAAATAATCCCCTCCTTCAACAAATACTCTATTTCTTCCTTCAATGCCTTCTCCTTCGCGAACGGAATAGAATAGGCTCTCATACAGATTGGGTTTGAGTCTACCAGTTTCATGTCATACTGTAGCAAATTTGTATGGCCTGGTTTATCTGTTAATACATCTGTATGTTCCTCCAGAACTTGTTGAACTCTCTCCCTCTGGTTTTTAGTCAGGTGCTTACTGACTTTTACCTGTGCTGCTGTTTCACAAGGATGTAATGGGTATTCATGTGAGGTGAGTGGTTCCTTTTGCATCTGGGTTGCAATAGCCAAGGTCAATAAAGGGGTGCTTTCCTGGAGTGGTCTGTCCAGATACTTCTTTAACAGGTTTACATGATAAACTTTTTCCTTCCCCTTTTTGTCAATTTTATAGTTTGTTCTAGACACCTTCTCTAGAACCGTATATGGACCTTGCCAACCAATTTGTAATTTATTCTGGCTTCCGGGTAGTAGAAGCAGCACCTTCTCTCCGACTGCCAGTTCCCTGTCCTTTGCCTTCCTATTAAAATATGCTGCATGTTTCTTCCTGGCTTGTTTCAAATTATCATTTGCCAGTTTCCATCCAGCTTTCAAACGAGTGGTCAGTTCGTTCACATATTGATACGATGAGGTAACAGTCTCTTCCGCCTTCTCATCTGTCCAGGTCCTTAATAAAGCTTCTAAAGGACCTTTTATTGGCCTCCCAAATAGCAGAGTTGCGGGAGCCATCCCGGTTGAACTATGTGGTACCTCCCGGTACGCAAACAATGCGGCGGGCAGGAATTGATCCCACAGATCCGGTTTTTCGTGTGCCAGCTTTCTCAGGATAGAAATGAGAGTCCCGTTGAACCTCTCTACCTGGCCGTTCCCTTGTGGATGGTACGGACTACAATGAAAGTGTCTGGCTTGAAATAGCTTAAAAACTTCTTCCGTTAGTTTCCCCTTGAACTGAGATCCATTATCCGTCAAGATTTGATGCGGGAATCCTAATCGGGTAAATATTGTAAGTAGTGCCTCTGCTACATGTTTTGAATCAATTGATGGCAGGGCTACCGCCTCTCCCCACATAGAACAAGTGTCCACCAGAGTAAGGATGTAACTGTTCCTCCTCTTGGTCCGAGTGAGAGGTCCTACAATATCCACTGCAACCCTCTCAAAAGGTGTTCCCACTATGGGCATTTCCCCTAGAGTTGCAGGAGCAGTCCAGTGCTTTGGAGCTACCCTTTGACATTCTGGGCAGGATTTGACATATCTTTTTATATCCTCCGTTATCCCTGGCCAGAAGTAATGACAAGCTATACGCTGTCCTGTGGCGCTGATCCCCATGTGACCACTGAAGGGAATCGCATGCCTGAGTTCCATCACTTTATCTCTATATGAAGTGGGAAGAACCAGCTGGTTGTGACCATTTGTTCCAGTTCCGGCCTTCCTGTATAAGAGTTTGTTCTTCATGAAATATTCCCCCTTGCTCGGAGGTGTGTGGCATTTGGGCAATTTTTTAAAACAGGGCTTGAGTGTCCTATCCTCAGCCTGCGCCTTCCTCATCTCCTCTGGATGAGCATTTATAGGTTCACCTTCTTCCTCCTTCTTCTGTGACCTGGTCTGCACTGTCGCCATTATCACAGGTTTCTCGGGATTCCCCAAGAAGACGTATCTACACCCCAATATCAGAGGGTAGATTGGTTCATCTATCACCGCTGCTCTGATTTCTCCTTCCACATAGCGAGTTTTCACCATTATCCTTGCGATGGGAAGTGTCATGAGTGGTATGTCCTTAGTCGCCCCTTGTATTTCCACTGTTTCTGTGGTATACTGACTTGGGTCCACTAGGCTAGACTTCACAACTGAATCATAATCCAAACCTGTATCATAAAGGCACCTTATGGTGACCCCATTACAAATAACATCCTCACAAACTGGGGGGTGATAAGGTTCCTGTTGTCCCTTAGGATTAACCTTTAATCTTTGCGTCCCCGACTTCATTGCAGCAATGTTTGAAGGTTTCCTTCTACAAAATTCGGTGTTATGGTTATCCTTCTTGCACCATTTACACCATCTTTTTCCTTGGTTCAACGGTTTTCTTTCATTGAACTTTTGGTCATTGAACTGTGAGTTTCTGTCGCGATAGTCATTTCTTGGCCGCTCAAAGTTTGTCCTACCTTTATTTCCCTGCTCTCTATTATCAAATTTGTTAAATTGCTGTGGAGCTTTAAAATTGTCTATGTGCTTCTTCTTAGCACCACTTACCTCTGCCTGAGCTGCCTGATACCTCTCAGCAACATTTAAAATTTCCCCCAACTTCTCTGCACCTTGTTCCATGAGAAATTTTCTCATGTCTGGAGCCATGGACTCTCTCAATTGCTCAATCATGATCATTTCTTTGAGATCTTGGGTCTTCCCCAGAGCCGTCCATTTCTCCAAATAGGTTTCTAGTCTAGCAGAGAATTGGTGGTATGTCTCCCCAGACAACAGTTTGGCATTTCTGAATTTCTTACGATAAAATTCACCATTCTTCTCGTACCTTAATAACAAAGCCTGCTTTAACATGTCATAATTGTCTTGGTCTTCCCTGTTCATTTTAGCAAATACTTCATAAGAAGTACCCCTCAATCCCTGTGATAGCTTTAAACTCCACCTCTCTCTCTCTAACCCATATGTAGTAGCTAATAACTCAAAACGTCCTAGGTACCCCTCTATGTCATCGTCTTTCTCAACAAAATGGTCTAAATGAAACCCCATAGCTGAGTTTGAGGCTCCCAGACTGGGCGTAGCATCTGAGGCAAAAGGGCTGGCACCATTTTCAGGAGCCGGGCCTTGTAATTCCAGCTCCCTTAGTCGTAATTCGTGCTCCCTCTGCAACCTTCTATCTTCTGCCTCCCTTTCGGCCTTTTTATCTTCTGCCTCCCTTTCGGCCTTTTTATCTTCTGCCTCCCTTTGCTGTCGTTTTTCTTCTGCCTCAATCTGCAGCCTCTTAATGTCTCTATCAGCCTCTAACCTCTTCTCTTCAACCAACCTCCTTTCTTCCCGTTCAATATATTTATCACATTCAGTCGTTACGTATTGAATTAAAATTTGACCATCCATTCCCATCTCCTTCGCGGTGAGCACAGCAGCTGATCTAAATTTTGCCAGCTCCGCCATACTTTTTAGACAATATAACAATATACAAGCTAAATTTCTAACCAGTAAATACACTAAGTACTTCTTATGACTATAGTCTAACTAATTCTAACTAACCAGTTAACTAATTAATTATTACTGGCTGTGAAGATTCACCAACTTTTATCTGCAGGGACACTTTTAATTTTAAGGGAAATTTTACAATTTATTTCCCTACTTTTATTTCTCCCACCAGGAGATCCTAATATTACTGTTGGGCTAATTATCCCTGGACAAGACCCCAATATTGTAGTGGTGTTTGATGGTATTGTATGATGGTGTTATTACTAAATGTAAATTGTATGAGGCCAGCTGTGAAGGCTCCTGAGATAAAATGTAGTGGTGAATTGTCAGAAGGCCTTTCTTGCTACCACTACGACCTCACACTTAATTTTTTTTAATGAATGTGGCTACGTAAAGTGTCTAGGGTTATGATATGTAGTGTGGTGTAATGGATTATAAATATACCCACAGATATTAACAAGACTAATAATATTAATAAAAGTTAAAATACACTGAACTAACTCACGTGTGTAAAATTTTTTGATATAAGTATATTACATTTATTTTGTTCTGTGTCAATTTTTTAGGTTGACCAGAACTTAAAAGGATTTAGAGATTATGAAAAGAAATGCATAGAATATTATATCATAAATGCAATAGTGTACATATATATGTACTATACTAGTTAGTTTTATTAAAATGTTCTAGTATTCATCTACTTGGGAGGATAGTACTGTTTGTGCTGTTGGGGTGGCCTCATCACACCTGTCTATATTGACTACACAGTGTCCAGAAAATGGTGGGAATCTTTATGGGGTTCTTAGTAACTAAAGGGCGTTGGTGAAAATCCAGCAGACCAGAGGCTCACTCATCTGGTAGTTGTCGCTCTGGTGCTGAAATCAGGTGGTCCCACCTCTCCGTGCTGGCGGGCAATAATGGTGGTCTCTGTCACAAATACTGCACAGATACACTCGAGTAAATCACCAACTGAATAGACCCTGCTTTGTTGACGACAGAAACTCGCAGCTCTGCAATCAAAGTATGGGCCATGTGTCAAAATCTATTCTCTACCCACGTCTGGACACAACAGTGACACAACAACCACATCATACAGACAGGTCAGATCTCTCTGACCAAACAGCACATTTACCATGGTGGTTTTACATCAGATAGATCCTCCCAGACCATAGATCCTGAAAAATGTTTATTAGTTTTCGGCCCTAAAAGAGGATAGGTAATATGTATCATTATTCTCAACACTTGATCTGTCTTGCATAATCCTTGCTGGAGTTTATGTACATTGTTGGTCCCTAGACCCTGACTAGGGCGGGGGGTCTAGAGCAAATCCCTCTTTGTTTGTAAGGCTAGATTTCGATATGGCAGTATCAAATCACTCAAACATGAAACAATATTCAAAATATATAAGGAAATAATTTCAATCTTACCAGATTATGAATAAATAACACAGAATTGCTAGCAAAACTCAGCTGAGCTGCTGGCTATAGTATGGCGTCCCTAACTTTCTTTCATATGGAAATCACCACACTTTAAAATCTGTGTCTATCACTGAACAACTATTGAGAAATGACCCCACTTTCGCGTCTGAGCGCTAATGATATGATTGTCTGTGGCCAATCACTGCCTAGTTTTATTTTCAATTCAAATTTCCTACCATAAAGTCATTTCAGTCATGCTTCAGTCAAGTATGGATGTTTATCTGTTAGTCTGTCCGTCTCTACTTGTGTTTCTAAAAAAAATGTGCTTGTTTTTTGAACCAACCTTTCTCTCCCCTCCAAAATTTTGTCGTTAAAAGTTATATTTAGACACAGCCACCACAATATCCCCTTTCCTCCATACCACGTAGATTTGAACACCTGCGTCCACAAGGTCGTGTTATTTTGTGCAAAATAGCGACACTTTTTTATTCAACACAGTCTGTCGATGATGTGAACTACACTGTCTTTTGTCATTATCTTCAATATTATCTATCCGTTTGTAAAATTAAGACCATCTTAGTTCACTGCTCAGAATAGGCCATCCGGCCAGCTAATTTTTATATTCCTAACATTAATATTAAGAAAAAATTACTTTTTAATTTTTGTAATATTCCTAACATCTGCGTTTTACCGCTCCATTCAAATCAAAAGCCTGGTATCGCAAAAGCGTCCAATAAATGACTGTGGCGTAACATATCTAGGGTCCCTTCAGTCGAGTTGCTTACTTTTTATGTCAACTTGGGAAACGTGACTTTTCTCCGTTTCCCCCCCAATTGCGTCTCCTTAGCCTTTCCAGTCATATTTTTTTTTCTTTTTGATCCGCCGTTCCCCTCCTGTCTAGCAAGTCAATTATTATGGAGGATGATGACCCGCGGTCTAGGCGATCATGTACATCAGCAGCCTACGCATTATTTTTTTATCCTTAAATGTTATCTTTGGAGGGATTTTACCGTTGTATCTCTGTCAATTTCACTACAGATGGCTGGAACTATAGCTGACTTTTCAACAGTTTAATTTGACGCACACACTTGACAGAACGGGTACAGTTACAAGAACACAGGTCGACATCAATAGCATATTGTTGACCCACGGTGTACAATAATAAATTGGCATTCATGTTGAGGAAAATCACAATGGAACATCAGTAAACAAGCGTTCAGAGTTCCATATCTTATATAAATATTCATCAGGCCTTACTGACTGATCATGTCAGTTAATATATAATGTTTAACAAATCTTCATCAGGCCTTACTGACTAGTCATGTCAGTTAATCAATAATGTTTACGGTGACACCTAGACAGAACCTCCTTTAGCATAAGTGTAGCTTGCACTCTAGCGGAGATTTCTTTAAATAGCATTCAGCAACTATCTTCTGAGCGCATGTTAAATCACCCATAATAGATTTTCCTTTCATAAGTGTGATCTCTTGATCATCCTCGGATAATAAGGGGCATCCCTGTTCTCGGATAGATGACTGACAATAGGTAGGATTCCAAGATGGCTCCTGGTCCTGTAAACATCGCTCACCATAACGATGCACGACAAAGCTTCAATAAAGATTCAAGTCATGAATATCAAAGTTTCCACAAACACCAGCATAATCTGTCCTCATAATTGCTGTATAGAAACATAATCAGTGCTGCTAGATAATATGTCGTTCTGACATACTGACATAGGTAGATTCATGTAAACGTCTGCCCATCTTAAGCCTAGAAATGAACGAAGTCAGCAAAAGTACGTTTACCTTGACATAAGAATACACTAGCAAGCACAAACGCTCTTCCGGCGTTATTGAATCACCACTGGGGAACTCATAGACTAAACAATCCTGGAAGAAACTATCTTCGTCCCCATGATAAATTGAAGAGATCACAAACTTTTGGGCAGGTCTACGACCATGACTTCCCGCCATAGGCTTCTACAACACCGAAGAACTCCCTAACGTATCTTCATGCGCCGAAAAGCACCTGACCCCTAAAGTACAGTACAAGAAAAATAGTTCCACTTAAACATACTAAGATATCAAGATATAAGACATACTCGTCCTACATAGACAAGAACTACACATAGATTCGGGCCATAGACATTCTGAAGCAAGAACAATCTATTTCTAACCAAACACAGAATAGATTAAAGTAAGTCTAGATTCCTCCGCTGAGTTCGATTTTCAGGAACGATACAAGGAGCGATAACTCACAGAATGAATACCCATCGCCTAATCTGAGTTCTGTCCCTTAAGACCGCAAAACGTGCATTCAAAGATAAATATATTTTTATCAGACAAATAAATACATTTTACTTTTGTATGCGTAATCCGTGCGTCACCAAAGAATATGTGCGCAACATATTACCACACCCCCCCCCCCCACCCCCCCCCCCCCGGAAAAAAAAAAAAAAATCAAACGCATACTACTATACTTGCAATGACACAATGCATATAACAATATCAGTTTAAGCATTCGAAGTACATGATTGACAGAAAGAAAAATCATCAACGAGTACCGGTGAATATATATATCAATAAACGTAGTATCATTACGAATTACAATGTGTATCTATCTTGATATAGAAAAGGAAAATCTGTTGTCGAGTTGGAAGTGTTAAGAAGTCCAAGACTCAACAGTTAAGTGGAATCATGTGGGCATCTAGACAGAATGTCTGCCATCACATTTTCTGAGCCACGGATAGCTCGTACCGAAAAATGAAAAGGCTGAAGAGCAATCGCGTATCGCGTTGATCTCGCGCTCTTCAGATTTTTACATTGAATAGCTGTAAGAGCTTTCTGGTCTGTTTCTACAATGAAATGCGCGCCAAGAAGAAATCTTTGAAGTTTAAGAATTGACCAAACCATAGCCAATAATTCACGGTCTAGGACCGAGTAATTCTTCTCTGCGGCATTTAGTTTTCGAGAAATATACATCACAGAATGCAGAGTTCCAGAGTACTCTTGCATTAGTGCCGCCCCAATCCCTGTGGATGAAGCGTCACTACGAAGAACAAATGTCTTATCTGTAGTAGGTAACACTAAAATAGGTGCAGTAGAAAACATAGTTTTGATCTTATCCAAAGAGGATTGACATTCTTGAGTCCAATGGACTATATTAGGAGACCCTTTCTTTAGCAAGGAAGAAAGAGGTGCCATGATCGAAGAAAGATTCGGAATGAATCTTCCATAAAATTGTATAAGACCTAAGAGACTTTGCACTTGCTTTTTAGTCTTAGGAATAGAAATGTTAAGTATTTTACTTGTATTATGGTCCTCTGTCTTTAGGAAACCATGACCGACACGGTGACCTAAGAAAGCAATTTCGCTAAAACCAATACAGGCTTTAGAGGGTTTCGCTGTCAGGTTATACTCGCGTAGAGAAGATAGCAATTCAACTAACCCCGAATAGTGATCTTCCCAAGTATCGCTGAAAAGACAGATGTCGTCTAGGTACGCAATGACATCTGACCGATAAGATAGAATTCGACGCATCATGCGTACGAATGTAGCTGGTGCGTTCATAAGGCCGAAAGGCATGAAATTCCATTGAAAAAGGCCTCTAGGTGTAGAAAAAGCAGTAAAAGGTTTGGCGCGTTCAGATAGAGGAACTTGCCAATATCCTTTGGACAAATCTAGTTTAGTGAAAAAATGAGATTTAGAAAGCCTAGTAAGTAGCTCTTCTAGTAAAGGCATAGGTTCAGCATCAAACTTCGTGACTTGATTCAATTTGCGATAGTCAACGCAAAGACGTATGTTATTGTCTTTTTTCCGAACAATAACCATCGGCGAAGAATACGCAGAAGTGGATGGTTCAATTATTTTTAAATCTATCATCTCATCCAACTCCTTCTCAACCTGTGCTTGAAAATGTATAGGAATAGGATAAGGTCTGACTCTAATAGGATTATGGTCAGTTAGAATAATGTCATGTTCAATGACATGAGTTGGTCCAGGAATGTCAGTAAGGACATCCTGAAATGTTTGTAACATAGCCGAAACTTGTCGCTGTTACCCTAGAGACAAATCCGGAGAAACAGTAACATTTTTCCAGGATTCACTAGAATGAAGTGGAATCATCGGAAGCGGAAGATTAACATCCAAAAAACTTGTTTCCTCATCCTGTATTACAGACAGTGATGAGTAATGACCATGTTGGACTAGCGAATCGTCCGTTGCCTGGAAAATAGGCTGTAAATAATCCGGACGTTCATGGAATTCCGTAAGCATATTGATGTGGAAGGTTTTATGCTTTCCATCAATATCGACAATGTAGTCAACATCGGAAATTTTCGAGATTATATCGTACGGACCTTTCCAAGAAATAAGAAGTCTGTTTTCCCTACAAGGTAGTAAAACAAATGCTTTGTCACCAGGACAAAGTTGTCGTAAGGTTCTTTTCTTATTGGCAAATTGTCTTGCTTTCTGCTTAGCAAATTCAGAAGAAGAAGTTGCCAATTTGCATGCTTCGATAATCTTTTGCCTCAGCGCGATGACATATTCATAAGAAGATTTCGTGTCATCGGTAATATTATCAGCGGTTATGAGATCATGAAGCAAAGACATAGGGCCGCGCGGTCGCGCGCCAAAGACAAGTTCAAAGGGCGAAAATCCTGTATGTTCATTGGGGACCTCTCTGTAAGCGAAGAGGGCCGCGGGTAAAACCCTATCCCAATCTTGAGGATGATCCTCAGTTATCTTCCCTAATAAGTTTTTGAGTGTTCTATTTAGCCGCTCGACCATCCCATTGGACATAGGATGATAGATACTACTCAAAGATCTCTCTATCTGTAGAGTAGACATTACTTGAGACATGGTATCCGATATTAGTTGGGTGCCATGGTCTGATAATATTTCTCCGGGGAATCCCAGACGAGAAAATATAAGCCAAAGAGCATCTGCAATGTCAGCAGTAGTAATGCTCTTCAGAGGGATAGCCTCTGGCCAACGTGTGCACATGTCCACACACTTTAAGATAAACTGATGTTCTCTAGCAGATTTGATCTTAAATGGACCAATTATGTCTATCGCCATTTTCTGAAATGGTCGAATAGGGATGTCTGCAACCTGAATAGGTGCAGCATGGCGTGGACCTTTGGATTTGACTTCTTGACATACTATACAAGATTGACAATAAATCCGTATGTCTTTGTTCACAAAAGGCCAAAAGAAAGCCGCAAGAACTCTTGACTTTGTACAGGAAAAACCCATATGTCCAGCACACTGAGAGTCGTGTGCGTGTTGCAAAATTTTAACTCTCAAATTCTTGGGTACAAGAATCTGAGAATGACTTGACTTAGCGGAGTCTTGCACCATACGTACAAGTACGCCATTCTTCATTGTAATCCAAGATTTACTCTTTGTATCTTTATTCGGATCACCTTTCGTTGCAAGCGTGAAGAATTTCTTTAGAGTCGGATCCTCTTCTTGCTGTTTTATAAACGAGTCACGAGAAATTACCAGGGGATCATCTTGGTTATGCACTTCACTATCTTCAGTAGGTGAAGATTGAGGCACATTAAGAGCTTGAGCTCTAGTGACTACAGCATTAGCGGTTTGCATATTCTGTTTTTCCCAAACGGAAATCTGTTGTGGAGTACATTCTTTGACTCCGTGAATACGACCGATGATAAGATCAGCGATCGGATTCGGCAGAAGACATGCGTGTACATCTCCTGTAAAGAAAGGAGTAGCAATCCTAATGATAGCAGTAGAGTATTTCTCTAAGGTGCCGCCAAATGTTACACATTTGACTACTTTTCCAGTGGCACGAGAAGGATCTACGAGTGACTGCCTCACTCCAATGGTGGTGCACCCCGAATCGAAAAGAACTGCGACTGGAGTACCATCAACTAAACCTCTATTCAAGACAAGAGAACCTCTTCCATCATGTGCGACTGACGCCGGAAGAGCGGGAAGAGGATGGCCACATTTTAAAGTGGACACCGTAGTTGGTTCAAATAATGTTTTGCATTGGGGGCACTGAGATGCTCTCCCAAAATCAAAAACGGAACATGCCATATTATTAGCATCATTATTATCTTTACTCTGTTTATAGGCTTCATGTGACTCTTGCTGTGCAGAGTTTGCCTGATAATGAGATTTATGTTTTTTGTATTGGGATCTACCTCGATTATTATTGCCTCTGTAATCATTATTATTCCCTCTATAGTAACCCCTATTTGGGTTTGAGTCATAATTCTCATGGTTACCATTATCATATTCATTATAATGAGTATCTCTATAATTATGGTCTTGTTGTCTCCATGATGGATAACTTGGATAGTTTCTATAATGACTTCCTCTGCGGAAATTTCTATAATTATGACCACCTCTGTATCGAGGGCTGTCAGCTTGTCTCCAGTTCTTCGCAGAAGAACCCTGAAATGATTGGTTTCCTTGGTTTTGATAACTATTATGGTTACCTTTTTTTCCAAACTTGTTTTGTGGTCCTTGAAATTTGTGTGAATAATTAGGATTGTATGGTGTTGCTGATGCAACTTGCATACCTTCTTTAATCTTAGTGTTGCTAAGAGTTATGTCAGGGTGTGCAGTGACGTATTGGTCACAATATTCTTGCATTTCTTTTAGTGTCTTGGGTTTACGCTCATGTAGGAATTCCAAGAAGGGTTTATTAACACTTGACATAATTTTGTCCCTGAGCAACAAGTCCATAAGGGCTTCATATGTCTTTTCTGTTTTGGACAACTCAATCCAACGATTAAATGTAAGACGTGTCCTTGCAATGAATTCTGAGAATTCTACCCCTGATTCAGGTACCATTTTCTTAAACAAAATACGGTAACCTTCCTCAGTTAACTGGTATTTTGTCAATAAAGCTGCTCTAATAACATCATAATTATCCTTGTCAGACTCTTCAACCAAACCTAAACTAGTCAGAGAATCACCTTTCAAATTTTCTGACAATTGATTAGCATACTGTGATTTATCCACATTATGAGCTCGACAGGAGCGTTCAAAACGATCCAGCCAGAATGTAATATCGTCACTGGAAGGATTGAACGCTGGTACCTTGACCTTGTAAGTAAAGGGTTTACCACTGTTACCATTTGACTGATTAACATTACTCATATTTGTCAATCTCAATTTTTCTAATTCAAATGCAAATAGTTTTTCCTCATGTTCTCTTTTTGCCTTACTCTCCTCGGCTTCTCTGTCTAATCTCTTTTGTTCAGCTTCAGCTTCTCTGTCTAATCTCTTTTGTTCAGCTTCTCTGTCTAATCTTTTTTGTTCAGCTTCTTTGTCTAATCTCTTTTGTTCAGCTTCAGCTTCTCTGTCTAATCTTTTTTGTTCAGCTTCTTTGTCTAATCTCTTTTGTTCAGCTTCAGCTTCTCTGTCTAATCTTTTTTGTTCAGCTTCAGCTTCTCTGTCTAATCTTTTTTGTTCCATCTGGAATCTTCTTTCCTCCACCTGCATCTGCAAGTTCTTTTGGTCAGTCTCAGCTTTTAATTTCTCAATTTCCAATTTTTGTGATTTTTCATATTGAGTGGTAGCATACTCCTCTAACTTATCACCAGTCTTGCCTAGGGATTTCCCTATTTCAATGAAGTATTCCAATGTAGACATGATGTCTAATAATGATAGCAATCAGTTGACACAAAAATGTAATCTATTTCCAAGTAAATAGGAACAAGTTCTCAATGAACTTGATAATTAGCTCACTATCCCAATCTCTGTGGGAAACAAGCCTTACAAAGGTCTTGTATATTTCCTTGTACAACAATAATAATAATAAAGTACTGGTCTATAATATAACATACGTGTACTCAACTATCTCATATCATATGTCAACCAAAGACATTAACAAAGGACAAGCATAAAAGACAATATGAAAACAATTGCAGAAATCAACTAAGTCAAATAGAGAAATCAATGAAAATAATCACAGAATCTGTGACGACAACTGCAATGGAATCATCAAGACAAATAACGCCACAGTGTATAAACATAAATGGTGTATAAAACTAAATTATAGAAAAGGGGAGATCTACAAATACAAACAGATCAAACAAAACTAAGGAACACAAAATTATTAACAAAAACAACGAAGAAACGAACACCTCATCATAACTAACAAAAATAGCAACAGATGTTGCAAGCAAATTTTCAATCAAGAAAATTGCTCCCTATAAAACGCTAATATAAGACCAATGTTACTCGGTATACCTTATACTAGTCACCACCCATCCAGGCCCGCAGAAATATAAACTAATTTAATACACAAACAAGTAACATGTAACATAAATACAAATAGCATACAATATATATATCATCAGTGCAATGTGTAGAAGAAGAAGTTTGTTGCAAAGAAGGCTCAGTTTTTTAATCAAAATAACTTGCCACTTTTAATAAATTTTTAAATTCTTGAACTAATTTATTACAAAGTTCAACAATGAGTATATAGAAGATCCACCGATGAAATATATTAACTTCTCAATATTACTGCATTTCCTGTTAATATGGTGAACTTTTCACTTGTGTAGCAATGTCTACTTGACATAAATAATGTCTGTACCACAACATGTCACAAAGCGCTGACCTGTGAAAGAATGACTACAAAACGCTGGCCTAATTACTGCCTTCGCTCGATAGGACAGGTCATGCTGACATCGATTGTATAGTTGCACATCAGTGTTTACTTTTCGTATATGGCGTCAGGGAAACGAACTGGTATCAATAGCCCCAGGGATCTGGCCTACCACTGAAAACGTCCACTGAGAACGTTTGTTATTCTTGGGGTGTAGTACTGGTCATCATTGTAGAGGTCTTCTTCACGACTGGAAAAGGACGTGTTTGGGTTACCAATGCATAATTGAAACAACCGGTCATGTTGACATAGAGTGAGAGTATCAGGTACGCGAATGGGTGTACTGTTCGGTGTAGTTGACCACTTAATAACGTTACACTCACACACTCTTATGAAAGTCAATGATGGCTGGAACTATAGCTGACGTTTCAACAGTTTAATTTGACGCACACACTTGACAGAACGGGTACAGTTACAAAAACACAGGTCGACATCAATAGCATATTGTTGACCCACGGTGTACAATAATAAATTGGCATTCATGTTGAGGAAAATCACAATGGAACATCAGTAAACAAGCGTTCAGAGTTCCATATCTTATATAAATATTCATCAGGCCTTACTGACTGATCATGTCAGTTAATATATAATGTTTAACAAATCTTCATCAGGCCTTACTGACTAGTCATGTCAGTTAATCAATAATGTTTACGGTGACTCCTAGACAGAACCTCTTTTAGCATAAGTGTAGCTTGCACTCTAGCGGAGATTTCTTTAAATAGCATTCAGCAACTATCGTATGAGCGCATGTTAAATCACCCATAATAGATTTTCCTTTCATAAGTGTGATCTCTTGATCATCCTCGGATAATAAGGGCCATCCCTGTTCTCGGATAGATGACTGACAATAGGTAGGATTCCAAGATGGCTCCTGGTCCTGTAAACATCGCTCACCATAACGATGCACGACAAAGCTTCAATAAAGATTCAATTCATGAATATCAAAGTTTCCACAAGCATCAGCATAATCTGTCCTCATAATTGCTGTATAGAAACATAATCAGTGCTGCTAGATAATATGTCGTTCTGACATACTGACATAGGTAGATTCATGTAAACGTCTGCCCATCTTAAGCCTAGGAATGAACGAAGTCAGCAAAAGTACGTTTACCTTGACATAAGAATACACTAGCAAGCACAAACGCTCTCCCGGCGTTATTGAATCACCACTGGGGAACTCATAGACTAAACAATCCTGGAAGAAACTATCTTCGTCCCCATGATAAATTGAAGAGATCACAAACTTTTGGGCAGGTCTACGACCATGACTTCCCGCCATAGGCTTCTACAACACCGACGAACTCCCTAACGTATCTTCATGCGCCGAAAAGCACCTGACCCCTAAAGTACAGTACAAGAAAAATAGTTCCACTTAAACATACTAAGATATCAAGATATAAGACATACTCGTCCTACATAGACAAGAACTACACATAGATTCGGGCCATAGACATTCTGAAGCAAAAACAATCTATTTCTAACCAAACACAGAATAGATTAAAGTAAGTCTAGATTCCTCCGCTGAGTTCGATTTTCAGGAACGATACAAGGAGTGATAACTCACAGAATGAATACCCATCGCCTAATTTGAGTTCTGTCCCTTAAGACCGCAAAACGTGCATTCAAAGATAAATATATTTTTATCAGACAAATAAATACATTTTACTTTTGTATGCGTAATCAGTGCGTCACCAAAGAATATGTGCGCAACAGACAGCTTTCATAGGAGAGACAACTCTGATGACAAACAAATTCGGCCTTGCAGGGAGGGCACGGAAAACCAAAGGCTAGGAAAGCAGTCCCAAACAAATGCATACTGAAGACGGATGCACTGGGCCACAAGGTGCACAACATAGTGCACCGGAAACTGCCTTCAGATGACAGATACAAATGTGACTCAACGAGATGGTGCTCGACCCAAGGCGATCCGCCAGGTGGGAAGAGTGCCGGGACCCGTTGCCTAGCGGAGTTTTAAAGAGGCGAACGAGAAAGAAGAACAAAACATTGTAGAACTATAAATTAATTAGTTTACGAGTAGCCTTGAGGGACATAAGACTCTATTTGTCCAGATATTGTAGAACTTTAAATGTAATATTACTGTACGAATCAGACAATGTATTATTTTACTATGTATAATAGTTGTCTCTATTATATGAAAATATAGGAAAAATAGGTAGCCTACACAATTTGTTGATTAAAAAAAAAAGAAATGCTGCTTCGCCTCGTATTGGCAAGGCGCGACCCATTCAACCTAGGCACAAGGTCCGACGGTTATATTATGGCGCATGTAAAAAAAAAGACCATCAACTCTAGTATAAAGCCAGCTGATTCCGTAATGTTAACTGTAATGCATGCTAAATTCGCATTAAGTATACGTTCAATGTATTTGACAGTTATATAACTTTATTGAATTTATATTTATGTTTCCTGTAATAGGTTTTTTTTTTGTCTTAAAAGAAAAATTAGTTTGGTGTAGTTTGGTTTTAAGGGCTATCTCATTGCACACGGACAGTCCCATCAGTGCTCCGATCTCCTCCCTTAGATCACACAAGGGGGATCTCAGCACAGTGCACGAACTCCGTAGCACCGGCGAGAATTCCAATGTGTATATAAGAATCACAAATTCTATACTGAAGCACATTAAAAACGCACCACCTGTATAATCCAGGAACAGAGTGTGAAATGTAAATATAAGTGTTTACAAGTTTACATATTTGGAATCTTTATTAATTTTCCTATGAATCCATGCTGGTCATTAATTTGTACATTTTATTGTTATGAAATTCATTGCATTCTGTGCAGGCAAGGGAGAAAACCAAAAATGCAACCAATAAAAAAATTCATTCACACTATCCTCAGTATCTGGTATGTCTACCGTGTGCTTGCAAACAAGCTTGGCAGCGGCTCAGCATGGAACGCACAAGTCTCTGAAGGAAATTCCGGGGTATCAAGTCCCATTCACATGTAAGAGCAGCTTCGAGCTGTTGCAGATTATCTGGAGAACCTTGCCTGTAGACTCTGCGTCCAAGCTCGTCCCACAGATGTTCTATAGGGGACATGTCTGGTGATAGGGCAGGCCAATCAATCGTCATAATGTTCTGCTGCTGTAGATATTGCTGCGTAATGCATGCGGTGTGCGCACGTGCGTTATCCTGCTGGTGAAACTGCAAATCTGGATAATTTGTGAACGCAGGAGCAACCAATGCATCCAGAACCTCATCTCGATATGTTACAGCATTAACATTTCCACGGAAGACGTGAACAGGCAAGCGATGGTGAAAACTGAATCCACCCCAAATGTGAATACTGCCACCTCCAAATCGGTTGTGCTGACGAACACAGCAATCTGCAAAGCGCTCTCCACACCGTCGCCAAATCCGCATACGTCCATCAGCAAAGGATATGTTGAATCTGCTCTCTAGGACAGCATTCCACTGCAGTCTAGTCTATCTGACATGTTGCTCTGCCCATTGCAGGCGCTGCTGACGATGTCTGTGAGTCACGTTTGGCCCAACATAAGGTCGTCTTGCAGTAAGGCCTGTATCTCTGAGTCGTCGTATGACTGTCATTCGAGAGACTTGCCCACGTCTACCCACTATTGCTGTTGCTGTTTGACTTGCCGGGAGAGAACGATTCCTTCGGTGACTCAGCACAATATGACGATCTTGCGCTGGGGTAGTAACTCGTGGTTGGCCACTCCGAAGTCTATCCCGGGCACTGCCAGTGGTTCCGTAACGTTCATTGAGATGTACAATAGTGCTGTGGTGGCAATTCATCCTTCTGGCAATGGCCCGCGAGCTCATTCCGGTCTCCAACATACCAATGGCTCGTTGGCGGTCGTTTTCAGATAGTCGTGGCATTTCAAGCACATGTACTGGGTGTTTTGTCTCAACGGTCTTTTTATACCGAGTATACTGCCACAACGCGTACACATTTTCAGGGTCATAGCTGTTGGGAATCGTGTTGCACGTGTAACTTTCATTGTTTTCATGTAGTCTGTACACAAACCCGTGGGTTGAATCATGCACTTTCCATTCCAGCAGCCATTCGCTCTCTACCTCATGACAAACACGGGGAAAATCCATTCCCACACTTTTTTTTCCAGCTTCTCGGCATCAGTATATATAATAGTGGTGCGTTTTTAATGTGCTTCAGTATATAAACATTTCTGAGGTGGGTAGGTTTCTAATTTTTTAAATTTTGCCAGGGCAGCGGCCTTACAGCCTACTCTTTACGATTTCCAACTGCCCAGGGATTTTTAACGTGCGCAACTTGCACACAGGACCTCCTATTTTTTTCGCCCTTATCCGAGAAGGCTAGGCATCCGATCTCACTACCCATGAGACCTGGGGGGGGGGGGGGGTGGGACAGAATTAGGACCACTAGTTCTGTAAACAAATTCCATAAATTACATTCCCTCAACCGGGAATCGAACCTGGTACCTTTAGAATTAGAAGTGGACGCCATACCTCTTAGCCAATCCGACTCCCTTAAAAAAAAAAAAAATCGTAAGAAATATAAAAACGTGGATTTAGAAATTTAGAATCAGTAATCCATGAGGTGGGTGCGGGTGATGGTGGTGGTGGGGGTGAGATAGGGAGGAAGAGAAATGAGATTGTAGAAAGTGACCAATGTTCATTTTTGCCCAGGGGCTCGTGACATTATTCGCCCAGGGGCCCAGACTAGTTTATCACTAACAGCAACTGAGGAAAACAACACATATAACTTAATCTTTATAACTATGTGTAGCTGTGTGTATAAGTGTGAGCGTCGGCAAATGTATGTGTATATTTGTGAATGATAGCGCTGTGCTTTTCAAATTAGATGTACTTGTACTGTGATGCGCTTCAAGAGAAGTAATCAATGAAAACGAATGGTTTCCTCGTTTATAATGGATTCATCCCCCTTGCAATATATTCCCTTTTCTGGCTAAGATGGTGTCTTTGAATAACGGTATATGTCCATCTGTTGCAGGGTTTCTCAACTTTTGTGTGTGCCATATACCCCTTTGATTATCCAATGAAGGCTATGGACCCCTTTGATTGTCTGATGACGTTTATGGACTTCCTTGATTGTCTGATGAAGGCTATGGACCCCTTTGATTGTCTGATAAAGACTATGGATCCCTTTGATTGTCTGATGAAGGCTACGGACCCCTTTGATTGTCTGATGAAGACTATGGATCCCTTTGATTGTCTGATGAAGTGTATGGACCCCTTTGATTGTCTGATGAAGGCTGTGGATCCCTTTGATTGTCTGATGAAGACTATGGATCCCTTTGATTGTCTGATGAAGGCTATGGATCCCTTTGATTGTCTGATGAAGGCTATGGATCCCTTTGATTGTCTGATGAAGACTATGGATCCCTTTGATTGTCTGATGAAGACTATGGATCCCTTTGATTGTCTGATGAAGGCTATGGATCCCTTTGATTGTCTGATGAAGTTTATGGACCCCTTTGATTGTCCGATGAAGGCTGTGGATCCTTTTGATTATCTGATGAAGACTATGGATCCCTTTGATTGTCTGATGAAGGCTATGGATCCCTTTGATTGTCTGATGAAGGCTGTGGATCCCTTTGATTGTCTGATGAAGGCTGTGGATCCCTTTGATTGTCTGATGAAGACTGTGGATCCCTTTGATTGTCTGATGAAGGCTGTGGATCCCTTTGATTGTCTGATGAAGGCTGTGGATCCCTTTGATTGTCTGATGAAGGCTGTGGATCCCTTTGATTGTCTGATGAAGGCTGTGGATCCCTTTGATTGTCTGATGAAGGCTGTGGATCCCTTTGATTGTCTGATGAAGGCTGTGGATCCCTTTGATTGTCTAATGAAGGCTGTGGATCCCTTTGATTGTCTGATTGTGGTGGGTTTTGATGTTATGAATTGTTGTTATGTATTATTATTGTATTAAATGAGATCAGCTATGAAGGTCCCTGAATTTAACAAATAGTATTTTAAACTTTCCAGAGTACCTTTCCGCTACCACCCTTTTGATCTCATTCAAAATTAATCTATATTATTATATAAAATGACTTCGTGTAGTGTCTAGGGTTATGAATGTGGAGTGTAATGTGTAATAACCAACAAACATACAAACAAATAGTGTATTATCCACAACCACCAACAGTACTACAACAATAACATACCAACGATACTTTAAAAAGGCTATCTTATTTAAGAAAGTGGTTGAAATTTGTGTAAATACAATTTTGTACAATTTATTATCCTGATTCTAATTTATTTTGAACCAGGACTGACAATTAAAAGTGAAATCAAAAGAATCATTTACAACATTCCAATAACACAGTATATCTTCTGTCCATACATACAATATTATTCTAATATAAGTGTGTAGTTGTATTCTTCTACTTTGAAGTAATACTGGTATTAAACCATAGGTTGTTAGTTATAATCATTCCCTTTAAGTTATGTCTGTTTTCGTTTGTCACTTGTGGAAATATTAATACTAGGCACAGTTTTCTTTAATATCACTTTCTAGTTCTTTTAAGTTCTTTTAAGTTGAGCTGCCAGGTGCCGAACAAGAACTTATCTTGGCAGGAGAATACAGGTAGAACGTTTCCTCTGCTCGCTTGACAATCTTTTCCACCTTTTTGATAGGCAATGGCCACTAGCATGGGCTCGAAGTATACAGACAGAGTCCTGAATCGAGCAGTTCTCAGGCGTTTGGTACTACATTAACGTCAGTACCCAGGACCCTGAAATGTGAAGGTTATGCATCCTTCTTTATACCTAGTATACTATACTATTCCACATTTAAGTACAGGTACATTACAAACAAACGAAAAGGGTCATAGCTTTATACCAATCTATGCCACCATTATCTTTTGATGTGACAATGTACACCAGTATTCCTCTCCCCTAATAGTTACAACGCCACTGCAATTCCAGTTGTCATCTTTTCCATATAATAGGATAGGTGTTATGCTCCTTGATGACAATCATACATATTTTCTTGTAGTTTTACCTCTCTGACAATCTATCACATGATGGATCAATCTCTAGGCTTTGCCTAATGGTTGGTACAGACCCACTCACTTACAGACATATATTATTATTTCACATTCAATTTTTATTTTAGATACATGTTAATAAAGTCAATCTTATCACATTTATTCAATGAAATACACAGTGAACGATGACTCTCACACTTTCGATCTGCCGTTCTGTCCAGGCTTTTGAGAAATATGGTTTTCACAGCACAAGCCTGATCTCATCGCTACGTGTCAAAATTTTGTTAGAAATGGCGTCCCCAACTAATGCTTTTTCCCGAATATCAACTACTCTGGCCAATGATTATCCTTATTTCACTTGTAAACAAAGTCTTTCCAAAAATACAATTAAATTTTCTACTACGTTACTCGGGTGATATATGTTTAGTACGAGGTCGGCCAATAATATTTCGTCTCACTTCAAATTCCACCCAATCCCCTTCCTCGTACCATCTTAGCCTAGCTTTCACCTAATTTTTTCTCAAAAAATATGCGATCCAATCTAAGCAGATATGACCTGACCTGACAGTATCTCTGATTCTCTATGTATTGTTTTATCAATATTTGATTATTTAATGGACTATTTAGATAACTAACAACATATTCTTGGTCAGCAAGTCTTCAGGTACACGAATATACAATTTTTATGGGGCTATGTGGCTAGGTTCAACACTCTAACTTTTTTTCTATGTTAGTTGTTTATTTTTAAACTACCTACGAGAGCTTATGTCATTCGCAATAAGAGCTAAGCGTGTTTCCATCACCGTAGTGTCCACATTTCTAACTTTTTCATCGTATTGGAGAAACCCGCTTAGGGCAAAGCGTGCAAGTCGGTTGTAGAGTTAGAACCAATTTGAGACGTGATTTGCGTGTGTTATCTAGCCTTGCCCCTCCTTTCCCCAAATGCAGTTAGGCAAATATTTCTTAGAACTAGGAAAAGTGGTTCGTTTATGTCAAGGACGAATTTGAAAAATTGGGTACCGTTTTGTTCGGCTTATGCGTTAGCAAATAATAAGCTGAAGGCGTAGGTGACAACTTACGATTCTCGCCGAAAATTTTTAGTACTATCTTATCTTGACTTTATGCACTATACTGTTATATTCTAATTTAGATATTGTATTTAGAAGCTCACCACACTGATGAAGATTATGGATCCCTTTGATTGTCTGATGAAGACTATGGACTCTTCTTAGAATAAAATGTCCATAGTATAATCAAAAACGTTACATTTTGAAAGTTAGGTTATGTACACGGACCTAAAACCCGTTCATGGATCTCCAAGGCATCCGTGGACCACATGTTAAGAAATCCTACTCTATTGTTTGCCTTTCGTGTGGAATGTCCACCAGCAACTTGTTATGACATGTTGTGACGTGCGATTTATTTTTTCTCTTGTTCTCAATTCCTTAATTTTATTTCTTTATATGTGCAGACAGTGAATTCCCTTTCTTACTTTACCGGTCCCTGCTGTCACATAGTGACTTCGCATTAAACGGTCTCTAGACCCCCAGCACTCATAATTGCTCATTGTACTAAATTTCACTCATCCATTCAGACCTCTTGCCAGTGTGAATAGAACAGGTGTGTTGTTAATGGACTGTAATAGATGCGGGGATAACTTTGCACTAAGAGAAGACTGAAATGAGTTTTCACACTCCACGGTAAAGTAATGTCAGAATTCAGGTGACAAGAGTGATATATATATATATATATATATATATATATATATATATATATATATATATATATATATATATATATATATATATATATATATGTATATATATATATATATATATATATATATATATATATATATATATATATATATATACATATATACAGTGCTTTTTTCCGGGGATACACCGTATCCCTACCTTTTTTTTAAAATTAATTTAAGTTTTAAAAATTGATTGTATACATTTCGTTATAATATTAAAACCTTTGCATCAATCTGTGTTGCGTGAATGAAAAAAGATTTTCCACACAAAGAAATGAGTTATAATAACCACATTGATGCAATAGTACATGGTAAAGATGTGGGAACGAGCGTCTAAAAATTCAGTTTTTTCCACCGAGAAGCTTCGTGAAGGATCGGGCGTGTCCGTTGCTAACCTCCACGACAAAACTCGAGGGGGCAAGTGACAACAGCCGGCATGCAGGCGTGCTGCCGTCATTAAGCAGGCGTATTTGGCTTTACTGGAGCTTTACTGTGATGTAAGTTCATGATAATCTGCTAATTAACGTAAAACTCGAGTGTATTTTGTAATTAAACAGGCAAACGCACAAATATTTTTCTGTATAAAATGAATAAAATACATTCTTTTTCATCACCAATTGTAAATCTTTTTTGCAAATATCTCCACCTGTAACAGAGACCTTACTGTATTCCAAAATTTACAGAAAAAACTTGGCATTGATCCTACTGTTTAAATATTAAATGATTTTGAAGCTAAAGACAGCGTTAAAATACATGCCTTTAAAAAAAAAATAAACACAGTATACACACCCTTTTTTTCAAAAAAAAAAGCACTGTATATATACTTGTATATATTGATTACATTCTATTACGTACATGTATGTAGCATCATTTTAGATGGTTATTATTCACGAGGTAACTGATCTTTTTGGTGTTATAGATGAATTTTATAACTTAACAAGTAAAACGGAATATTATATGCATTTGATTGATACTTGCCCCTGCCCCCCCCATAAGTGCTATAGCAGTCTAGTATCTATTTGGATGAATTATCTTCCCTTGATATTATTGTTACTATAATCTAATTGGGTGGATTATCTCCCCTTTTTGCTATTGAATGGAATTTAAAGCATATGTAGGGAGAGCATATTTGCTCATTTTTGAGTGTGCTGAGATAATATTGTAATGTTGCATATTTTAAAGGAATAATTCACTTCCTAAATGTATTGAGATAGATAATTAAATGCAGGTGCATTTGAATAATACTAATAATATTATTACAGAAGTATGATTGGCTTTGTACGATTGTACATTTCATTTCTGGATAATGAAAAGAGCCAGAAACATCAAATACTGACTATAACAAAAGATTTGATCTATTGCAATACTTTGGTGAACATGGTTGATATTAAGCAGACATCATGTGTAATGAAGGACTAGTAGTGTTGCTGGATACCTGTTGATGTAGAAGATGTCTTTTATGATATATCTGTATTATTGAGTTAGGCAAGACGATAAATAACCTTCTGGTGTGTAGTATGCTTACATATTGTTTGTCTCAAATGCATAAACTGGAGAGCCAGCAGTACAAAAGACACATGTTGGTCAGTACTGTGAACTCTGACGGACAGGCGACACATGTAATTGATAATTAATCTCTCCCAAAATGGAGGATTACCGAGGTCATATTGTATCTTTCCCAGTTCTTTTAGGGTAGTCTACACCAGGAGCTTCCGTCTTCATCGATGACGATAACGATTTTAGTCTTATGTGGACTATCTTAAGTGCTGGGGAAACCGGCTGATAGCATCGCGATGCAGTGTTTGTTACTAGAGTAGGAGAAACAGAGGGACCTGAATACACGCAGAGAAAGGAACAGGGGGCAGACATGAATGGAAAGGGATGACTTGGAAAGACCTTGAGCGGATTACACAGGACAGGCTGGTTTGGACTGAGTTGTCTGAGACACATTCTCCGCTGGGAGCTGTAGGCTAATGGGAAGGTAAAGGTAAAGGATCCCGTTACACGCCCATTGAGGCACATTGGGAAAATGGTGTTAGGCCCATATTTTCTTGACCACCGGCACACTAGGGGGTGATGTGGTCAAAATCACGCCGGCTGCCTTAACCTTCCCAGAGTTACTCTGGTACCCAGTTGGGCTGGGTCGACTCAGGAGCTAAAAAAATTCCACCTCATCTGGGGATCGAACCATAGACCACTGAGCTAGGAAGCCAGTGCACTAACCACTATGCTACCGCGGCTCCTGTAGGCTAATGAAAGACTCTAAAATGTCGCACATTTAAATTTCGGACGTCACAAGTGATATTACCTTCAACATTATTACCATCATCATCACCATCAACATGATCCTGGCTAATTTCACCATTACTGCTGTCAAAGGCGTCATTACTATCATCATAGCCATTATCAATTTCCTTGGGAGCCGCGCTGGTGTAATGGCTACGGCATTGTACTGGCGACCAGGTTTTCATGGTTCAAACCCGGGCGTCAGCGTTTGAAGGAATGTTTACGACCGGAAATTTGACTGAATAACCTGAACGGCTCCTGTACATAAATCCCGTGTGGATGGGAAGGAGCGAAGCTCCTGACTGGGTTGGAAGGAAAGTCCACTGACCCCCCAGCCTCGCAATGACATGTCATTGGGCCAAAAGAGCTGGAAAGCTCGAGTGCCGCTGGTTAGAAAAAAAAAATCAGTTTCCTTTTACACTCTATTTCTCTACGTTTTCCCTCTAACTTGTTCTTTCAAGCCAGACACTTGAGTCTTTCTTTCACCTCACTATTATTATTTGTGTTATTACATCTCTTAGAGCCGCTGTAGCACAGTGGTTGGTGCACTGGCTTCCTAGATCGGTGGTCCGTGGTTCAATCCCCAGTTGAGGTGGGATTTTGTAGACCGCAATCGGCTCCGGGGTCAACCCAGCCTCATGAATTGGGTACCAGAGCAACGTCTGGGAAGGTTAAGGCGGCCGGCGTGATGCTGACCACATCACCCCTAGTGTGCCGATGGTCAAGAAAATATGGGCCTAACACTATATTCCCAATATGCCTCAATGGGCGTGTAACGGGATCCTTTACTTTTACCTATTACATCTCTTACTCCTTACCAAGCGTTCACTACACATATTAACAAAGGCAAAGACATATCAGTGTTCAGTATTAAAATTTATGCCGTGGGTACATTAAATGACATGTGGCATATATCAAAAACAAAGTCCTATGATCTGCCAACCAAGTTACAATGCTACAAAGGGAAGCAAAAACACTAGTAAAAGCACAAGGGGAGGTAAGAAAAAAAATCTAACTATAGCTTCTATGAAAACGAATCGTGTTTTATATATGATTATTCTCAGTTCGGTGCGGATGTTATTTCTAACCAACAACAGTACCATGTGGGCAAACAGCGGGTACTTTGAAAATCTCGGTGTCGGTGATGGTGAGCTGAGGGTTGCTGTAGAATGCTACGTCAACAGTGGATCCACCTGAAATGAGAATCAGAGGTTTACTTACGAGAAAGAGACTATGTCACTAAACGTATAATTTTCTTGTGATGGTGCTTAGGATTATTTGAAAAGAGCGAATAGCTCCTTATAATGAAACTGAATAAATATGTTTTGCTATGTTAGTCTTTAGCAACATTATAAGAATTATAAAGGTTTTGTTTAGTCCGTAGCAACATTATAAGAATGATATTTGTGGTGTTCGTATAGTCTTTAAAATCTTTATAAGACCAGTATTTATTTTGCTCATTTAGTCTTTAACAGCATTATTAAAAGTTTATTTCTTTTGCTCATAAACTGTTTAGTAGCATTGTAAGACAGATTGTTGTATTACCTATATAACATTTAGCATTAATATACGATGATGACGTATAAACGTTATTTGCTTAATTTATTATAATTGTTATAATGTTGCCAAAGACTATATGAGCAAAACATAAAACGTTCTTATAATGTTGCTAAAGACTATATGAGCAAAACATAAAACGTTCTTATAATGTTGCTAAAGGCTATATGAACAAAACATAAAACGTTCTTATAATGTTGCTAAAAGCTATATGCGCAAAACATAAAACGTTCTTATAATGTTGCTAAAGACTATATGAGCAAAACGTTGACATTCTTATGATGTTGCTAAAGACTATATGAGCAAAACATAAAACGTTCTTATAATGTTGCTAAAGACTATGAGCAAAACATAAAACGTTCTTATAATGTTGCTAAAGGCTATATTAGCAAAACATAAAACGTTCTTATAATGTTGCTAAAGACTATATGAGCAAAACGTTGACATTCTTATGGTGTTGCTAAAGCCTAAATGGGAGGCACATCCTTATTTTGGAATTTAAGAGTTTGATTTTCTGACTGATTGATTGATTGATTCATTTCCCGCTTCGCTACTTAAGGAGCATAGATCCACTATTGTAACAGGTCCCCCTGCACAAATCCTGTAACAAAGCATTCATGTGCGTTGTAGCAATGGTTTCAGTAGCAATTTATTTGATATGTTGAGGTTGTTAGCCACAAGCACAATCTCATATGAATCGCCTGTTAACATTATGACGTAGGATTCATTGGTTTTATTTTTTCTGTACGATTGTGATTATTTCAGTTAAAAGATACGCCGCATAACGATCATTCATGTAACATATTTACAGTTAAAAGATACGCCGCATAACGATCATTCATGTACCATATTTACAGCGCTGGTTTGGGAATTCACAGCGTCGTCCCGTTTTCCTCCTTGTAACATTAGATAGGAACGTCGGATGGCAGAGTGGTTAAAGCCCTTATTTCTCGAGGCACAGATACTAGTTCGAAATCAGGTAGCGTCACGTTCCAGTCTATCCAACTGTAAATGATTACCTGACTCTGCTCTTGACTTAAGGAAGGCAAAGGCAGCGAAAAGGGGAACCCGTCAACCCACCTCCTTAAAGCTGAGACCTAGTAATGTAGTCTCTAACACTTCACTCCTCTTCTGCAATATCTACTGTGTGACCACCTTTACCTTATTGCAGAATCTGACATTGTTCGAATAATGAATGAACAACTGAAATAACATTAGGTATCGATGAACAATAGTAATATTACAAGAACTTACTCTTAAATTCTCTGAGCACAGGAACGGCAGGATTAGTAGCTGTAAGAGCCACTCTTGTAGTACCAGTGCCAATTTGAATTTCATAGGCCTCAATAGCCACACTGTTGGGGGGTTCACCGATTCTGGATCCGTTGGTTAAGAGTGTAGCATTGGCTGATGGAAGAGTACATTCGATTAATTAATAACATTAACTTTCTCTTATCATTTGTGTGAATGTAATTTTGTTACTTTCTTTAAACATAAAGGAAAGGAAGAAACAAATCTAAAGGTCGGTAATTATTTATTAGTTAGTCAATAAAAACTGATTATTTTACAATTATTGTGCGGTTTTAATTAGCTGGCGTGAAGAGAGTGTGAAAATAAATTATTATTCCTTCCCCTTTTAGCATGTACACTTGTATCTGATAAGTGTTATTCATAGACATTTTGATAAATTCCGAAACGACTCATTTTAATGATACACATGGATCTATTTTGCGGTTGGATGCGTCTTTTACATGTATTAAACAGATATAGACATCCTCCCTGCATCCATTTTTACCTCTTGTCATCACTTCTGGTACGTTGTCAACGAAATCTTGGAATCTTGTTTTTCTTTGTCTTTTGTCCTCGTAAGACGAATCACCTTTTTTTCGATTTTTTTTCCACACCCATCCATTCTTTTCCATTGTAGGAATGTCCTCCTTGTCGTTAGGGGCTCAGACTTTGTCTGTGCGAGGTCTGCTATTATACAATGAGAAAAAGTTCTGCTTTTTGTGCAGAGTAGCTTGTGTGAAGTCTATCCCGACGGTATCCTTTCACACTGCTATTCCTGTAGTGGTTTGTTCGCCCCCTAATATTGTATGATTGTAGTAATACTCCGTTATTTATGGTTTGTATTTTTGTCATCTTGTTCATTTCATTTATTAGGGTTGATTTCATTGCTTCAGGAATGGTTCTCTCAGAATGGTTGCGTATTCAGGTTCCTCTGTCGAAATTGTATTTTGATTCCATATTAATTTATGTAACAGTTTGAATAAGGGGCAACAACTTCAAATCAGAAGAAAGAAATGAAATAATATTGGTTACGTGTTACTCATAACAAGCACACGGAGTGGGACAAGCATTGGGTTAAACACAATAGAGTCTCTGTTGAGTGGACTCTGGCAGATTAGTTCGAGTATTTTGATGTGGATAGTGGCAATGCCTATCTCATGGTCAAAGATGCAAGACAAAGTGACAATACTGGATAAGAATGAAGAAGAAATTAGTCACTGAGGCAATGACCAGTAATCTTTTACTACTCGTACAAACGGAACATTACTGGCTACACGTGCAGAGATAGAAACATCGTACAAACGGAACATTACTGGCTACACGTGCAGAGATAGAAACATCGTACAAACGGAACATTACTGGCTACACGTGCAGAGATAGAAACATCGTACAAACGGAACATTACTGGCTACACGTGCAGAGATAGAAACAAAAGCTGATCAGGATTATCATTATCATTCCACTTTTCGCTCCTTATGGAGCATGGGGCTGCTCTTGAGTTAGTGACGTGAAAAGTAGCCAGGAAAGGAACTAGTCACGACACTTCTTGATGCTGGACCTAATATAGTGAGGTTTCTAACATTTCACTTCTTTACGACAGTATCGGCAATTAGACTACCTTTCATTCAGTCATCGTTCATTTTACTATAAAAACCAAACTAAGGAGGGTTGGACACGAGGTCGACTAGCTCATCCTATCCAAACTTCACGAGGTTGACTAACTCATCCAATCCAAATTTCAGTCGTCCAGAGCAAATACAATGTCAAGGCTGTATAACCTTGATACATGGAGACCAATAAAAAACGGAAACCACGAAGGTGACTTTTCATAAATGGGTCCATCCGTAGAATAGAAGGATTGAAATGGTAGGACAAGGTCACCAGTGTGAGACCGGTGATAATAACCAGCAACGTAACTGTAACTGTCTTTTTCTCTTGTTGAGGTGATCACTGGCCCAAGACAGTTTACATGTTGTTAGGTGTGTAGTGCTGGCGTATGATGAACTGAGTGTGGGTGCGAATGAAGGCGCGAATGTGTTTAGGCTCGTATCTGTTGTATCATGCAACCCATACACTCACATGCAGTAGTCAAAGATGCTTGGACACTGCTGGCATGTTTCAAAACATTTATTGACGATAACACACATAGCATCAACAGGAACAGTCAGTGTAAACAAGGTCATGCTGACCGGAAATCGTTAGGTATACATCAGGCATTCAAAAAGGGCTGGTAAACATTTGAATATTCGTACATGGTCAATAATAATGTTCTTCGATGACAGTTCGTAATGCCGCTTTGGTATCTCTGACTAAACGCGTCAGATACCTTAATCACTTTGACATACAGGTACAACTTGGCATTCCCCGCCAATTGCACTTTATCAGGCTGTAATATATTAGCCTTAACACAGGCCTCGTTATGACGTCATCTGTGTACTTCCTCTGAGCAGGTTAACATCAACCCTGCAGTAATGCTTATGTAGACATAAATACCGCCAATCTGCGGTTCCCACAATATATCTTCGTCACTGGACTTCTGGATAATATAAAGACTAATAGTCTTGGATGGCTACCTTGAGCACAGAAATATAAGTTCTGAAATGTAGGACCGGTGAGCTGTAGTTCACAGACTAGGTAATCTTCTAACATGTTCTGCCACCGAAAGCGTAATAATGGAAAAAGTCGGTATTACCTGGAACCGAATCCTCAGAACATAATAAGGAACTCTGTCGTCATTCCGACGCACAGAGATTCACTGGGGAGACCTGCCAACGCAGTCACTTCGAAGATTTTCCCCGAAAACACAATGGACGTTCGTCCCTCAGAAGCCAGCTTACATCCCGGCCTGACGGAAGTAACTCAACTTGGCGCTTAAAACCTGCGCATGGGCACACGCCCGAACTGTTTACCTTTGACCCTATCTTCATACAGGTCAAACCCCAAAGGATGAACGAACAGGGAAGACAACCCCTAATCAACCTGACATCGCAAGGTAAAGACACAATTATTCTTATGAAAAAACATAAGCTAATAACTTGACATATGACTCCGTCGAAAATGACAGCAACAATAACAAAGGAACAAGAGGTAAGATTTAGACGCTAACTTTAGATAAGAGACATATTGAAGAGCTCTGTTGACAGCATCAAAAGGAAGCTATTGTTCTGGAATTCACAGGATAAACAAGGTAGAGGGAACCCGAACAATCCTCGGAGAAGGGCACCAGAGGCATTATATTAAGGGAAGTTAATTAAATTCAAACCTGGTAGGCATCTGCTGACAACGTTTTGAATGCTTGCACCAGCTAAGACTTTTACACATTCTGCAGAAGTAGTGTTAATGCTGTATCCAGAATACTGTTGACGAGATACGTGAGGATACAAAATTATTTAAGATTTTATAGAAAACGAGTCACACACAAAAGCACAAATAAATTAATCAAAAATAAATTTTAAAAGAGCAAGACAAACTGAAGATAAAATTGTTGTAAACTATAAAAATTATTAGCTTATATGAAACTGTTCGTTTTGCTATCTGTCTATATTATTCCTTTTTCAAAATAGAGTGAATTGAACGCCCTTCTGTACTTCAAAATGTAAGCAGCAAAAAGTTATCTACCATAATGTTTTAAAAAGATGTGTATTACTTACCCTAACCCCAACCCTAACCCCAACCCTAACCCCACCCCTAACCCTAATCCTAATCCTAACTCAATACACATATTATACATACTCGACGGCACTAAAGGTAAAGATTACATATATATATATATATATATATATATATATATATATATATATATATATATATATATATATATATATATATATATATATATATATATATATATATATATATATATTCCCTTCCATATGTATGTATACACGTATATCTGTATGTATACACACACTGTGGGAGCAGATGTTAAATGAGTGCGTTCGCAACACTGCTTGTGGCACAAGTAAATGTGTAAAACGTTTACATTTCACTTAACAGTGACATGAAGAAAGTACATTTTGTATGATATTCATAATTTACAATTCACCGGAAGTGAGCGTGCAAACATATTCGAGTTATTGGTTTTACTGTATGTACCTTGCACATTACTTTTATTGCACTGACTTGATTGATCCTTCCTCTTCTTAATTTTCTTACCGTCTTTTAATTCTTGTTTCCGTCTCTCTTTTCTTGCTTTTTCTCTTCTACTTTTACCCTCTTCTGTTCTTTCTCTTTTTCTTCATTTTTGCTTATTTGTGTTTTCCTATTTGCTTATACGGTGAGAGACAGCCATGTCCTTTTTAGGATAGTCAGAATCCTATTTGGTTCTCCTCTCTTTATCTAGCTCATGTATGGCTCCTCGAATACCGCTTGTGTACGGCGGTGGCTACATCCCGGGCAACAGTCTTGGCTGACTGGCTAAACTACATGGGTGGAGTAGGAGCAATCTTACTCAAGGGAATGTCCATCCCTAGTACACAAAGACTGAGACGGTGAGTGAGGCGGAGGAATCTGAGAAGATCAACGGCTCGCAAAGCGAAACAGCAAAGTGTGTGGCGCACTAGAGGCATGTCGGACATAGAAAAAGACAATGGCTAGCCACCGTGGAAGAGATTGGGGCCTTACCACGTACTTCCTACAGAACGTAATGGGATCACAACAACAAGATAAGAACCGATATGTAGAGAACTCTCTGTCCCCTGGGGAAGAATCTACTGTACAAATTAACAGGGAAGAGGCAACTCCTCTAATGAGTAAGGAAGTACATAATGACGAGTGTTCCTTAAATTCTGTTGAAAGGGAGCATTCTGAGAAAGAACACCTAAAAACTAGTAGGAGAAGCCTAAAAATAGGAATATGGAATGTTAGAACTCTAAACCGAGAAGGAAAGCTTGACAATCTTATATTAGAGGCAACAGACATGAAACTCGATATACTGGGAGTTGCAGAGGCAAGACTTTTGGATACAGGCTACATAACAAGAGACCAGTACACGCTTATACACTCAGGAGGAGAAAGACATGAAAGAGGGGTAGGAATGTTGATAAAGAAGGAGTTAGAAAAATACGTATGTGGATACTGGACACACAATGACAGAATGATGTTACTTAAGATGAGAGCAAAGCCATTCGACATATCAATCTTACAAACTTATGCACCAACTAAAGATCACAACGAGAAAGAAGTAGAAGAATACTATGAAGAGCTACAACACACACTTAAACCAGTCAAATCTACAGATGTGTTGATAGTAATGGGTGATATGAATGCAAAAGTAGGAAAAGGAAAATACAAGAAAATAGTAGGACAGTATAGATTAGGGACAAGAAATGATAGAGGAGACAGACTTATCCAGTTCTGTGAAGAAAACCTGCTGGTCATATGTAACACCTTTTTTGAACACCACCCAAGGAAATTATACACATGGAA
The DNA here is from genome assembly GCA_024509875.1 of Oreohelix idahoensis. NCBI lineage: Eukaryota > Metazoa > Mollusca > Gastropoda > Stylommatophora > Oreohelicidae > Oreohelix > Oreohelix idahoensis. Next base: position 109,917 of record JAMPIV010014803.1, read on the forward strand.
AAGCCCAGGAGATGTAACACGTAATCAAATCGACTATATCATGTTAAAACATAGATTTAAGAACAGTGTCACAAGTGCAAAGACACATCCTGGCGCAGACATAAATTCAGATCACAATCCAGTCGCCATCAAAGTAAATATAAAGCTGAAAAGAGCAGGAAACAGAAGACAGGAGGAACCCTAGATAGAAATATCAGCGCTGAAACAACCAGATATAAAACAGAAATATTTAATCGATGTCAAAAATAAATATCAACAGTTACTGACAGAAAGCATGGAGCAGTATAGAAGAGAAAACCCAGAAGAAAAAGCAACCACAAAATGGGAATGCTTAAAAACAAGCATACAATCAGCAAATGCAAATTTACCTAAAAAGGAGTCTAAGAAAAATCAAATTTGGATGACAGATGACATCTTGAATAAAATGGCAGAAAGAAAGAAAGCAAAAAACACTCCAGAATATAAAACAATAGACAATGATATACGTACTATGTGTAGAGAAGCAAAAGAACGGTGGATAGAAACAAAATGCAAGGAAATAGAAGACTTGGAAGCAAAGCACATAACAAGAGATATGCATGAAGAAGTAAAGAAACTATCAAATCGGTCGCGGTTTGCACAAGGAGGAAGCTGTATCAAGAACAAAAATGGTGTAATATTACTTGATGAGAAAGACATATCAAACAGATGGGCAGAATACGTAAAAGAACTATTCGAGGACAACAGAGGTAAAAAACCATCACCAGATTCTAATGAAGGCCCAAACATTCTCAGATCAGAAGTAGAGAATGCCATTCATATGATACAAAAAGGAAAATCAGCAGGCATGGATAACATAAAAATTGAAATGATAGAAGCCCTGGAGAGCTTTGGTATAGATAAAATCACAGGTCTATGCAACGACATATACAATACAGAATATATACCACACGACATGAAGACATCAGTCTTTATAACATTGCCCAAAAAACCTAATGCAACAGAATGTTCAGACTTCAGAACAATCAGCCTGATGAGTCATGCAATTAAGATACTGCTCAAAATCATACAGGAAAGAATAAAAAGTAAAGTAGACAGCGAAATCCAAGAAGAACAGTTTGGTTTTAGACGGAACAGTGGAACAAAAGAGGCAATATTTTGCCTAAGAATATTAGCAGAAAAATATACAGAGGTCCAAAAAAGTATGTATATGTGCTTCATTGACTATAAGAAGGCTTTTGACAGAGTCCATCATGAGAAAATAATTGAATGCCTCGAAGACATAGGTATTGATGGAAAGGATATAAGAATACTCAGTAACCTTTATTGGGATCAAACTGCCACAGTAAGATCGGGAAGGAATTATTCACCATACATAGACATAAAAAGAGGTGTCAGACAAGGTTGTGTGCTGTCCCCCTGCCTATTTAATTTATACACCGAAAAAATTTTCAAACAGATACAGGAAATACCAGGACTGAACATCAGTGGAAGGTCAATAAACAACCTTAGATATGCAGATGATACCGTGTTGTTAGCTGAAAGCGAACAGGAGTTACAAGAACTAGTGAAACAAGTGAACAGTATAAGTCATGAATATGGACTCGACATTAATATTGAGAAAACAAAAACTATGATAATTAGCAAAACAGACGATAAACCCACATTAAAGATAAGCGTAAATGGGACAATCCTGGAACAAGTCAAGAGCTACGTATATGTTGGTCATATAATAACAGAAGATGGCAGATGTGAAACAGAAATCAAGAAGAGAATAGGAATGGCCAAAGCTACATTCAACAACATGAAACATATACTGACATCCAAACAGTTATCTCACAAATTAAAACTGAGAATCATAAAGTGTTATATATATATTCTGCATTTCTGTATGGTGCAGAAACATGGACGATGAATAAGCATTTGGAAGAAAGAATTGAGGCTCTTGAAATGTGGATATATAGAAGAATGGGGCGTATCTCATGGAAAGAGATGAAAACAAATAAGGAGGTCCTAGAAAATCTAGGTATGAAAAGAGAACTAATGAGGGAGGTCAAAGTTCGGCAGCTAAAATACTTTGGCCACATAAAAAGGCATAACACCTTGCAGAAGACCATAACAGAAGGGAGAGTTGAAGGCAAACGTGCAAGGGGAAGACAGCACTATAAGTGGGAAGATAACATCAAAAGATGGACAGGAAAGAGTCTATCAGAGTGCACCACCAAGACAAGAGACAGAAGACGTTGGAGATCCATTACAGCCAACCTTCGTTGTGGAGATGGCAACTGATGATGATGATGATTTGCTTATACATCTTCTTTTGATTCTTTACATATTTTCAGTAGGATTCGTTACTTTGAATTTGAATACAACAATTTTAATACCTATAGGAACGTTTGCACAAACACTCTCAGTAAACACGCTTTAATTTGTTACGTCTGTAAAGTTTGAATACACAACCACTGTGATACCCATAGAAAAGTTAACACTCAGTAACCGTACTTACGTCTGTCAAGTTAAACACAAATCGAACTTCACGTCGAACGTAGGTGATGCCAATAACCTCGTTTTTGAAATCTATTGCCAGTTTTCCGTAATCCTGGAAAATAAAACAATCGCAATGAACGTGACTAAATTGTAGGTACGGGGAACTATATGGTGATTGGACAGTCACTTCTAATTTTTAAATTATTTCCTCACTTGTTCAAAGAGTGTAAAGGGGATTAGGGGGCCGAAACACTCTTCGGACAGGGGGACTATTTCTGATAATCAGATTACGTCCTGTTGTTACGCTCTGTTATAGAGTTTTCCAGTCATATCATATTGAATATACACAAAGCAAATGTATACACACACACACACACGCACGCACGCACGCACACACGCACGCACGCACGCACGCACGCACACACACACACACACACACACACACACACACTCACACAATAAGTACAGTTAGACTAAGAAGTTGTATTTATTTATTATTTGAGCTTTCGATTGACAGATTAGTTTTCTTCAGGAAACAAAGTAAGAAATACATTTGAGATTGGCCAATAAACTAAAGGTTACAAGAGAGAGAGAGAGAGAGTAAATATTGCTGCTTGCTATTAGGTCAGGGGATCAGTATTTGTAGTACAGGCAGTCCTCGGGTTACGAACGAGTCCCCGTTCTTACGTCTGTCTGTAAGTCCAATTTATGCGTAAGTCGGAATAGTTAAGTACGGTTCGTATCTAGTGTCAGTTAGTCAAATGTTTGTCTTAGTATATAGCATATATTTTACCTTTCTATGCATAAAAAACATTAAAGAAAAACTTCTTGAACAGTTTAGATAGGAAAAAAAGAAATAGATAATGATTAAAGGTTAACACTTACTCTCGTTCCTATTGATGTCTTGCATACCGGAAGGGGTATTCTTGATTAATAATTAAGATGACATTAATTGGATGATGCGGGAGAAGAAGATGGAGAGATGGTGTCGCGGATTGCCTCCCGTGCTTTGCAGTAGTGGTCCAACAGTGTCCAAAACTCAAGAGTATCTAACATGGGTCGTCAAAGATGTCTACCTTCGCACAAGATTACTCTTGGCAGAGTTTTAGATAGAAGGGTAAAGACGCTTCTATCCCCAGGTAGATTCCATAAGATATTTCCGAAGTCAAGAACAAGGCGGCATTGGCTGAGCATTTGTTAACTTATTATCGATCCACCGACTTTTATAAAGATTTAAGCAATGGTTATAGCCCGTACAAGCCCCCAGCTGGTGTAAATCCAGCGAAATTTCCTGTCACAAGAAATAGATCTACAGAAGTATATATATATATATATATATATATATATATATATATATATATATATATATATATATATATATATATATATATATATATATATATATATATATATATATATATATATATATATATATATATATATATATATATAAATAGATATAGATATATATATATATATATATATATATATATATATATATATATATATATCATAGTCTTGTCGCCGTGGTTTCCGTCACTTCTTTTTGGTGATGATTGCACTTCTCCACATAAATCGTCCAATGTAGGCAGTCAGTGTTGATGATCTTCTCTCACGCTAGCGGCGTAGTAACGCCAGTACTTCAAACCGTCTGATAGCTTGTAATCACGAACTTTTTTTGAAAAAATAGAAAGGACAAATGCCTATGCTAAGTACACTGAGTTGGAAGCGTAACAGGCGCAGTGTCTCGCTGTCCACCCACCAATGTTAATCTCTCAGAAGAATTAAATTTGTGAGTACACAGCGTAGCTCAAGGAAGATGATTAAAAATCACCAGTACTCTTCTGGATATTAAACTGGGAAAATGTGTCTGGACAGCGCGAATAATGGCGAGACTGAATTACAATTAACAAAGTACATAGATCTCACAATATGATACTATACACTTCAGGCCCATGTGATGTCATCACTCATCACTGCTTCAGTCGGAGTCTGGGGTCACTGCTGCTTTCGCGTTTCTGAGCGAATTTGCATAAAACAGTTCCAGCGCTTGCTGTAGTGGTTTATGAATATACTATTTTCATATGTTGAGGTTGCCAGCCTCATATATAACCACTAACCAAGAAAAACATGTCAAATTCACATTTGTAAAATAAATGTTTGCATCTTACCCCAAATATGTTATACAATCTTCTCGCACAGTGTAGAATGGACACACGCAATTTAGGTTATATGCTTTCGAATCACTTAGCCTAGAAATTTTAAATTCCTTTTATGACTGGTGTTCTGTGAATCACTTGTTCTGGGAAATATTTTTATTCCTCTTATGACGGGTGTTCTGCGAATTACTTGGTATGGAAATATTATGTATTCCTCTTATGACGGGTGATCTGATTCCTTAGGACTCCAGTCTTGTATTTATAAAGGCGGGATTACTATTTAAGGTTTAAATTTCCCAAATACTTCGACCTGTCCTGGTCCTTTTAAGTTTCCAGTCTTTGTATTTAAATATACGGGTTTACTTGTAAGTTCCCAAGTTGCCCAAATACTCGATCTGTTACTTATAATTATGGAATGCTAAGTCCGATGACTCACTGGCTTCTTGGAGTTTACTCATTTGACGATGCGATGCAGTCTCTGATCTGTGTCTCTGATTTCGCTACATTTTATTTTCAGTTTCCAGTTGAAATCACAGATTGTGCTTCCGCCGAATTTGCCAATGAAATTCAATGTATATTGCGGCTCTCACTTTAAACCAATGGTTAGCTCTTTAGCACTATCTGGTTGGGATGTAATTTATAATCTCCCCCGCGTGTTTTAAAATATTACATTTTAAAATTTGATCGCGTGACCTCTTTCAATGTGTCGTAATGCATCCGCCAACTCACAAACAAATTTGTGAACACATTTCCTGGCGTAATACTTTTCTCCCAGATTGTCCACTCCGCCATCTTATCTGTTATAATGATGCAGGCAGTTTCCAGCAGATGCGATAATCTAATTATCACCTGTGTGTGTGAATCCCCAGTCTGATTTCTCAGACGGATAATATGGCTTTCTTTATGTCGATCGGGCGAGACCGTCTTGGGTAAACAGGCACCGTCGCTATCAAAAGGTGGTCAGACTGATTGAATTGATAAGCATATTACCGCTGGCCGGTCTAATTACCCTAGCAGGTCTAAACCAAGTCTGCGTGCGGCTTCAGAGCACAAATACTGGAAAGGCAAAATATGCCAAATAATAAGCGATGAGTGAGAGACAAATGAAGAAAAGAAGTGATACTGCCGGAGTGGATGAAAGAGTGAGAGAGAGGCCAAAAGTACACGTACAAACTAATAGACGTTTCGTCACAGATGGCTACTATTTAAAGATGATGGGCCTGGTGCTGGAGAGGATGGACCTGGTGCTGGAGAATCATGGTTTGATTCTGCTGCTAAAGAGTGTAGGTTTACTTCTGGAGTCAATTTCTTGAAGTAGACATCAAGGGAGGTTTGAACAGAGCTTTTCATTTTCTCATCATAAATGGCCTTGTAGCAGCTGAGGTCGTGGGTAATTGTATGGTAAACTTTGATGAACCTCTCTGCATTAGGATCATGCTCCTCTAACTTTGCCATCCCTGCTTCAATGAGAGGAAAGGCTTCAGCTAACTCCTTCGTCAAAAACTTCTTAGGTTCCGGCGTTTCACCTCTGTCCGATCGCTTTATTATTTCCACTTTATTTTCAATCGTGATCTTTTTTCCTTTTCTTTGATGCATCACCATCACCTGCATCGGATTTATGCTTTGGAGGCATGGTTACTAGGGTATTCACAAGAAAAATGTAAGCCAAATAACACACATAAAACAGTGTTAACGGCAACGTGATCCGACTTAAAATGTCCTTCCTCGAGCCGACGAACCGCCGAAGTCGCGCAGTGTTTTGATGCGCGTCGCAAAGTACTGTATGCGCCTCTTCGTTATTACGAACCATTGTATGTAACCCGAATCTTTAATATAATAGGCTTTACGGCGGTCGGTTCGTAACTAGGGATGTTTGTAAGTCGGACGTTCGTAACCCGCGGACTGCCGGTACAGCGGTGATGGAGGAGGCAAATATGAAAATAGCAAAACGTGTTGTTTAAAAACGACAGTTATTGCTCCTAGTTTTGAAATGTGTTTCGTGTATATCCAATAGATAAGTGAGGATATACAAATTTAAAAATAGAGAGTGACCCTGCGTAAAACAGCACACAAACACCAGGTAGTTTTATTTCATTGAACAAAAAGTTATATCCGCCACCGATGCTGCTCTCAACTTCTAAAACATTTGACTAAAAACTATCATATGCCCATGTACGTAGTTACCGGAGTATTTTAAGAGCAAAAAGGGAAAAAAGAATAGGAAGAATGCTCCTTCAAGCGTGTCATAAGAGGCTACTAATATGTAGTTGTTGATGGATGTAGTGAAATTGACAGAGATACAACGGTAAAATCCCTCCAAAGATAACATTTAAGGATAAAAACATAATGCGTAGGCTGCGAATAGTACATGATCGCCTAGACCGCGGGTCATCATCCTCCATAAAAATTGACTTGCTAGACAGGAGGGGAACGGAGGATCAAAAAGGAAAAATATGACTGGAAAGATTGCGTGAGACTAGAAAGGCTAAGGAGACGCAATTAGGGGGGGGGGGGGGGGGGGGAAGGAGGGGGGGGGGGGGGGGGGGGGGGGGGGGGGGGGGGAACGGAGAAAAGTCACGTTTCCCAAGTTGACATAAAAAGTAAGCAACTCGACAGAAGGGACCATAGATATGTTACGCCACAGTCATTTATTGGACGCTTTTGCGCGATACCAAGCCCTTGATTTGAATTCAGCGGCTAAACGCAGATGTTAGGAATATTACAAAAATTAAAAAGTATTTTTTTCTTAATATTAATGTTAGGAATATAAAAATTAGCTGGCCGGATGGCCTATTCTGAGCAGTGAACTAATATGTTCTTAATTTTACAGACGGATAGATAATATTGAAGATAATGACAAAAGACAGTGTTGTTCACATCATCGACAGACTGTATTGAATCTAAAAGTGTCGCTAATTGCACAAAAAAACACGACCTCGAGTCGCAGGTGTTCAAATCTACGTAGTATGGAAGAGAAGGGATATTTGTGGTAGCTGTGTCTAAATATAACTTTTAACGAAAAAATTTTGGAGGGGAGAGAAAGGTTGGTTCAAAAATCAAGTACATTTTGTAGAAACACAAGTAGAGACGGACAGACTAACAGATAAACATCCATACTTGACTGAAGCATGACTGAAATGACTTTAGTGTAGGAAATTTGAAATTCAAATAAACCTAGGCAGTGATTGGCCACAGACAAGCATATTGTCGGCGCTTAGACGCGGATTTGGGGTCATTTCTCAATAGTTGTTCAGTGATAGACACAGATTTTAAAGTGTGGTGATTTCCATATGAAAGAAAGTGTAATAAATTTAGGGACGCCATACTATAGCCAGCAGCTCAGCTGAGTTTTGCTAGCAGTTCTGTGTTATTTATTCATAATCTGGTAAGATTGAAATTATTTCCTTATATATATTTTGAATATTGTTTCATGTTCGAGTGATTTGATACTGCCATATCGAAATCTAGCCTTACAAACAAGTAGGGATTTGCTCTAGACCCCCCGCCCTAGTCAGGGTCTAGGGACCAACAATGTACATAAACTCCAGCAAGGATTATGCAAGACAGATCAAGTGTTGAGAATAATGAAACATATTACCTATCCTCTTTTAGGGCAGACAACTAATAAATATTTTTCAGAACCTATAGTCTGGGAGGATCTATCTGATGTAAAACCACCATGGTAAATGTGCTGTTTGGTCAGAGAGATCTGACCTGTCTGTATGATGTGGTTGTTGTGTCAGTGTTGTGTCCAGACGTGGGTAGAGAATAGATTTTGACACATGGCCCATACTTTGATTGCAGAGCTGTGAGTTTCTGTTGTCAACCAAGCAGTGTCTATTCAGTTGGTGACTTACTCGAGTGTATCTGTGCAGTACTTGTGACAGAGACCACCATTATTGCCCGCCAGCACGGAGAGGTGGGACCACAAGATTTCAGCACCAGAGCTACAACTACCAGATGAGTGAGCCTCTGGTCTGCTGGACATTCACCAACGCTGTGTAGTTACTAATACCCCCCATAAAAATTCCCACCATTTTCTGGACACTGTGTAGTCAATATAGACAGGTGTGATGAGGCCACCCCAACAGCACAAACATTAATTATCCTCCCAAGTAGATGACTACTAGAACATTTTAATAAAACTAACTAGTATAGTACATATATATGTACACTATTGCATTTATGATATAATATTCCATGCATTTCTTTCATAATCTCTAAATCTTTTTAAGTTCTGGTCAACCTAAAAAATTGATCCAGAACAAAATAAATGTAATATAATTTTATCAAAAAATTTACACACGTGAGTTAGTTCAGTGTATTTTAACATTTATTAATATTATTAGTCTTGTTAAATATCTGTGGGTATATCTATAACCTATTACACCACACTACATATCATAACCCTAGACACTTTACGTAGCCACATTCATTAAAAAAAATTAAGTGTGAGGTCGTAGTGGTAGCAAGAAAGGCCTTCTGACAATTCACAACTACATTTTATCTCAGGAGCCTTCACAGCTGGCCACATACAATTACATTTAGTAATATCACCATCGTACAATACCATCAACACCACTACATATATTGGGGTCTTGTCCAGGGATAATTAGCCCAACAGTAATATTAGGATCTCCTGGTGGGAGAAATAAAAGTAGGGAAATAAATTGTAAAATTCCCTTTAAAATTAAAAGTGTCCCTACAGATAAAAGTTGGTGAATCTTCACAGCCAGTAATAATTAATTAGTTAACTGGTTAGTTAGAATTGGTTAGACTATAGTCATAAGAAGTACTTAGTGTATTTACTGGTTAGAGATTTATCTTGTATATTATTATATTGTCTAAAAAGTATGGCGGAGCTGGCAAAATTTAGATCAGCTGCTGTGCTCACCGCGAAGGAGATGGGAATGGATGGTCAAATTTTAATTCAATACGTAACGGCTGAATGTGATAAATATATTGAACGGGAAGAAAGGAGATTAGAAAAAGAGGCTGAAAGAAAATTGGAGTCTGACAGGTTGGTTGAAGAGAAGAAGTTAGAGGCTGAGACTAAGAGGTTGCAGATTGAGGCTGACAAAGAGGCAAAGGCATTGGAGGCAGAAGAAAAACGACAGCAAAGGGAGGCAGAAGAAAAAAGGTTGACTGCCGAAAGGGAGGCAGAAGATAGAAGGTTGCAAGGGGAGCACGAATTACGACTAAGGGAGCTGGAATTACAAGGCCAGGCTCCTGAAAATGGTGCCAGCCCTTTTGCCTCAGATGCTACGCCCAGTCTGGGAGCCTCAAACTCAGCTATGGGGTTTCATTTAGACCATTTTGTTGAAAAAGACGATGACATAGAGGGGTACCTAGGACGTTTTGAGTTATTAGCTACTACATATGGGTTAGAGAGAGAGAGGTGGAGCTTAAAGCTATCACAGGGATTGAGAGGTACTTCTTATGAAGTATTTGCCAAAATGAACAGGGAAGACCAAGACAATTATGACATGTTAAAGCAGGCTTTGTTATTAAGGTACGAGAAGAATGGTGAATTTTATCGTAAGAAATTTAGAAATGCCAAACTGTTGTCTGGGGAGACATACCACCAATTCTCTGCTAGACTAGAAACCTATTTGGAGAAATGGACGGCTCTGGGGAAGACCCAAGATCTTAAAGAAATGATCATGATTGAGCAATTGAGAGAGTCCATGGCTCCAGACATGAGAAAATTTCTCATGGAACAAGGTGCAGAGAAGTTGGGGGAAATTTTAAATGTTGCTGAGAGGTATCAGGCAGCCCAGGCAGAGGTAAGTGGTGCTAAAAAGAAGCACATAGACAATTTTAAAGCTCCACAGCAATTTATTAAATTTGATAATAGAGAGCAGGGAAATAAAGGTAGGACAAACTTTGAGCGGCCAAGAAATGACTATCGCGACAGAAACTCACAGTTCAATGACCAAAAGTTCAATGAAAGAAAACCGTTGAACCAAGGAAAAAGATGGTGTAAATGGTGCAAGAAGGATAACCATAACACCGAATTTTGTAGAAGGAAACCTTCAAACATTGCTGCAATGAAGTCGGGGACGCAAAGATTAAAGGTTAATCCTAAGGGACAACAGGAACCTTATCACCCCCCAGTTTGTGAGGATGTTATTTGTAATGGGGTCACCATAAGGTGCCTTTATGATACAGGTTTGGATTATGATTCAGTTGTGAAGTCTAGCCTAGTGGACCCAAGTCAGTATACCACAGAAACAGTGGAAATACAAGGGGCGATTAAGGACATACCACTCATGACACTTCCCATCGCAAGGATAACGGTGAAAACTCGCTATGTGGAAGGAGAAATCAGAGCAGCAGTGATAGATGAACCAATCTCATCATCATCATCAGTTGCCATCTCCACAACGGAGGTTGGCTGTAATGGATCTCCAACGTCTTCTGTCTCTTGTCTTGGTGGTACACTCTGATAGACTCTTTCCCGTCCATCTCTTGATGTTATCTTCCCACTTATAGCGCTGTCTTCCCCTTGCACGTTTACCTTCAACTCTCCCTTCTGTTATGGTCTTCTGCAAGGTGTTATGCCTTTTTATGTGGCCAAAGTATTTTAGCTGCCGAACTTTGACCTCTCTCATTAGTTCTCTTTTCATACCTAGATTTTCTAGGACCTCCTTATTTGTTTTCATCTCTTTCCATGAGAACCAATCTACCCTCTGATATTGGGGTGTAGATACGTCTTCTTGGGGAATCCCGAGAAACCTGTGATCATGGCGACAGTGCAGACCAGGTCACAGAAGAAGGAGGAAGAAGGTGAACCTATAAATGCTCATCCAGAGGAGATGAGGAAGGCGCAGGCTGAGGATAGGACACTCAAGCCCTGTTTTAAAAAATTGCCCAAATGCCACACACCTCCGAGCAAGGGGGGAATATTTCATGAAGAACAAACTATTATACAGGAAGACAGGAACTAGATCCACTGGTCACGGACAGTTAGTTCTTCCCAAGATATATAGGGCAAACTTAATAAGGAACTTACATGTTGGAAAAGATGGTGACCATGAGAAAGTCGGTACCATCTGCCAAAAGATTGCTCGAAAATACTATTGGCCCGACGTAAATGTCGATGTTGAAAACTTTGTAGAAGCATGTGGCGTATTTCATGAGGGAACACCCACAAAGGGAAAATATGTGCAGGACCTAGAAACGCCACGGGGCAACTTTAGGCCTGAAAGGAAAACTAATTATACTCGGGTAGACAAAGTGGAATGGGAGCCCCCTTTTCACACCCAGTCTTCACTTGAATGGATTAACATGGCCACTATGCGAAGAGTACAAAGAAGAAATTTTACCCAGGATAGGATGACAATCCCTCGGTCAGACTTATATAAACTGGAAGAACAGACAAGAGAGCGAAGATCTCTCATAAGCAATCTAAAGTGGGGAGACAAACCCCAGAAAAAAAATTGGTAGTGGTCGATTTGTGAGTGATGATTCTAGGAAGAAAAGTCCTCATTATAAAGCTTCTAAGGGACGGGACCTGACGGGTTCCATGAAAAATAAGTATGATAAATTAAAGATCCAGATGTAACTTTATTAAGGACCTGGACAGATGAGAAGGCGGAAGAGACTGTTACCTCATCGTATCAATATGTGAACGAACTGACCACTCGTTTGAAAGCTGGATGGAAACTGGCAAATGATAATTTGAAGCAAGCCAGGAAGAAACATGCAGCATATTTTAATAGGAAGGCAAAGGACAGGGAACTGGCAGTCGGAGAGAAGGTGCTGCTTCTACTACCCGGAAGCCAGAATAAATTACAAATTGGTTGGCAAGGTCCATATACGGTTCTAGAGAAGGTGTCTAGAACAAACTATAAAATTGACAAAAAGGGGAAGGAAAAAGTTTATCATGTAAACCTGTTAAAGAAGTATCTGGACAGACCACTCCAGGAAAGCACCCCCTTATTGACCTTAGCTATTGCAACCCAGATGCAAAAAGAACCACTCACCTCACATGAATACCCATTACATCCTTGTAAAACAGCAGCACAGGTAAAAGTCAGTAAGCACCTGACTAAAAACCAGAGGGAGAGAGTTCAACAAGTTCTGGAGGAACATACAGATGTATTAACAGATAAACCAGGCCATACAAATTTGCTACAGTATGACATGAAACTGGTAGACTCAAACCCAATCTGTATGAGAGCCTATTCTATTCCGTTCGCGAAGGAGAAGGCATTGAAGGAAGAAATAGAGTATTTGTTGAAGGAGGGGATTATTTCGCACAGTGAATCATCTTTTAGTTCTAGTGTCGTTTTGTTGAGAAAACCGTCTGGGGAACACAGACTGTGCATAGATTACAGGAAACTGAATGCTGTCACAGAAGGACAAGTGGATCCATTACCAGACACAAAACAGTTATTTGCCAGACTGAACAAGGCAAAATACTTTTCAAAGGTGGATCTTAGTAAAGGCTATTACCAGATCCCAGTGAAGCCTGAAGTGAGACCTTATTTGGCTTTTAGCACTTCGGATGGACATTATGAATTCAATATGCTACCATTCGGACTGAAAAATGCTCCGAGTGTGTTTTCAAGGATGATGCGAAAATTGTTGGATCCCCTGAATAACCCATGTATCACGAATTTCATGGATGATATTCTCGTCGCCACAGAGACATTTGAAGAACACATTGAAGCTCTGGTGATAGACTTCGGGAGGCGAACTTAACTGCTAGGCCAACAAAATGTTGTATTGGATGCAAAGAGTTGGAATTCTTGGGACACACTGTATATCAGGGTAATATGACCCCTGATCCTAAGAACTTGGAAAAACTGCAGAGAGCACCTAGGCCACAAACAAAAAAAAGGACGTGCGATCATTCGTGTCGTTATGCGGATTTTATCAGAAATACATCAAAAATTTTAACGCTATTTGTGCTCCTCTGACTGATCTGACTCGCAAGGGACTTCCAGATAAAAATTATTTGGACTGCACAATGTGAACTAGCGTTCCAAGAGTTAAAGGAAAAAACTCACTAGCAAGCCTATTCTCAAACTGCCTGATTTGACACAGGACTTTGTCTTAAGAACCGATGCAAGTAATGTAGGACTCGGAGGGGCTTTGTTGCAAAGATCATCTTCACCTGATGGGGAACTTAAACCAGTCGCTTATGCAAGCCGCAAATTGAATAAGGCGGAACAAGGATACTCCACAAGCGAAAAGGAATGTTTAGCATTAATCTGGGCAATAAAGAAGTTTCAAATCTATCTGTATGGTAGGACTTTTGTGGTGGAGACGGACCATCAGCCTCTCGTGTTCTTGTCTCAGGCTAAGCATGAAAACGCAAGATTGCTGAGGTGGTCTTTGTTGCTTCAACCTTATCAGTTTAGTATCCAATATATCCCAGGCAAATTGAATGTCGGTGCAGATTTCCTCAGTCGGCACCCCTGTGATCAAAATTAGAGTAGTGGCAGACGTGAGGAGCAATTTTACCTATGTGTATCGCTGGTGTTGGAACTTGCCACAGGCATGTTTTCAAGTGGGGAGATGTGTAGTGAAATTGACAGAGATACAACGGTAAAATCCCTCCAAAGATAACATTTAAGGATAAAAACATAATGCGTAGGCTGCGAATAGTACATGATCGCCTAGACCGCGGGTCATCATCCTCCATAAAAATTGACTTGCTAGACAGGAGGGGAACGGAGGATCAAAAAGGAAAAATATGACTGGAAAGATTGCGTGAGACTAGAAAGGCTAAGGAGACGCAATTGGGGGGGCGGGGGGGGGGGGGGGGGGGGGAAACGGAGAAAAGTCACGTTTCCCAAGTTGACATAAAAAGTAAGCAACTCGACAGAAGGGACCATAGATATGTTACGCCACAGTCATTTATTGGACGCTTTTGCGCGATACCAAGGCCTTGATTTGAATTCAGCGGCTAAACGCAGATGTTAGGAATATTACAAAAATTAAAAAGTATTTTTTTCTTAATATTAATGTTAGGAATATAAAAATTAGCTGGCCGGATGGCCTATTCTGAGCAGTGAACTAATATGTTCTTAATTTTACAGACGGATAGATAATATTGAAGATAATGACAAAAGACAGTGTTGTTCACATCATCGACAGACTGTATTGAATCTAAAAGTGTCGCTAATTGCACACAAAAAACACGACCTCGAGTCGCAGGTGTTCAAATCTACGTAGTATGGAAGAGAAGGGATATTTGTGGTAGCTGTGTCTAAATATAACTTTTAACGAAAAAATTTTGGAGGGGAGAGAAAGGTTGGTTCAAAAATCAAGTACATTTTGTAGAAACACAAGTAGAGACGGACAGACTAACAGATAAACATCCATACTTGACTGAAGCATGACTGAAATGACTTTAGTGTAGGAAATTTGAAATTCAAATAAACCTAGGCAGTGATTGGCCACAGACAAGCATATTGTCGGCGCTTAGACGCGGATTTGGGGTCATTTCTCAATAGTTGTTCAGTGATACAGATTTTAAAGTGTGGTGATTTCCATATGAAAGAAAGTGTAATAAATTTAGGGACGCCATACTATAGCCAGCAGCTCAGCTGAGTTTTGCTAGCAGTTCTGTGTTATTTATTCATAATCTGGTAAGACTGAAATTATTTCCTTATATATTTTGAATATTGTTTCATGTTCGAGTGATTTGATACTGCCATATCGAAATCTAGCCTTACAAACAAGTAGGGATTTGCTCTAGACCCCCCGCCCTAGTCAGGGTCTAGGGACCAACAATGTACATAAACTCCAGCAAGGATTATGCAAGACAGATCAAATGTTGAGAATAATGAAACATATTACCTATCCTCTTTTAGGGCAGACAACTAATAAATATTTTTCAGAACCTATAGTCTGGGAGGATCTATCTGATGTAAAACCACCATGGTAAATGTGCTGTTTGGTCAGAGAGATCTGACCTGTCTGTATGATGTGGTTGTTGTGTCAGTGTTGTGTCCAGACGTGGGTAGAGAATAGATTTTGACACATGGCCCATACTTTGATTGCAGAGCTGTGAGTTTCTGTTGTCAACCAAGCAGTGTCTATTCAGTTGGTGACTTACTCGAGTGTATCTGTGCAGTACTTGTGACAGAGACCACCATTATTGCCCGCCAGCACGGAGAGGTGGGACCACAAGATTTCAGCACCAGAGCTACAACTACCAGATGAGTGAGCCTCTGGTCTGCTGGACATTCACCAACGCTGTGTAGTTACTAATACCCCCCATAAAAATTCCCACCATTTTCTGGACACTGTGTAGTCAATATAGACAGGTGTGATGAGGCCACCCCAACAGCACAAACATTAATTATCCTCCCAAGTAGATGACTACTAGAACATTTTAATAAAACTAACTAGTATAGTACATATATATGTACACTATTGCATTTATGATATAATATTTCATGCATTTCTTTCATAATCTCTAAATCTTTTTAAGTTCTGGTCAACCTAAAAAATTGATCCAGAACAAAATAAATGTAATATAATTTTATCAAAAAATTTACACACGTGAGTTAGTTCAGTGTATTTTAACATTTATTAATATTATTAGTCTTGTTAAATATCTGTGGGTATATCTATAACCTATTACACCACACTACATATCATAACCCTAGACACTTTACGTAGCCACATTCATTAAAAAAAATTAAGTGTGAGGTCGTAGTGGTAGCAAGAAAGGCCTTCTGACAGTTCACAACTACATTTTATCTCAGGAGCCTTCACAGCTGGCCTCATACAATTACATTTAGTAATATCACCATCATACAATACCATCAACACCACTACAATGGAGTTGGTAACCACATCATGTAAAACTAATTGTTACAGACACCACCGCTGCAAGAGATCATAAATCTTGTGGTACAAGAGGACTGACTGCAGTGGTGAGCCCAGGTCCATAGGTGGATACAACTAGACTGACTGCAGTGGTGAGCCCAGATCCATAGGTGGATACAACTGGACTGACTGCTCTGGTGAGCTCAGATCCAAAGGTGGATACAACTGGACTGACTGCAGTGGTGAGCCAAGATCCAAAGGTGGATACAACTGGACTGACTGCAGTGGTGAGCCCAGATCCAAAGGTGGATACAAGAGGACTGACTGCTCTGGTGAGCCCAGATCCAAAAGTGGATACAGGAGGACTGACTGCTCTGGTGAGCCCAGATCCAAAGGTGGATACAAGAGAACTGAAAGAATAAAAGCCCCCGGGAATCTCCGATGAGATAAATACAGGTATACCTCGGAGATATTGCGGGTTCGGTTCCAGACCACCGCAAAAAAGCGAATATCGCAATAATGCGGGTCACACCCATTTGTGTGGCTTCCCAGTGCAAATAAAAGCCTAAAATCATGTTTACACTTGTCTATTAAGTGCACAATAGCGCTAGGTCTTTAAAAAAACAATGTACTGTAAAATTAAAAATACTTTATTGCTAAAAAGAATGCTAATCTTCACCATCTGAGCCTTCAGCGAATCGTAATTTTGTTGCTGGTGGAGTCAAAATCTATTGGAAGAAGAAGGCACGTTCTAATAAATAAAAATGAATACGAAGGTAAACGGAGAAGAGGAAGGCAAAGAAAATCCTGGGCTGATAACATCAAAGAATGGGCAGGACACGGTTTTTCCACACTTGTACGCATTGCTGAGGATAGAGAGCAGTGGAGGACCCTGTCTGCTGATGCTTCCACAATGGCACCCCTACGACCCATGACGGGTTACGGGTTGAGATGAGATGAGATGATGAATATCTGCGAAGCGCAATAAAGCGAAGCGCAATAAGGAGCGAGGTATACCTGTAACGAATAGGACTACTGTTCCCTCAGGCGTGTCGTACAAGGCGACTAATATAAGGTTGTGCAGGAGGCTTGCAACTTCATCATGTAAAACAGATGACTACAGACACCACTGTTGTCATCAAACAGATGACTACAGACACCACTGTTGTCATCAAACAGATGACTACAGACACCACTGTTGTCATCAAACAGATGACTACAGACACCACTGTTGTCATCAAACAGATGACTACAGACACCACTGTTGTCATCAAACAGATGACTACAGACACCACTGTTGTCATCAAACAGATGACTACAGACACCACTGTTGTCATCAAACAGATGACTACAGACACCACTGTTGTCATCAAACAGATGACTACAGACACCACTGTTGTCATCAAACAGATGACTACAGACACCACTGTTGTAATAGTCTGCGAACGTTCGTTACAGGCTTCATGAAATGGGACCAGCGTCAGTGGTGACTCCATACGTCATATGGCGCGAAAAGAAAAGTTATTTGGTGATCGAATGAAAATAGACATAAATATGTATTTTATATGATTTAAATTATGTTTCTGGTCCCCAACCAGACGATACGTGATTATTTCAAGCCCAGCCCCTACAGACCCGAGTAGAACAGTCCCAAGTAGGATGGTTTGGCCATGTCTGCAGAATGGCAGAAAATCGGCTACCACGACGAATATCGGAAATCAAGAGCCAGGGAACGACCCAGAGTTTACTGGGAGGACAACATTAGAAAATCTAAAGGACCGAGGACTAGATTTCAACCAGACCAAGAGGAAGACAGCCGATGAAACTGTATGGCGCTGTCTCTGACAAATCTCTACACCCCTCGGTAAAAGAGGAACGACTAAGTAAATAGTAAGAGATCATGTTTCAGCGCGTTTATAACCAGCATTTCATAATCTGGCTGGAAACAGTTGTTCATGCTCGCACACTGAGGCATAGTCAGCAACTGATAAAAGAATCCAAAGAAAGTAACGCAGCAGTTAAACTCTCATGAATCATTAAGTGTCACGCATAGATTCGTCTAATGCCGGGCTTCTTAATCTCTTTTGTGCCACAAACCCTTTTGACTGTCCGGCGAAGGCTACAGACCTCTTCATTGAAGGAAAAAAATGTACGTAAACAAATAATTAAAAATTCTACATACAAATAATACAAACAATGTTGGAGATCCACCACTGTATCCAACCTTTGATGTGAAGATGGTTCTGAGACCGTTGATTTCTGCACAATTTTCAGCAGCGAGACACGTTTTAACCTACTGAACCTTCCCTAATGTTACATACCCAGTCTGTTTTCAAGCATGACATCTTCATGTACATCAGTTATAAACTTTAACCTTTTTATTTTTAACTTCACGAATACATCTAAAGACAGTGAATAGTTTTATCATTGCAAAAACTGAACTTTAAAAATATTTATGTCGTAAATGCATTAATTAATTAGTTGGTAATTTTGAAGGAACCAAATTTAATTAAATGATGTTTGTTTTCTCAGTATTCGATTGATTTGTTGACACTTGATTGCTTCTAGCTATGTTGATAGTTTGAATGATTACACCCATTTTGAGTTGGTTGGTGATTGATGAATTGGAATGTTGGTTGATTGGTTTGGCTGGGGGATTTGTTTGCTGCTTATTTTGCTTCTTACTCTATGTGATTTGTTTGTCCTGTGCTTTGAGAAAGACAACTATAAAACAAATATTGAAATTATGCAATATTAAGAAAAGAAGGAAAAGTACATAGTATTACGAAAATCGAAAGTTCAAGAGAAAACTGTGTTATTTACCGAGATGTTAAGATAGTAAAATCGTTCAAACAAGTGAACAACGGCGATACATAAATTAAAGGGCCAGTCAGAACAATAGAGACGAGAATATATTACCCCAGCTGATATTGAATACACATCGCTCTGGAAAACTTCAGGCAAACAAACTGTTGTTGGATCCCTGGCACAGAGAACAGTTGTCAGGGCAAAGGAGGCTAAAACAATTAGCAGCTTCATTGTGGTGTATATCAGACAAGTTTTATCTGCTGTTCGTGTAAGAAAAATGAGTATCGAATTACTTATCTAGCCATCTTAAATAGGCTCTTGATGACCTAAAAGTCATTTCTTATCTTTTTTTTTAATTTTTAACTAGTTTTAGAACCTTGCTGCACTATTACAAATATCTTATCACGTTTACTTGCTTTTAGGGTGATTGAGTTTAATATTTATTGTCGCTTTCTAACAAATGTTAAACAGATTCTGCTGACTATGCCATATTTTTCAATTCAAGGACAACACTAAGTGAAGATAGGAAATGCTGCAATCGTCTGAAAATTGAAAACAAAAATGACTTTCTGTTGACAGTAACTGAAATAACTGAAATAATAATACTTAACGTTTGGTAACCTTTTTTGTTTAGGATTTTAATGTAACCTAGCTTAGAACGGTTCCAAATGAGATGGCAATTATTATGCAGTAATAATTTAATGATATTATTTAATAAGTTATAAAAATATGGCATTATTTATCATAAATTATAATAATATGGAATTATTTATCTTTATCGACTGCCAACTCTTGGCAAAATGGATAACCAACTCTTTGTGTTGTTGACAATATATTTTGGTCAGTTCGTACATGTTTTGCCAGTCCAGTCGTGTTCTCGTAACTTTTAATTTGGCTAAACCTGCACCTGTCACGCCATCCATGTTTTCATCTTAGCTTGTGCGATAACTGATCAGTATATGTCACTGAATATTCGTTCCTGGTACCAAATGTTAATCTATAACTGCTGAATAATATGTATCACAACAAATATGTTTCTGCCACTGAAAATTGATGTATAATATATAATGTTAGTCTATATAATGAATGTTAATTTATGCCACTAATAAATAGTGTGTCATAGGATGTTAAGCTTACTTGTTAAGATACTGTTTGCTGGAATGCATTAAATGAAAAAAAAACAACAACAACAGAAAAACATTGTAGAGGAAAACAGAATCACTGCAAAAAAATGAGTAAAATTGAGAAAGAAAAGGTTTAAGTGAATCGACACTTTGTAAGCAAGTTTGTACAAAGAACAGTCAAATAAGTCCAGCATGAATCACTGAGAAGGTACTGAGAACAACTAGGTGTCATTGTAGAGAATCCGCAGGACAATGCTGTCACAGTTTAATAAAGGCGGTGGAGGTGGAGAGATGGAGGCTACAAACCGATTATTTTTATCGATGACAAAGATGACAACCCATTATCCAGTAGTGCTCAAAGGGTGAGAATGTTGCATGAATATTATGAAATATTTCACTTAATTCAGCGGGAAAATAACTAGAAGAGACTGTACTCACCCCGATTAACAGTGAGACTCTATGAAGTTGCAGCAGGTATAATTAATTGCATAAGACATAAGTCAGCAGGGATAGATCAAATAACAATAGAAGCGAACATGTTTGTGGCGTCATTGGAGTCCAGTGGTTACACTTGGTTTTGAATATAGCATTGACATGAAGAAAAAAAGGAAAGAAGACTAGCAGAAGATCTTAATTAGAGCACAATGGAAGAAGAAGCAGGGCAGCAATGAAACAGGGAAACAAAGAGTTATCTTACTATTGAATCACGTAAGAAAATATACGCCAGAATAAGTTAGCAGAGAATTAGGTTCACAGAAGAACAGAATTTGTGAAAATAACAGTTTGGCGTCTGCAAAGAATGAGGATTCAATGTCGTTGTGTTCACACTCAGACCGGTCTGTGAGATGATCACTGAATACAGCAAAATATGCAACACAGTACTTGCAGATCAGGGCAAAACTTTAGACAGAGGAGACAGGGTCAAGATTTGGCATGTTTTAGAAAACTTAACGAATAAAAGAACAACTCTAAATCATTGGCAGATCCAAGGGACTGGCGACAGAGCGATTACCTCTCCCTTGGGACGTTGAAACGCTTTATTTCATATCAACTGCTCCAGTGGCGCCGCCCCCCACTTGGGACTTAAATGTAAATAATCGTTAGGTCGGACGACGGACGAATTAAAACACGTCTGATACTGGACAATGGTAAGTACCCTAAGGGTTAAGAACGTAGTTGGCAAGTAATTCTTCGTGGTGGGACATTCAAAGACAATAAAGGGAACCGCCGTACAACAATGCGACAAAAGATGGCGCCAGGCAGGCGACACAAGGGAACTTCACTCCAGCAGCAAAAACAGAGGACTTTGTGACAAAAGGCGGATAATATCTATATCGGGCGGCCATTCCCAAATAAAAATGTTATGTTATAATATAAATTATGTAGGAATTTTTATCAAATGTTGTCCCTTTGCAGTTACACTTATGTAATTATGTTATAAACTAGCAATAACAGGTTTTTAATTGCAGCCATCTTATCATTTTGATCCATTATAATAAGTCTGCAATACTTTAAATTAAAATTTTGTCTTGAAGAAACAATCAAAAACTTACATTTTAAGGTAATTTTTAAGAAAATGATGAGTTAAGTCCGTTTCCCGAATGAAACTGGACAGAAGAGTAACTTGATGGTCTGTTGATTTAATCTGCATCTCCGCACCTTCCTGTCTCCAGTTCATGTACTGTTTATCAATTGTGATGTTGGCTTCTTTCCATAATTAAACTGTTCATGCACACCGTCATTTGCGCACTTTTCTATTTTCGGGAGAGTACATATATAAGGGAAACAATACAATTATTGCCTAACTTTCAACCACAGTTGCACCCCTTAGCTGTGGTTGAAAGTTAATGTACTCTCTCGAAAATGGAACAGTGCGCAAATGAAGGTGTCCATGATGTGACCGACCGACCGACCGACGTACTTACGGCGGGAATCATGGTATTGGATAGGTGTATTAAAAAAAATAAAAATGACTATATTTGAGCTACTGTATAATAAAACTATCAAGTTGTGAAATTTATTTTTCTTCACAATTCGTTATTATTTTTTTTCATTATTTAAAAATATGTGTAAATAAGGAGCTGAAAAGGAGGGGGGGGGGGAGGAGCCTTATCATTCTGATGTATCGCTCCCTCCCTTGGACAATTCCTAGATCCGCCAGTGCTCTAAGCTCCTGTTACGATGTTGTACAACGAAAGTTAAATTGTACACACAAGTAATAATTAAATAGTTGAGATGTATACGGGAGTGCGGCTGGAAGTGTACTATTACTATACAGTTTACCATATCTGGATAATATCACAAGCAAATCCAGAATCATACACAATTAACGAAGTATTATTTGCAGATGGCAAACAAATTACTCAAGGTCCCAAACAATACTTATGTAAAGATTTGATTCTTCACTCTTTATCATTATAATATTAGCACTGACTGACTGTTCTTGGAGATTAAATAAATGGTGATGGGTGTTCCTTTAAGGGTTACACTGTTCATACGCCCACACAGAGCAGAACAGTTTCTTATATCACGCGAATGTCAAAATATCAAATTCTGAAAGACTAAACATACCACTGCTACACACGAGATCCTGCTATTAAATTCATTCTGTTTGTTGACCTAGATTTCCGCCACCCAGGCTATTTACGCGAATACGTAGGTGTAAGCTCCTTCTAAACTGAAAACCACCACTGTTACTATACGATGGTGTGTGTGTGTGTGGGTGGCGTACCGTGTTAGGAAAGGTTGATTGAGTGCGTGCGTGCTGGAACAATCACTCACAACACAGGTACGCACGTAGAAGTCATAGATGGTTATAAACGGCTGGTGTAAGTTAATGATCGTTTTATTTTGCCACAAAAAGTTCATGAAATACACAGAATACACAGTCACAATTAAGTACAAGTCATAGCAATACAATAATACAGTACTCCAGTCACATCTCCACTTCTCATAATCATTAGCGCCATATAATCTTACTACTGGATCCTCTCAGCAACGGTTGGCATCCCCGTGCTAATGTAATAAATACCTCAAATATGCCTCATCAAAGACGCTCTCAACATTGGCGCTCTAATGTAAATAATAAATGGCCTCTCCAGCGATGCTTCCAACATCAGCATTATAATAACTAGACAATGGATCCTTTTTCCCAGCAACGGTTTATCCTCGCCGTGCTGGCAATAATAAATTCCTCAAATATGCCTCATCAAAGACGCTCTCAACCTTGGCGCTTTAATGTATGTGTGGATCCTCTCAATGATAACGATGGCCTCTCAAATATGCTTCATCAAAGACGCTCTCAACCTTGGCGCTTTAATGTATGTGTGGATCCTCTCAATGATAACGATGGCCTCTCAAATATGCTTCATCAAAGACGCTCTCAACCTTGGCGCTTTAATGTATGTGTGGATCCTCTCAATAATAACAATTGCCTCCTCAAATATCATATAGATCCGGTTAGCCAACGGACATCATCCTCGCCGTGCTAACTACATCAATGGTGAATACTTTCGGCAATTTCTCGCAAGACTGCACTCCCTGGCAATCTGCAGTAATCTCGCCTTCACTCATCTTGACATTTATATATTCAAACAAATGTCCTGGATCCTTACCTCATCAAAAAATACTCACAAACACAATTCTCCAATAAATTCAGAAATTATAGGCCTACACAAATAATATGGCCTTTATAACTTTTGCACTGCGCAGGCATACTCGAAACACACACTGTAGGACCGACCTCTCCCGTCGGTACCCAAAACAGAATGCCATTAGTTCACACACTAGACCCGCCAAAAAAGACACGAGACTCGGTTGTTTAAAAAAACACAACTCAGTCTCGATAATTGCATGGGCTAGTCACACGAGCTTACTCACAGCTCAAGACAGTTCACAGAAAAAAAAACATCTCCGCGATTTGAACTGACCAGTGTTCGCCACTTGGAAACTTCTCGATCACACGAGGGAATTCCCCTAATACATTTTTAACTTAACATCAGCTTAACCAAGCAACATAACCCGTAATCGAATCTATTTGCTTAACATTTACAAGATCACCTCCCCTTGCTAATATTTACTCTGTAACAGTTGCCACACCGCCCGGGAAAAAAAATGATTTATCATTTTTTTGTTGAAAATTTAAGTCCCAACAATTTAGAAATAAATGAAATTATATTATATGGCTACCAAAAAATATGTATCTATCCAAAAAATGTACCTATTACAATAGTACATCTATACACAACTTCAGCAATAAATGTAAAATTACAACTAAAACATCAAACATAATAAATCAAATATCCCAATGAATGTTACCGATGTAAATTACAACAAAAGCATCAATCATTATATAAGCACGGTGATGCCGATCGTTGCTGAGAGGATCCAGTATTAATATCATTATATTAACAGTGGTGGCCAACGTTATTAACAGTACACCTGCCGTTACACCATTCCATGCCTCTGATGTGTGTGTCTGTGGCGTGTGAATGCACCACGCACACTCACTACAACATTTAACACGGTAGGAGAACAGTAGGCGTGATTATAGTCACGCATGACCATAAATAGCCATTAAACTATTAAATGAGTAATTATCAATGGTTGACCAATAACAGACGTATCAGTAGTAACGTCAAACATAGTTGTATCCCCATACTGGCAAAATAAAACGATCATTAACTTACACCAGCCGTTTATAACCATCTATGACTTCTACGTGCGTACCTGTGTTGTGAGTGATTGTTCCAGCACGCACGCACTCAATCAACCTTTCCTAACACGGTACGCCACCCACACACACACACACCATCATGAAGTAACAACTTAATATACTATAACATGACTAATAGCGATAAAGCTCTTGAGTTAAAAAAAATATACATTATTATTATTAATACTTTTACACACAAAAAATTGCCTAATTTTGGCGAGGCGCGTCCCGTTCAACCTAGTCGGTTATATTAGGGCGCATATCCAAATATAAAAGACCTTTAGGTCTGATAAAATTAATAACTTTATACATAATTATACGTTATAGACTACAAATAAGCATCCAACAACGTGATGTATGAGACAAAAATCAAAATGTTGGAACGCTCAAGTATCGACAGCAAAGATGTGAGAACAAAATTATACGTTATAGACTACAAATAAGCATCCAACAACGTGATGTATGAGACAAAAATCAAAATGTTGGAACGCTCAAGTATCGACAGCAAAGATGTGAGAACAAAATTATACGTTATAGACTACAAATAAGCATCCAACAACGTGATGTATGAGACAAAAATCAAAATGTTGGAACGCTCAAGTATCGACAGCAAAGATGTGAGAACAAAATTATACGTTATAGACTACAAATAAGCATCCAACAACGTGATGCATGAGACAAAAATCAAAATGTTGGAACGCTCAAGTATCGACAGCAAAGATGTGAGAACAAAATTATACGTTATAGACTACAAATAAGCATCCAACAACGTGATGCATGAGACAAAAATCAAAATGTTGGAACGCTCAAGTATCGACAGCAAAGATGTGAGAACAATAATGAACATATATTGAAAACAACGTCAGTTACAAGAACTGCCAACCAAATAGGGAATTTCCAGCTAGTAAAGAAAGGTGTTCCACAGGGAAATATACTATGACTTGATCTGTTCTCTCTGAACGGTTCCAAATGAGATGCTTAGTGAATAGGGTAGAATATCCGTCTGCAAACTTAATTTAAAAAAAAATAAATAAACTCTTATGTTTGTCTTTACAACGAAAAATGAAAAAAAAAGAGGTTTACGAAATTATATGAAATTATTGTACTGAAAGTAAAAATAAAGATATTAACCTAAATAACAAGATGACAGAAGAATGGTCATATCGAAAAAAGAAGGTTCCAGAATGACGCATGGAGTATATGTAATACTTTTGAATATAAAATCATTTGATTTAAATATCTGGGAACACTACTGATGTCATAACAGATACACCGCATAATAGATCAGCAGTTGTAGACAGACATGATCGCCTTCGGAGCCTAAATATAGCAGACAACAAATAAATAGGTATACCAGTGACTGACTTTGTGCATTGCTAAATTTTATAGGATTCTTTGCAAATAATTTATTCAGAACAGAACAACAATAACAATAACTGAACTATTTGCATTCTTTTGCTAGAATTTGACATGTCACGTGTTTTTCAACTCTCTAATGTATTTTTATTCTATTGTTTCTTTAGAGTAACACATCTTTGTCTTGTCCATATGAAAAAGATTGTGGCATGTTTCATGGATAATTACCTGTTTGTATAAACACATGAGATAAAGCAGTTTTGAAGAGAAATCAAGGAATCAGTTAGAATAACAGTGGTGAAAGCACATTTACATTGAACCTTTTAAGCCTTGTTGGTGTTGACTTGTATTGAAACCTGCACAAACGAAACCAAGCCTCGACCATTCAGTTGGCAGCAGTTAAAAGAGTAGATCTTCTTCTTTGATCCTTAGCCGCCGACCGTCAAAGCAGTCAGTGGCCATTACGCCTGGTGGCGTCTTGTAGGGCAACAACAAATTGACTCCACTTTGCTCGGTCGGCGGCCATCCTTCGTACAGTGCCCCAACTCTGGTTCATTCTTTGCATCTCAGCCTCCACAGTCCTCCGCCAAGTTGTTTTTGGTCGGCCTCTCTTTCGTTTTCCTTCAGAGGCCCATAGCATAGCTGTTCTTGTGATGGCATCGGGGTCTCTTCTGAGGACATGGCCAACCCAGCTCCAGCGTCTGCCAGCTATGATGGTGTGCATGTCCTCTTGCTTGCTCCGAGTAAGCAGATCTTGGTTGGTGATGGTATTCGGCCAAAAGATTCGGTGAATTTTTCTTAGGCATGTTGTGTGAAAAGAGGACAATTTCGACATTTCCTTCTCTGTAACTCTCCAGCTCTCCGCGCCATAGAGAAGCACAGAAAGCACACAGCTCTGATATAATCCTAATTTTGTGCTTGTGCTGTACTGAGAGGACTTCCAGATGTTGTTTAGACTAAAAAAGGCTGTTCTTGCTTTGTTCATTCTGTTGTTGATGTCTTTGCTTGCTCCGCCGGCTGGTGTTACTATGCATCCTAGGTATGTGAAGGCATCTGTCTGTTCCAGTTGCTGATTCCTTACTGATATGGGCTCAGGGTTGCTCACATTGAGCGTCATGACCTCTGTCTTCTTTAGGTTGATGTTCAAGCCCACCTGCTGGCTATACTTATTAAGTCTATCCGTTTTTTCCTGGATGTGTTGATGTGAATGTGCTAGCAGTGCAATGTCATCTGCATATTCCAGATCTTCCAATGTAGAAAATGTAGTCCATCTTATTCCTCTTGGATTGCCCTCTGTTGTCTGGCGCATCACCCAGTCTATGACTGTTAAAAATAAAGTGGTTGATAAGGGGCATCCCTGTCGTACACCTGTCTTCACTTCAAAGGTTAGGTTGCTCTGCCCAATGCTACACGTAAAGTTGGCATAAAGGCTTTTTATGATTGACACTATGCAGCTTGGAATTCCATAAACCCTCAGTATTTTCCATAAACTGTCCCTATGTATACTGTCAAAAGCCTTTTCAAAATCAACGAAATTAATATACAGCTGTCTTTGCCATTCTGAGCACTACTCTATAATGTTCCTGAGGGTAAATATATGATCTACACATCTTCTGTTCTTTCTAAATCCTGCTTGTTCTTTCCTCAGTTTGTGGTCTCCTGCTTTTGAGATTCTCTGTATAATTATCCTGCCTAGTATTTTGCTGGGAACTGAGAGAAGAGTTATTCCTCTCCAATTATTGCAGTCTGCAAGATCTCCCTTCTTGGGCAATTTGACAATTATTCATTTTCTCCACTCTGTTGATGTTGTCCCTGTTTTCCAGACTTGTGCAAATAGTGGTTCTAATAGTTCTGCTGCTAGCTCTGGGTCTGTCTTAAATAGCTCTGCATTTAAATTATCATGACCAGGAGCTTTTCCATTCTTTAACCAAAAGAGTAGATAGCGCTCTTTATTTTCCTAACCTTAAGTTATAGTTTCGCAGATGTCCTAGGATTAAACACAAATTGTACCGTCTTATAAAAAAAAAAAAAATACAATTTTTGCACCCGTGCCTGGTTTTCAAACGTGTGCTGTAGTCTGTTCAAATTAACACCTGCGTTATTTCAACTTTTAATTGGGGTTTTAGCTTGCAAGAGTTGGCTACATTACATTTGACATAAACTCTTTAGTAAGACTGCATGCTCTTGCATTAGTTTAATTTGAAAGAGTTCTAACAGAAATGTCGCGTTCCCAGTCAGCTGGCATCTTTCTAAAACTGATAAATTACACCAGCTGTGGTATTTTCCTGTCACCGAGACAAGCTAATATGTTTATGTTTTAGTAAACTAGAATTCAATGATTCTATTATTTTCAAACACATTCTCAGCAATCGCCTATGATTACCGATGATCTCCATTTCTTCTTGTTGGATTTTGGTTACCGTAGAAGTAAAATTATTTCTTCCATGAACCTCTCTTTATTTTTAAAAAATTAATTATTCTCTTTGTTGCTAATTTACAACACATGTTGTTCTGATGGGTCTTCCTTTTCCTTGGTAACGTGCCAAAAGTGTTCTCACGCCACAACGGCTTAGGGCTGACAAAAGCTTTAAGATTTTAAAAAAAAAATCACTCTACATATATATATGACTGCACAGCACAAAAACAACTTTAAGCTATTATGTCATAACGTGAGAAACAAATACAGTAGAACTCCATTTATCCGAACCCCATGGGACCGAGCATCGTTCGGATAATCAAATGTTCGGATAATTGGATTACATAATGTATCGAGTACATGTACACATATTTCTAAAAATAATTAACCATCACAAGGAAAATACACTATAAAACATATTTACTTGTACTGTAATAATAATACCCACACTGTATTAGATTACTGTATCACCAAAATCTGTCATTACACTGCAGTGCATGTACTACTTGTATTAATTTTTTTTTTTTGTAAGAAAGAGAAATGTTTTCAAAATAACATTACAAACGATTCAAAACCAGGCGCAACTTACGTATACATGTACTTGCACAGATGTAGCCCACTATTTAAAATAATGAGGAATCCTCTTTTGCACCAAACTGGATAGTCTCCTTTTGGTTCCTAAGTCCCGCATTCTCTTCAACAGCAGAAGCTGTGTAGGACAGCTGTCATCTTCTTGCTCGTACCAAGCCATCGCTGATTCTAGTGCTATAAAGGCCTCTTCAGGACTTGGTCGACGTTTTGGGTTTTCTTCATAATCTACAAGTACATCATGTACTTCTGAGGAGTCTTCGTCATCGGTCACTACATGTATTTGGTTTTCTTTTTGCACAAAAGACAAAATTTCTTCGTCATTCAAAAACTGAAAACCAGAATCATTATCATCTTCTAGCCACATGTGGGCATCATCTTTGTCACAGTCCGAAAATCCGGGCATTGAAACAGTTCCACAACTTCATTTATACAATCATCATTTATGTCCACTGCAGTAGTTTCATTTCCTCCTTTTTTCCCAAGCAATCTATTCCAAGCCTTGTTGAGATTATCTTGTGACACGGTGGTCCAAGCATCAGCTAACATATAGCAGCAGTCTTTGAAATTAAGCTTTTTGGAAAACGCCACCACACTTTCTTCATCTTCAGCCAACAATAAACGACGCAGGACTTCCTTCTTGTACATCTTTTTAAGCTTTGCTATAACTCCCTGATTCATTGGTTGAATCAGTGCTGTTACATTGGGAGGCAGAAAAATTACTTTAAAATTTGCATCAACTGCATTCAATGTATCCGTCTCTGGATGAGTCTCTGGATGAAATGGTGCATTGTCCAGTAGAAGAATTACTTTTCCAGTTTTCTTTTCTTGTTCTCTCAACCTCTTCACATTTGGGATGAACTGATTTGTATACCAATCAAGAAATATTTCACTATTCATCCAAGCACTCTTTTGTGCTTTGTAGCACAATGGGAGACATGTCACATTCTTTAAACAACGTGGTTTTTTGGCTTTGTCGATCATTAGCACCGGTAAACGATGACTTCCACTGGCATTCGCGGCTACCAAAATTGTTACTCTCTCTTTGCACTTTTTAAACCCAGGGGCAGCTGCTTCGCGCTGAGATGCAAGTGATTTTTGAGGCAATGATTTCCAGTATAAGCCAATCTCATCGGCATTATACACATCATCGAGTGAATAACCTTCTTCTTCCAAAAAAAGCCAAGAATGTTTCTTTAACATTTTCAGCTGCAGTTGCATCGCTAGATAAAGATTACCCTTGAATCTCCAGTTCTCGTATGCCATGACGAGATTTAAAGTCAGGAGGACCGTCAAGTTGATTGTTGAACTGAAGTGCCTTTTCACACTATAGAGAGCCAGAGATAGGTTCCGATTTGCTTCTTCTTTGCAGACACCATATATATACAAAGCCTCTTCTAATTTCAAATCTTTCGCATTTCTCAGAACGATAACATGGAGTTCTACTGTATACGTAAGCGACTAATAGTAACCCATGCCATCCTCGCACATTGTTCAGCCAATTAGCTTCATATTCAGAAATGTACTAACCACTTGGTGCTTTGACCATTCTTTTTTTTTTAGGAAAAAGATGTTCAGCCTATGAACGCATAATTGGGGTTCGGATAAATGGAGTTATACGGTATAAAATATATATAACACATATATATCATATACACTCCATGGTACTAATCTCTTACGTTATATAAATATAATACCATATATATATATATATATATATATATAGTATTATATAATATATATATAGATATATATATATATATATATATATATATATTATATAATTATATATATATACGCTATCGTATATATATATATATATGACTATATATAATACTATTTTTAAATACTATATATTTTTCCAGGCTATATATATATATATATATATATATACGCTATCATTTGTGTGTGTGTATGTGTGACTAGACTAAAGACGTTTGTAAATAAGAGCTAAGGTTGCAGGGCATCCCCAAACAAAAAAAAGGGAGAGAAATAGAAAAACGTCGTTTTTGTTAATATTAAAAGGGAACACAACAGTAAGTATGCTATAAAAGGAGAACATCGTATTCAATCAACAAAAAAGAGATGAATGAGAAAGTAGACAAAACAAATATGCTATAAATGACTGAAGGAATAGAAACAAATATGCTATAAATGACTGAAGGAACAGAAACAAATATGCTATAAATGACTGCAGGAACAGAAACAAATATGCTATAAATGACTGAAGGAACAGAAACAAATATGCTATAAATGACTGCAGGAAACAGTATATCTATAAACAAGGATATCTATAAAAGGACTGGAGGGAACAGAAAAAAATATGCTATAAATGACTGAAGGAACAGAAACAAATATGCTATAAATGACTGAAGGAACAGAAACAAATATGCTATAAATGACTGAAGGAACAGAAACAAATATGCTATAAATGACTGAAGGAACAGAAACAAATATGCTATAAATGACTGCAGGGACAGAAACAAATATGCTATAAATGACTGAAGGAACAGAAACAAATATGCTATAAATGACTGAAGGAACAGAAACAAATATGCTATAAATGACTGAAGGAACAGAAACAAATATGCTATAAATGACTGAAGGAACAGAAACAAACATACTATAAATGACTGAAGGAACAAAAACAACTATGCTATAAATGACTGCAGGAACAGGAAAAAAATATGCTATAAATGACTGAAGGAACAGAAACAAATATGCTATAAATGACTGAAGGAACAGAAACAAATATGCTATAAATGACTGAAGGAACAGAAACAAATATGCTATAAATGACTGAAGGAACAGAAACAAATATGCTATAAATGACTGAAGGAACAGAAACAAATATGCTATAAATGACTGAAGGAACAGAAACAAATATGCTATAAATGACTGAAGGAACAGAAACAAATATGCTATAAATGACTGAAGGAACAGAAACAAATATGCTATAAATGACTGAAGGAACAGAAACAAATATGCTATAAATGACTGCAGGAACAGAAACAAATATGCTATAAATGACTGAAGGAACAGAAACAAATATGCTATAAATGACTGCAGGAACAGAAACAAATATGCTATAAATGACTGAAGGAACAGAAACAAATATGCTATAAATGACTGAAGGAACAGAAACAAATATGCTATAAATGACTGAAGGAACAGAAACAAATATGCTATAAATGACTGAAGGAACAGAAACAAATATGCTATAAATGACTGAAGGAACAGAAACAAATATGCTATAAATGACTGAAGGAACAGAAAAAAAATATGCTATAAATGACTGAAGGAACAGAAACAAATATGCTATAAATGACTGAAGGAACAGAAACAAATATGCTATAAATGACTGAAGGAACAGAAACAAATATGCTATAAATGACTGAAGGAACAGAAACAAATATGCTATAAATGACTGAAGGAACAGAAACAAATATGATATAAATGACTGAAGGAACAGAAACAAATATGATATAAATGACTGAAGGAACAGAAACAAATATGCTATAAATGACTGAAGGAACAGAAACAAATATGCTATAAATGACTGAAGGAACAGAAACAAATATGCTATAAATGACTGAAGGAACAGAAACAAATATGCTATAAATGACTGAAGGAACAGAAACAAATATGCTATAAATGACTGAAGGAACAGAAACAAACATACTATAAATGACTGAAGGAACAAAAACAACTATGCTATAAATGACTGCAGGAACAGAAAAAAAATATGCTATAAATGACTGAATGAACAGAAACAAATAGGCCTAATAAAAACAACAGAAACAAAATCTGCCTTATAAATGACTGCAGGAACAGAAACAAATATGCTATAAATGACTGAAGGAACAGAAACAAATATGCTATAAATGACTGAAGGAACAGAAACAAATATGCTATAAATGACTGAATGAACAGAAAAAAATATGCTATAAATGACTGAGGGAACAGAAACAAATAGGCTATAAATGACTGAAGGAATAGAAACAAATATGCTATAAATGACGGCAGGAACAGAAACAAATATGATATAAATGACTGAAGGAACAGAAACAAATATGCTATAAATGACTGAAGGAACAGAAACAAATATGCTATAAATGACTGAAGGAATAGAAACAAATATGCTATAAATGACTGCAGGAACTGAAACAAATATGATAAAAATGACTGAAGGAACAGAAACAAATATGATATAAATGACTAAAGGAACAGAAACAAATATGTTATAAATGACTGAATGAATAGAAACAAATATGTTATAAATGACTGAAGGAACAGAAACAAATATGATATAAATGACTGAAGGAACAGAAAACAAATATGATATAAATGACTGAAGGAACAGAAACAAATATGCTATAAATGACTGAAGAACAGAAACAAATATGATATAATAAATGACTGAAGGAACAGAAACAAATATGCTATAATATGAGACTGAAGGAACAGAAACAAATAATGCTGAAGGAACAGAAACATAAATGATGACTGGACAGAACAGAAACAAATATGAATATAAACGACTGAAGAACAAAACCACATAAGGCTATAAATGACTGAAGGAATAGAAACAAATATGTTATAAATGACTGAAGGAACAGAAACAAATATGCTATAAATGACTGAAGGAATAGAAACAAATATGTTATAAATGACTGAAGGAACAGAAACAAATATGATATAAATGACTGAAGGAACAGAAACAAATATGCTATAAATGACCGAAGGAATAGAAACAAATATGATATAAATGACTGAAGGAATAGAAACAAATATGTTATAAATGACTGAAGGAACAGAAACAAATATGATATAAATGACTGAAGGAACAGAAACAAATATGCTATAAATGACTGAAGGAACAGAAACAAATATGTTATAAATGACTGAAGGAACAGAAACAAATATGAAACAAATATGCTATAAATGACTGAATGAACAGAAAAAATAATGCTATAAATGACTGAAGGGAACAGAAACAAATATGATATAAATGACCTGAAGGAACAGAAAACAAAATATGCTATAATGACTGAAGGAACAGAAACAAATATGATATAAATGACTGAAGGAACAGAAAAAAATATGCTATAAATGACTGAATGAACAGAAACAAATATGATATAAATGTCTGAAGGAACAGAAACAAACATACTATAAATGACTGAAGGAACAAAAACAACTATGCTATAAATGACTGCAGGAACAGAAAAAAAATATGCTATAAATGACTGAATGAACAGAAACAAATATGATATAAATGACTGAAGGAACAGAAACAAATATGCTATAAATGACTGAAGGAACAGAAACAAATATGCTATAAATGACTGAAGGAACAGAAACAAATATGCTATAAATGACTGAAGGAATAGAAACAAATATGCTATAAATGACTGCAGGAACAGAAACAAATATGCTATAAATGACTGAATGAACAGAAACAAATATGATATAAATGACTGCAGGAACTGAAACAAATATGATAAAAATGACTGAAGGAACAGAAACAAATATGCTATAAATGACTGAAGGAACAGAAACAAATATGCTATAAATGACTGAAGGAATAGAAACAAATATGCTATAAATGACTGCAGGAACAGAAACAAATATGATATAAATGACTGCAGGAACAGAAACAAATATGATATAAATGAACAGAATAGAAACAAATAATAAAATTGACTATAAATGCAAAACTGAAGGAACCGAAACAAATATGTTATATCAACTGCAGTAACAGAACCAAATATGAACAGAAACACAAATATGGCTATAAACTGACTGAAGGAACAGCAACAAATACAGCTATAAATGACTGAGGTTGGGAACAGAAACAAATATGCTAATAAATGACTGAAGGAACTGTTTGTCAAACAAATATGCTATAAATGACTGCAGGAACAAATAGAAACAAATACACATATATAAATGTTGCACTCACAGAAACAAAATGACTGAAGGAACAGAAACAAATATGCTATAAATGACTGAAGGAACAGAAACAAATATGCTATAAATGACTGAAGGAATAGAAACAAATATGCTATAAATGACTGCAGGAACTGAAACAAATATGATAAAAATGACTGAAGGAACAGAAACAAATATGATATATAAAATACAAATATGAATGAAACAAAATGTTATAAATGACTGAAGAATAGAAACAAATAATAAAACTGAAGGAAATGAAAAAATATGATATAAATGACTGAAGGAACAAAACAAAAGCTATAAATGACTGAAAACAGAAACAAAATGCTTAAATACTGAAGGAACAGAAACAAATAATCTATAAATGACTGAAGGAAACAGAAACACAATATGCTATAAAATGACTGAAGAAAAATAATGAACAGAACAAAATATGATATAAATACGCGAAGGAACAGAAACAAATAATATAAAAGACTGAACAGAAACAAATATGCTATAAATGAGCCTGAAGGAACAGAAACAAATATGTTATAAATGACTGAATGGAACAGAAACAAATATGCTATAAAACTCCACCAAGGAACAGAAACTGACTGAAGGATAGAAACAAATATGCCTATAACATGACTGCCGGAGAACAAACTAAATATGATATAAATGACTGAAGGAACAGAAACAAATATGCTATAAATGACTGAAGGAACAGAAACAAATAGGCTATAAATGACTGAAGGAATAGAAACAAATATGCTATAAATGACTGCAGGAACAGAAACAAATATGATATAAATGACTGAAGGAACAGAAACAAATATGCTATAAATGACTGAAGGAACAGAAACAAATATGCTATAAATGACTGAAGGAATAGAAACAAATATGCTATAAATGACTGCAGGAACAGAAACAAATATGATATAATACTGCTCAGGAACAGAAACAATGTCTGAAGGAACAGAAACAAACATACTATAAATGACTGAAGGAACAAAAACAACTATGCTATAAATGACTGCAGGAACAGAAACAAATATGATATAAATGACTGAAGGAACAGAAACAAATATGTTATAAATGACTGAATGAATAGAAACAAATATGTTATAAATGACTGAAGGAACAGAAACAAATATGATATAAATGACTGAAGGAACAGAAACAAATATGATATAAATGACTGAAGGAATAGAAACAAATATGTTATAAATGACTGAAGGAACAGAAACAAATATGCTATAAATGACTGAAGGAACAGAAACAAATATGATATAAATGACTGAAGGAACAGAAACAAATATGATATAAATGACTGAAGGAACAGAAACAAATATGTTATAAATGACTGAAGGAACAGAAACAAATATGATATAAATGACTGAAGGAACAGAAACAAATATGTTATAAATGACTGAAGGAACAGAAACAAATATGCTATAAATGACTGAAGGAATAGAAACAAATATGTTATAAATGACTGAAGGAACAGAAACAAATATGATATAAATGACTGAAGGAACAGAAACAAATATGCTATAAATGACTGAAGGAATAGAAACAAATATGATATAAATGACTGAAGGAATAGAAACAAATATGTTATAAATGACTGAATAGAAACAAATATGAAGGAACTGAAGAACAGAACAAATATGTTTTAAATGACTGAAGGAACAGAAACAAATATGATATAAATGACTGAAGGAACAGAAACAAATAGGAAAAAAGAAATAAATATGTTATAAATGACTGAAGGAACAGAAACAAATATGATATAAATGACTGAATGAACAGAAACAAATATGCTATAAATGACTGAAGGAACAGAAACAAATATGATATAAATGACTGAAGGAACAGAAACAAATATGATATAAATGACTGAAGGAACAGAAACAAATATGCTATAAATGACTGAAGGAACAGAAACAAATATGATATAAATGACTGAAGGAACAGAAACAAATATGATATAAATGACTGAAGGAACAGAAACAAATATGATATAAATGACTGAAGGAACAGAAACAAATATGATATAAATGACTGAATGAACAGAAACAAATATGCTATAAATGACTGAAGGAACAGAAACAAATATGATATAAATGACTGAAGGAACAGAAACAAATATGATATAAATGACTGAAGGAACAGAAACAAATAGGAAAAAAGAAATAAAAAGGTAAAAGTAGGCACACAGAAAATACTGCCGTAAGGAAGTGATGTGTTGTAGTTTCACCTGCGCTGAATCTCAGCTTTGTGAGGTGGGGTGACCAGTCCCGTCCTCGCTGCTATTGGGTTCTTTAACTTAGAGCAGAGCGAGGTACATATTTTGACCAGGTGGGTAGAGTTCAGCAAGACGCGACCTGGTTTAAAAGCAGGTCTGTTTGCCTCCATACGATCTAACCACTCTACCACGTGGACACTCTTGAGATAATAATTACACTACTTATAAATGTGCAAACAGACTGAAACTGGAAATTAAAAAAAAAGACACAACACATGCAAAATAAAACACTGGAACAATCGAACTAAATTACAGATATAAAGAAAAAAAGAAACGAACGCTAATTTCAATGAATGATGCACGAAATACGACAATAAAAAGTCGCTGATAATCCGTAATCACTAATGTCTATAATGTGGTTGTTAATAAGCGTTTTTTTTTTCTCCTTTTTTTTTAAAAATTGTCCTAAGTGTCGTATAATCTGTTGACTTGTCACATTATTTACGTCTAAAAGCAATGACTGCACCTGTCTTCTCTCACGAGCTGAATCGACTAATTAAAAGGATAGAAGTAAAAAGAAAAACATAAGATTGTTACGTTTATTATATTGCATAGTAAATTTCTAGGTTCAGTGTACTCAGTGTAAACTTTGCAATTAAAGCGACATTGTGTAGTTGGTCACGATCCCGTAGTTATTTTTGGTTTGTTTTGTGTTTGTTTTGTTTTTGTGGTGAAGTTACAGTTTAGAAATCTCATAGGTTGCACATTTTATTACTGTTAACTGCTATCAATAAAGTGTCGAAAGTTTTCTTTTTAAATTTTAATATTTAGAATATCTGTAAGCATAATTACTTGTGTCTCGCGTATGTATGTGTGTGTGTGCGCGCACGCGCGTTGCTTGTGAACGCATTGCCTGATTTAAGACATTTTCTCCACCATTGGGACAATTGTATTGAAGAAGAGACTGGCAATACATAGTGACACATTCGGGGACAAGAACAAATCTACACTTTATAATACTCGTGTGTCTCTTGAATACAAAACGCAATTAAAAAAAAAAAAGGCAAAAGGTATATTTATGCTCCAAATGCACAATATTGATTTGATAAATTTTACAGTTACATTTTCGCGGTTTTTAAAATAAAAATAATGGCTCTACTGTCTAACGGCCGTATATCTTTCCCCCCCCCCCCCCCCCCCCACCTTTCCCGAACGCTATAGTATACATTATTAAATCTCTCCTGAACCTTTCTAATCACTTCATGCTAGACATTCTAGTAGTACATATTTGTGTTACATTTCAAAGCTCACGGAACCGCTTCTTTCTCTTCACGGGTTCTAGCTCACAGTTCGAAACTTTCGTTTCGAAGAACT
Source organism: Oreohelix idahoensis (assembly GCA_024509875.1). NCBI lineage: Eukaryota > Metazoa > Mollusca > Gastropoda > Stylommatophora > Oreohelicidae > Oreohelix > Oreohelix idahoensis. The sequence continues at coordinate 148,903 of JAMPIV010014803.1, forward strand.
AGCCTCCTACTCCTTGTTAATCATACTAAGGTGTCGTCCCCCATATGACGTCAAACAGTGAGGGTGTGGGGAAGATAAAATTTTGTGACGTTGTGTAACAATAGCGGGAGGGGGGGTTGGAAAATTCTGACGTCACACTCGCTTCTTTCATAAATTATGTTCTAACTTTTATCCGCATAAGTTAACTTTTATCCTCAATGGTTAACTTTTATCCGTAATATTTAACTTTCATCCGCAACAGTTTGCTTTTATCCGCAATAGTTAACAACTCCCTCGTGGATGACTTATACGAGTATTAATATTATGATCTCAGTTAAGATATCCGTTAATTATATATAGTTAAACAAGGCTGTGTTCTAGCTCCGACCCTCTTCGGGATATTCTTTGCCTTACTCTTGAAACATGCATTCAGAGATGCAACTGAAGGAATATGCCTTCACACTAGGTCAGATGGCCGTCTGTTTAATCTTTCAAGGCTGAAGGCAAAAACAAAAATCAGAAGGGTCACTATAAGAGACTTGTTGTTCGCTGATGTCGCTGCAGTCGTCAGTCAAAGCCAACAGGAGCTTCAGAGCTTGATGAATCGCTACACCCGGGTATGCAAGGACTTTGAATTCACAATAAGTCTAAAGAAAACGAATGTGCTGAGTCAGGATGTGGGTGCTGCACCACTTATCACTATCGATAACTATGAATTGATGGTGCGAGTTGCTGTCATTTTCGACGGAGTTTCATATGTCAAGTTATTTGTCGTATTTTTTTCAACCTAGTCAAAGGTGAATAATTGTGTCTTTACCTTGCGATTTCAGGTTGATTAGGGGTTATCTTCCCTGTTGGTTCTTTCATTGTGTTTGACCTGTATGAAGACAGGGTCAAATGTAAACAATTCGGAGCTTGTGCTCATGCGCAGATTTTAAGCGCCAAGTTGAGTTACTTCCGTCAGGCCGGGATGTAAGCTGGCTTCTGTGGGACATGATGTCCATTGTGTTTTTGGGGAAAATCTTCGAAGTGACTGCGTTGGCAGTTCTCCCCAGTGATTCTCTGTACGTCGGAATGACGACAGAGTTCGTTATTGTGTTCTGAGGATTCTGTGCAAGGTAACACCGACCCTTTTACATTATTACGCGTTCGGTGGCAGAACATGTTAAAGGCTTACCAAGACTGTGAACTACAGCTCACCGATCCTAAATTTCAGAACTTATATTTTTTGTTCAAGGGAGCCATCCAAGACTATTAATCTTTAAGTTATCCAGAAGTCCAGTGACGAAGTTATATTGTGGGAACCGCAGATTGGCGGTGGTTATATCTACATAAGCATTACCGCAGGGTTGATGTTAACCTGCTTAGAAGAAGTACACAGATGACGCCATTTTGGGGCCTATGTTACGGCTAATGTGCAATTGGCGGGGATGCCAAGTTGTACCTGTATGTCAAAATGATTAAGGTATCTGACGCGTTCAGTCAGAGGTACCAAAGCGGCATTGAGAACTGTATATACATGAACATACTACTATTGTCCATGTACGGATATTTGAATGTTTACCAGCCTTTTGAAAGCCTGATTTCCGGTTATCATGACCATGTTTACACTGACTGTTCCTGTTGATGCTACTGTGTGTTTCCGTCAATAAATGTTTTGAAACGTGCCAGCAGTGTCCAAGCATCCTTGACTACTGCATGTGAGTGTATGGGTTGCATTACACAACATATACGAGCCTAAACACATTCGCGCCTTCATTCGCACCCACACTCAGCTCATCATTACAAGTACTACACACCTAACAACATGTATGCTGTCTTGTGCCAGTGATCACCTTTACAGAACGAAAAAGACAGTTACATTTCTGGTAGGCCAGATCTGTGGGTCTAAGCTGGACAGAGCGAGAAATTAACATTTCCGTGGACTTTGTGCTACATGTTTTGATAAACAAGGTGGACATCTGAGAATAACACACATACTCGACACTTCCAAGTTTTGACTACACAGGACAGTATAAACAGTGTTAGCATTTTTGTTATAATGCTACATAAACCACAACATGACAAGTCCTGAAGTTAGCATCGAGGCGTTTGTTACGTGGACCACAGCTGCGTACGAGTCAAGTCCCTTTTTGTAAATGGTACCGCTGGTCATTTACACGTCTCAGTCAACAACAGACTTTCCTACGTCCGAGCATTCAAGTTACATTGTTCGAGGTCAAGTATTTGTAAACAGTACGTGAAATCGTCAACATTCAATGTGCAAGTCTTAAGTCGAGAAGGTCATAGTAACTTTATGTTCTGGAAGACCACTTCATGCTACAGTGGATCTGACAATCAGTGCGCGCTTGACATTTTGTTTCTGTGTTCGCAAGGAGCAGGATAGTTACTGTAACATCATGTGTGACTAAGCTTTATTTTGCAACACATTCAATTGCTATTTATGTTACTTGTACTAATGTTGTGTATTTTTCTTGTGTTTTTCAGCGGGCTGGTTGGGTAAGGTGACTCCTTTAGATAAATACCACGTAATAGAGGTTATCTATTGAGAGCATGTCGTTAGGGACTGCAAATTTCCTTAATTGGAATTTGCTAGCGACAATTGTTGCTGTTTACGTTTAGCTGTGACGACATGAGTTAGTGTTGTTTTCGTTATTTTTTCATTCTTTGATTTTCGATTTGTTTTGTTTGTCTCTGTTCTTCTCTCCTTCCTTCCGTTTATTTCTTTACACCTTTTTGTTTATAACAGTGTTGCTATTTGTCTTGTTTACTTTTCGCGGTCATCATTACACATTTGTGTAACATTTTCTTTACTTTCTGCTGTATTGTTTATTTGACTTCTGCGAACGTTTTCGGTCATTCTTCTGTATCTTTGTCTTTGTATTTATGATTGTAATACATTATTGTCATACACAGTCTACATACATATACTTGGTCATGTACTATTATTGTCGTTATTAATATGATACACTATTCATATTGGGAGTATTGATAGAAAATTATTATAAAGAAATAAGGTAACCATACAAGGTCTTTGATTAAGATTTGACTCTCAAAGAGAGTAAAATAAACTGTCTAACATTGAAGACTTGTCTCCCATTAAAGTGGGATAAGGTAATTTATTAAATTTTTTCAGGTTACTGATCTCATTAGAAATTGTCTACACTAGACTTCTTCATTGAACAAGGGATAGTTCTTGGGAAGACAGGTGACAAGTTAGAAGAATTCGCAACTGCTCAATTCGCCATAGCATTGAAGTCAGAAGAAAAGAGACAAAAAGAGGAAAATAAATTGAAAGCAGAAGTTGAGCAAAAGAAGATAGATGCTGAGAATTTAAGATTGCAGATGCAAGCTGAACAAAAGAAGATAGATACTGAGAATTTAAGGTTGCAAATGCAAGCTGATGAAAGAAAATTCCAGATGAAAATGACAGAAACATATTACTACACTAGATGGAAATGGAAAAACAAAAAAATGAAGCTGCTGCTGAAGAAAGAAAACTTCAAGCTGCTGCAGAGGAAAGAAAACTTCAAGCAGAAGAAAGAAAACTTCAAGCTGCTGCAGAAGAAAGAAAACTTCAAGCAGAGGCGGAGAATAGAAGATTGGATAGGGAAGCCGAGGAAAGGAAAGAGAAACATAAAATGGAACATGAGGAAAAAACTCGCGACTTTGGAATTAGAGAAATTGAAAGTAACAAATATGGGTGCTCATCAAGTAACGTCGGATACAACAAAGGAGAGGTCTAGTAAGATCAAATTGCCTCATTTCAATCCTTTGAAGGACGATATAACTGATTATCTTTATAGATTCAAATTTTTATGTGGTACGCATAAGATAAAAAAGGAAAACTATGTTGAACAACTGATGGAATTTTTTACAGGTGAAACTGTGACTACTCTTATGACAATAGAAGAGCATAATAGAACTAATTATGATGTTGTCAGAGCGGCATTATTAAAAAAATATCAACTAAAAGAAGAAGATTATCGTCTTCGTTTTAGGACAATGTTGCCAGAAAATGGAGTAGATTTCTCTGATTTTGTTACAAAGATACGTCGTACATTTACACGATGGGTTGAGTTGTCTCTAACTGAGAAAACATATAAAGGCCTAATGGACGTATTACTTAGAGACAAAGTTTTGTCATCTGTTAATGATTCTTTCCTTGCATTTCTTCATGAGCGTAAGCCTAAAAAACTTAAAAGACATGGAGGAATACTGTTGTCAGTATGCCACCGCGCATCCCCATGCTACAGTTAGCAATTCTAAAGTGAAAGAAGGGTTACCAGTTGCTTCGGCAGCACCATATGGCCTTAATTTCAATAAGAAATTTCAGGGTGCCCAACAAAACTGGAATAGGAAAAGTAATCAGAATTACACTCATAAGCAGAGTAATCCAACATATGAAGGTTCTTCTTCTAAGAACTGGAGACGAGATGGTAGTTTTCGTAATTTTGGTGGTAATAATTTTAGACACTTTCGCAAAGGTTATCACAATAAAAACTACCCAAGCTTTTATGCTCGGGATAACCATTCTCGACGTCAAGAATATGACGATGGTGAATATACAAACCGGGATTCAAACCGGAATGATAATTACAATAGACAATATGGTAACAATTACAGGGGAAATGATAATCGCGGTAGACCTAGATATAACAAAAGGAAAGCTTTCCAACAGGCAAACTCTGCACAACAAGAGTTTAATGGAGCCTGTAATCAAGTAAATGATAGTGGGAACTCTAATGCTATCACTGGTTGTGCTTTCGATTTTGGGAGAGCAACTGAATGCCCCCAATGCTCAACATTGTTCGAGCCATCGTCTGTACCTACCTTAATTACTGGTCACCCTCTTCCCGCTCTTCCTGCTACAGTTGCGCATGATGGGAGAGGATCTCTCATCTTGCATAAAGGTCTAGTGAATGATAGGCTAGTCTCAGTGCTTTTTGATTCTGGTTGCACTACTGTCGGGGTTAGGCAGTCTCTGATAGATCCTCGCTGTTACTCGGGAAAGGTGGTCAAATGTGTTACGTTTGGTGGTACCATGGAAAAATATCCTACTGCTATCATTAGCATTGACACTCCTTTCTTTACAGGAGATGCCCACGCGTGTCTTCTTCCTAATCCTATTTCGGATCTTATAATTGGTCGTATTCATGGGGTTAAGGAATGCACCCCGCAACAAATTTCTATTTGGGAGGAACAAAATATCCAAGCGGTCAATGCGGTGGTAATAAGAGCCCAAGCTCTTATCCCTCCAACTTCATCTGATGATAGTAATGGAGTTGATAGCCAAGATGATCACTTGGTGATTTCGCATGACACGTTTGTTAAACGACAAGAAGAGGATCCTTCTTTAAAGAAATTCTTTCTTCTCGCAAAGAAAGGTGATCCTAATCAGAATACGAATCACAGATCGTATATCACTATGAAGAATGGTATATTGGTACGAATGGTACAACACTCGGACAAGTCTATGCATTCGCAAATTCTTGTGCCTAAGTGTATGAGAGCCTTAATTCTTCAACATGCACACGATTCTCAGTGTGCTGGACATATGGGTTTTTCCAGAACTAAGACTAGAGTCCTTGCGTCTTTCTTTTGGCCATTCGTGAACAAAGACATACGAATTTATTGCCGGTCTTGCAAAATTTGCCAAGAGGTCAAGTCTAGAGGTCCAAGACATGCTGCACCTATTCAGGCCGCAGATATTCCTATTCGGCCGTTTCAGAAAATGGCAATAGACATTATTGGCCCGTTTAAGATTAAGTCAGCCAGAGGACATCAATTTATCCTTACTTGCGTTGACATGTGCACTCGTTTGCCAGAGGCTATTCCTCTTAAAAGCATATCAACTGTCGATATCGCAGATGCTCTTTGGCTCATAATTTCTCGGCTGGGATTTCCCGGAGAAATACTATCAGACCACGGCACTCAATTGATATCGGACACTATGTCTCAGGTGATGGCTACTCTGGACATTAAAAGATCTCTCAGTAGTATTTATCATCCAATGTCCAATGGATTGGTTGAACGTCTTAATAGGACACTAAAGAACTTACTAGGCAAGATAACGGAGGATCATCCTGATGATTGGGACAGGGTCCTACCTGCAGCTCTCTTTTCTTATAGAGAGGTTCCCAACTAGCATACAGGATTTTCTCCTTTTGAACTTGTCTTTGGCGCGCAACCGCGCGGTCCTATGTCCTTGCTACACGATCTGATCACTGCCGATAATATTGACGATGATACACAATCATCATATGAATATGTCATTACTCTTAGGGAGAAAAAAAAATTATCGAATCATGCAGGTTAGCTACTTCATCATCAGAATTCGCTAAAGAAAAGGCTAGGCGATTCGCTAATAAGAAAAGACGCCTACGTCAACTTTGTCCTGCAGACAAAGCGTTTGTCTTACTTCCCACGAGGGAAAACAGACTTCTCATTTCTTGGAAAGGTCCATACACTATAGTCTCTAAAATTTCAGATGTCGACTATATTGTCGATGTTGATGGAAGGCATAAAACCTTCCATATAAATATGCTTACTGAATTTATTGAACGACCAGACTATTTACAGCCTATTTTCCAGGCGACGGACGATTCTCGAGTCCAACATGGTCATATCTCATCCCTGTCTGTTATACAGGATGAGGAAACTACTTTTTCTGACGTTAACTTACCTCTTCCCGTTGTTCCACTTAATTCTACGGAATCATGGAAAAACGTTACCGTCTCTTCGAACTTGTCTTTTGAGGAGCAACGTCAAGTATCCTCTACGCTACAATCATATCAGGATGTCCTTACCGACATTCCTGGACACACAGATGTCATAGAACATGGCATCATACTTATTGATCGTAATCCGATCAGAGTAAGACCATACCCAATACCTATTCATTTTCAAGCACAAGTCGAGAAAGAATTGGATGAAATGATTCAATTGAAAATAATTGAACCATCCACTTCAGCTTATTCTTCGTCGATGGTTATTGTTCGAAAGAAAGACAATAACATACGTCTTTGCGTTGATTATCGCAAATTAAATCAAGTTACGAAGTTCGATGCTGAACCTATGCCTTTATTAGATGATCTACTTATTAGACTTTCTAAAGCTAAATTCTTTACTAAACTAGACTTGTCGAAAGGTTATTGGCAAGTCCCACTGACGGAACACGCCAAACCTCTCACTGCTTTTTCGACACCTAGGGGTTTATTTCAGTGGAATTTTATGCCTTTCGGGCTTATGAACGCCCCAGCAACTTTCGTGCGCATGATGCGACGAATTCTATCGTATCGTACAGATGTCATCGCATATTTGGACGACATCTGTCTGTTCAGTGATACTTGGGAAGAACACTATTCGGGTTTAAACGAGTTACTATCTACTCTACGCGAGCATAAGTTAACAGCAAAACCCTCTAAAGCCTTTGTTGGGTTTAGTGAAATCTCTTTCCTAGGTCATCGGGTTGGTCATGGTCTGTTGAAGACATAGGACCAAAACATTTCGAAGATATTAAATATTTCGGTTCCGAAGACAAAAAAGCAAGTACGTAGTCTCTTGGGATTAATACAATTCTATGGAAGATTCATTGATAATCTATCCTCCATTATGGCACCACTTTCAAAGTTGTTGAAAAAAGGTTCTCCTAATATGGTACGTTGGTCCTAAGAATGCCAATCGTCATTGGATCAGGTTAAGAATTTATTCTCATCTCATCCTATCTTAAGACTTCCAACGATTGATAGGACTTTTGTCCTTCGTAGTGATGCCTCTTCCACTGGGATTGGAGCGGCACTAATGCAGGAGTATTCAGGAACTCTGCATCCTGTAATGTATATTTCTAGGAAGCTGAATGCGGCAGAAAGGAATTACTCGGTTTTAGACCGTGAATTGTTGGCCATGGTTTGGTTTATTCTTAAGCTACAAAGATTCCTTCTGGGCGCGCATTTCATTATGGAAACCGACCAAAAAGCTCTTACAGCTATGCAAAGTAAGGATTTGAGATCTACTCGTTATGCTATTGCTCTTCAACCTTTCCATTTTACGGTGCGAGCTATCCGTGGTTCGGATAATGTGATGGCAGACGTATTGTCTAGATGCTCACGTGATTCCATTTAAATTTTATGTCCTAGATCTCCTGGTATACTTCCAGACTTATGTCTGTTCTTAATATCATAACATATTAACACAATTGTGTCACTAAGTGGATGATGTATAATGACTTTAATAAATTTGATTATGTCCATCCATGATATATATCCATTAGATATGCTGATGGTATAGTATTGTAGTTCATCATATTTGTATATTGTTGTAATGATAGTATTTGGCAATTTTTGATATCTATGATTGGTATTGCCAGCAACTTAGGTTTCTTTAATGGTACCTCCTGAGTTTGTTTGGCTTAGAGGAAATATTTTCTCTTATGATGGGGGATGATTTTTACTCTCTCCAGACGCTTTATTTATGCGTCTATTGTACCTGATATTAGGTTCATTCTTTCATGAGCGCATAATTGATGCTTGTGCTATCTTGCTCATGAATATATTTGAGAAAAAAAATGTCATTTTTTTACAGGGGGGGGGGGGGGGTGTGTGTGTGTGTGTAGTAATATGTTGCTGTCATTTTCGACGGAGTTTCATATGTCAAGTTATTTGTCGTATTTTTTTGACCCTAGTCAAAGGTGAATAATTGTGTCTTTACCTTGCGATGTCAGGTTGATTAGGGGTTATCTTCCCTGTTGGTTCTTTCATTGTGTTTGACCTGTATGAAGACAGGGTCAAAGGTAAACAATTCGGAGCTTGTGCTCATGCGCAGATTTTAAGCGCCAAGTTGAGTTACTTCCGTCAGGCCGGGATGTAAGCTGGCTTCTGTGGGACATGATGTCCATTGTGTTTTTTGGGAAAAATCTTCGAAGTGACTGCGTTGGCAGTTCTCCCCAGTGATTCTCTGTACGTCGGAATGACGACAGAGTTCGTTATTGTGTTCTGAGGATTCTGTGCAAGGTAACACCGACCCTTTTACATTATTACGCGTTCGGTGGCAGAACATGTTAAAGGCTTACCAAGAATTTCAGAACTTATATTTTGGGCTCAAGGGAGCCATCCAAGACTATTAGTCTTTAAGTTATCCAGAAGTCCAGTGACGAAGTTATATTGTGGGAACCGCAGATTGGCGGTGGTTATATCTACATAAGCATTACCGCAGGGTTGATGTTAACCTGCTTAGAAGAAGTACACAGATGACGCCATTTTGGGGCCTGTGTTACGGCTAATGTGCAATTGGCGGGGATGCCAAGTTGTACCTGTATGTCAAAATGATTAAGGTATCTGACGCGTTCAGTCAGAGGTACCAAAGCGGCATTGAGAACTGTATATACATGAACATACTACTATTGTCCATGTACGAATATTTGAATGTTTACCAGCCTTTTGAATGCCTGATGTATGCCTAACGATTTCCGGTTATCGTGACCATGTTTACACTGACTGTTCCTGTTGATGCTACTGTGTGTTTCCGTCAATAAATGTTTTGAAACGTGCCAGCAGTGTCCAAGCATCCTTGACTACTGCATGTGAGTGTATGGGTTGCATTACACAACATATACGAGCCTAAACACATTCGCGCCTTCATTCGCACCCACACTCAGCTCATCATTACAAGTACTACACACCTAACAACATGTATGCTGTCTTGTGCCAGTGATCACCTCTACAGAACGGAAAAGACAGTTACAGTGCGCCACTTCACATACCAGGGGTCTACCATCAATGACAAACTCTCACCGGACACAGAAATTGACAGCCGCGTTGGCAAAGCTGCAGCTACCTTTGTCCGCCTCACATCGCGTGTTTTCGGAAACTCCAAACTCACAACGAAGACCAAAGCTGCGGTATATAACGCGTGCGTCACCAGCACACTCCTATATGGCAGCGAGACCTGGACAATCTATGCTAAGCAAGAAAGAAAGCTCAATACCTTTCATTTATGGTGTTTACGCCACATCTTCTGCATCTCGTGGAAAGATAAAGTGACAAATGTCGAGGTGTTGTCACATGCTGGCCTTCAAAGCATGTATACACTGCTTAGACAGCGCAGACTACGCTGGCTTGCCAATGACCGCCGCATGGAAGATGGTCGCATCCCGAAAGATATCTTCTACGGACAACTATCAGATGTCCAAAGAACAGTTGGGAGACCGCAGCTGAGGTTCAGAGATGTGTGCAAGAGACATGAGGACACTGGACATAAATCCAGCAACGTGGGAGGATGAAGCTGCCGATCGCACCAAGTGGCGATGCTATTTACGGTGCCACCTCAGATTGGGCGAAAAGAAGCTCACACAACAAGCAGAAGAGAGGAGAAAACGTCACCAGGAAAATAAACATCTGAGGGCTGTCACCTCAGGGGCGCATTCCCAAAGTTAATTATGATTGAAGGGGCTATTATAATTGTTAATATTTTAAATTATATATTTCTGTTTTAAATAATGTAATACACACGTTAAAAAAACACCAAAAGCAGACTAAATAAACTGTACTGTGTAAAATTAGATTTAAAAAAAACAGTAACAAAATAACACCATCGCGACAACAGTCTGATGAGATAAACACACACACATGTTTAGCTAGCTGAATCAATTGTTTGTGGGTGTGTGTTCGTCCATGTGTGTGTTAGTGAGAGAAGAATAAAATGCAAATACTTTTATTTGAGTACTGCTAAGGTTGGGCCATGTCTCGTGCTGGGATGCAGCATGTGAAAGGGGGGATCTTTGTTAAAGCAGGATCAATTAAACACTATTGTTCTTAAAAGATTACCGTATTTTATCTGAACTAGTAACTCACAGTTAACAATTGTGCCAACGAACTGGCTCTTCAGTATGTAACCGTAATTAGATGCAAGACAAAGTGCAAATATTTGATGAGAGGTCACAGCTAGTGAGTCTGAAAATAGACAGGGAGAAAACGAAGATAATGTGAGTAGAATGCAGAAAACGATAACACTACTGTACTTGAAGAAAAATAACTACAAGATGTACAATCATACATATACCTTGGATGCAATATGAACAGTTGGAGGAGCCGACAATGATATCAAAATAAGAATACAGAAGGCTAGAGGCGCTTTCACGGGATTTGGAAATATATGGAGATCAAAATAAGTCATGTCCTACAAAAAAATCGGTCGTCAGTCCCATTGTTTGGCTCTGAAATAAAAACAATCAGAAACTTTCATAAATGGGTAAAAGAAAAAGGTAGTCTTATAGCCGTAGGGGAGTGACATGTTAGAGACTTCACAATACTACGCCACCGTGAGCTTTGAAGGGTAACCACGGACGCTGTCATAAATGGGTGCTTGTCTAAAATAGAAGGATTGTAGCTAAGTGTTGAAAATGTAAAGCGCAACTTTTAAATCCTTGTCATGCGTCCTATGTATGCGGTACAATACTTCATTATTTTCTTTCCTAACCTTTCTTTCTTCATAACATATTTCGTAACTCGCCATGCTTTCCATTCTGTTACATAATTGCAGAACATCTACATGACTTTAAAATTAATAACATAATCTGTTACACTTATCTTCCATTCCACGTAAGCCTTTCGTCGTCACATCAATCGCTTTATTTGTCTACCCATTTCACACATCTGTAATAGTGTAGATAATTATAATTATAATAAACCTAGCAATTTCTTCAGTGATCGTCCGTTTGGTTTAACGGTTAAAGAGCTTTTCTCGGAGCACAATTCCGGAACTGAAACTTCGTAGTGGCACGTTTCAAACTACCCAGTTTTAAGTATGTACCGGGAGGGGGGGGGGGGGGGTGCGGTCTGAGAGGCTAAGAGGTACCAGGTTTGTTCCCAGTACATGGAATATGATTGATGGAAATTTTTTTTTCAGAACTAGTGGTTCATAATGATGTCATACTACCTACCCCCTGATCTCCTGGGTAGTAAGATCGGATGCTTAGCCTTCTCATATAAGTGCAAAAAAAGTAGGAGGTTTCGAGTACAAGTTACGCACGGTAAAAATTCGTCGGCAGTTGGAAATCGTAAATAGTAGACCTTATAGTCACTGCCCTGGCAAAATTAAAAATTTAGGAAACCTACCCACTACAAAAATGTTTATTGAATATGTAATTCCTGTATGCACACATTGGGATCCTCGTCAGTGCTACGGAGTTCGTGCACTGGGCTGAGATTCTCCTTGTGTGATCCAAGGGAACAAACGAACGATCGAATGAACTTTATTTTCAAAGATTTTAGAACTTGGCACGCCACCCCGTCTAACATTCTCCACTTCCGTTCTCTCGTCTTCCATACTGAATCTTTTTATCCTCATATGTATTTTAAATATTTTTGTTTTTAAGAAATAAAATAAACAAAATAAAATACAATAAAATAAAATAAAATGCCAACATTGTTACAGTTGGAAAACAGTTACACACATTTGCTGTAGTTACACACATTTGCTGTAGTTACACACATTTGCTGTAGAGGAGATCGGAGCTCTGATGGAGTTGTCCGTGTGCCATGAAGATGGTCCTTAAAACCTAACCAAACCAAATGGGTACCTGACTCTGCTCTTGAGTTAGGGAAGGGAAAGACAGCGAAGAAGGGAATCGGTCACTGCAATTCACAAAGCAGGACCTAGTATAGTAAAGTCTCTAACACTTCACTCCCCTACAGCAAAATTTGATATGGGATTAACTTAACCTTTATGTCCTCCACGCTTGACACACAATGATGCCAATATTACGTACGCTGTATTCTTCCATATGCCTACACTAATGCTGTAAGATAAAAAATCGTTTTTCTTGCTATGGAGCAGTAGAACTTTCCATACACATTTGACTATTCATTTGTAATCCAGTTTGTTAAGAGAGATCTCAGATTACACTTATCTTGACCTAGCCTGTATATTTCTTACGCTAAGGTCAGGGTCAAAATCACACCATTTGACTCATCGCAGTTCATTCTGCCACGTGAACCGTTCTAAAAATGCTATTTTGTTTTCGTACTTTGCTCTCCTTAGTTCAAAAATATGGGGCTTATTCTTTCAATTCTAGACTTTAGTCTTCATATAAGGGATGTCTTACCACTATCATCATTTCTTTTTCGTTCCTTACGGAGCATGGAGCCACTAATGCAGTTGTTCCCTTTTGTAGAAAGTCTGCATGAAAGTATGTAAATGCTCTTGCCACGATGGCTTCTGGAGCAGTTTGTTTTTACATGACGAGATTGCAAAACACAGAAGCAAAAGTCACATACATTACCTCAAATTAATTGTCTCTTACGACATAAACAGGAACGGGTCTTATCCTTTCTTTGTTGCTTCAGAAACCCCCGGGAGCGACACGGGGCATCGTCTTATGCAGTCGCTATGTACACTTCAGAACGCCCCCGAGTTAGTCCCATCTGTAGTTAATGTTTAAACCTGTTCTTCGTTCATATTTGATGGCGACACTATTGGATCAGTTCTCTGTGGATAATGAAACAACACAATTTCTAAGCATAAGATTGACAAATTGTCAGAAATGCTCATTGTGCATTTCAAAATAAAATTCTACGTTCAACTTGTGCACGAATAATTAATTGTACGATGAAAATTACTGTTATAAACGTTTGCCACCACCTTCACTTGTAATTATAGACAATCTTATCTTAGTTATAATTTGGGTGTATAGTGTATTTGATTTCTGATTGCATATTTTATTTCATTATATTCTTTATTTAGTATTCTATTTTACATAACTAACAACAATTTGGTATCACGCTGCTTCTCTTTGATTCAAGTGTACGTGACGGATTCCTATATCTTTGTTATTATCTCCATTAAAGCTAATTTTATTATTTGGAACTTCTGATTTAATTTATATTTCAGTCTGACATATTATTTTATGTACATTTCTTTGCTTGTTCTTGCCCGACATACAGTACTGTTGTTCTCTTGCCTATTTGTCTTTATTATTTCTTTCAATAATAGTTTTCATCAATTGTTATAATGACAGAGGAAAGCAGAGTCAGATAGCCATTTACAGCTGGGTAGACTGTAGCGTGACGCCACCGTGCTTCAAACCAGCCACCTTTGCTGCGAGACGCCTGCGCTCTAACCACGGACGCTCTCATAAATGGGTCCTTGTCTAAAATAGAAGGATTGTGGTATGACAAGATCACTAATGTTGAACTGATGACAGGAACTAGGCAAGTACCAGAATAACAAGAGATGAGAAGAAGACGCTGGCGGTGGATAGGGCACATGTTGTGCAAACTTACTCATAGCTTTACTAGGCAGTCTTTGTTCTGGAATCCCTAGGGCGAGAAAGGCAGAGGAAGACCATGGAATACATAGAGAAGAGAACGGAAGACAGACATGACGAAGATGAAAAGGACATGGAAAGACATTGAGCTGATGGCACGTGACAGGAAGACTTGGCTTAAAGCATATGCTCCTTAGAGAGTTGAAAGGTCATGATGATGATGATGACTAGGTAACTAACATATTTAACTACGTTGTTTCTTGTCACTATTACAAAAAAGGGAGAAAAAAGGGGGCGGGAGTAATAGATGTGTAAAGTCACGTCTGAGTTTTTGTGACGAAATGTGATAAGGTTGGGAGGGGAGGGGGGGGGGGGGTTAAAAGGGCAAAATTTCGTGACATTATATGTGAACGACCCCCCCTCAGGGCCCAATCTCTTCAGGTGCTCACTTTCAGAGTTAACCTTGTCAGATTGCTCACTTTCAGTGGTAGCTCTTCATAAAGTTCACTTTCTGTCACATTATTTCGGGTCGATCTTTTCTTCGCTACGGCAGTAATCAGTTACATTTGTTGTACGTACTGATTACCTGGAATTTCCGGGGCATCAACACATTTAAGTATCTCTTATCAAACAGATATTTGGTATCTACAACCATTTGACACTCCTTTTTGCGATAATTCATCACATTCGCTCTGCGCTTCTCAGCTTTGCTAAGATTAGCGCAGGTAAAACCCAGATGGGTCTGGTCAGTTTCGCATTGTTTTGTTTGCTCAAGCCATGCCAGGTGATAAAACTACTCGCCCGCAGACGGATTTTGTGTGCGCAAGCAACGGATAAAGAGATTACATGTCTGTGCGACACATTATGGACAAACATGAATTAAATCATCATTTCCTGTCCACCTGAGACATTGCTTTAGAGGAAAGTAAGATGTTACATCTGAAACACATTGTCGAAAGAGTGTACGGACTTGTCATTTCCATATATGGGAAACGTGACCTTTTGCATCACGCACAGAATTTTCCCTGTCGGAATAATTTTGAATTAACCCACTTAAATATGCAGTTTTGAAACGATAGGCGGGGGTTCGAAATAGAGGAACCACGAAATTCCTGATTGGACCCTGCCTAAATTGTAAAAAACAACTGCGGGGAAGGTGAAGTGCCATATAACCTGACACTTTTACAGTTTTAAGTCACTTTGAGAATCGCTTGCCAAGGCAACAACCAGACTGCCAGAGTTAAGACTAGAAACAAGATTCATAAACTGGACCGGACAATTATTTGAGAAATTTTTGAGGACTTCAAAGCCCAGAATAAACTCTACCACTTTAACAAGGAAAACCGGAATCTAAGGAATCTGAAACACAGAGTCCAAGTGGGAATTATTGTTAAGGTCACGACCTCCAAGAACACGTATAAAAGGCATCTGCAAGTGTCTTAACCTACTTCTCTGAGCAAACAGTCGTTGAGTCAAGATTGGCGTAAGTTGTTCATTTTACATTCTATATTTTTCATTACCAACATGTGAACTAATATGTATATATTGCCACGTGAATATTAATATGTGAAAATTTATAGTGGATGTCCAAGTCATTTAAGGCTGGCAACCTCAGCATATAGAATGATGATTTCATGAACCACCACTGCAAGGGCTGGTGACTGCTTTATTGCGAAATTCTTACAGAGAACTAAAAGCATAGGTGGTTCCAAGTTCCATATGGAGCAGGGAGGGTTTGATGAAAGAAATGATGTACATTCTAATTATAATATTTACAGTTTCAAACTCGTGTAAATGTCTATGTAAACAAATTCACTTTAAAATTAATGAAAGTTTTCAAGCTTTTCAACCAGTGTAGATGTAGCTGAAAACATATTCAATCTATATTGTGAACATTGTTCAACCAGTGTAGATGTAAATGTAAACATATTCTATTTATACAATTAACCTTTTCAGTTGAATGTAGAGTAAATATAAAGCTATTCAATTTAAATGTAAAGAAAGTTTCTCTCGATGGATTAAGCTTAGTTCTCATCGAGGGTAAAGTCTGAGGTAGATGAGATCATGGAATAGGAAGAAGGAGATACTATGGTGTGTCAGCTGCGAATTAAGTCAGTATTGCTGGACGAATAAGCAGTCGCGGACCAAACGGCGATGTCCTCCCAGCAGGACGGGGAGGGGTAACAGGTGGCACTGATACCCCCACTGAAATCCCCCATATGTCCTATGACGGGTGCATCAAGCGAGTAAGAGCCGCTATAAGCTCTAGCCACGGGGAAGGTAAACCTCGGTAAACAAACCAACCTGCTGCCTTGCAGCTACCACCGGGAGATGGAAAGGCTATGGGAGACAACCCTGAACAACAAACACAACCCGGCCTGCCGAAGACGGAGTGTGTTAGCTACGGCGCAGACACCGGGAAAAATTAGGACACACACGCTTTTGCAGTATGGAGTCATGCGACAATCTCGACTTACGTCATGGCGTCGCTCCTATCAGCTACAACCGGGGAGGAGCGGAGCCGGGCCCCTAGCCTCGAAAGGGCCCACCCAAGCAACCGGTGCCTTTGCCAACCAAATGGTCGGGGGAAGGCAAAGTAGAGCAACTGACCAACCAACCCACTGCCTTACAGTGGCTCAATGGAATGCAGAAGGAGTGAGGAACAAGAAACCGGAGTTACAAGAATTCCTCAGGGAAAATAACATTGATATAATCTGCATCCAAGAAACTCACCTAAAAGATACCCAACGATTCTTCATACGTGGATACGAATCCTTCAGCCAAGACAAGGCAAAAAGAACTAAGGGAGGAATCCTCACGCTGATTAAAACCTCAATCCCAGCAGTAGAGATACACAGATCTGGTGAGGACGAACTTGAATACATAACAGTCCAACTACTGCTGCCCAGTGGAGACTTAATGATCACAAACTGCTACAGCCCTCCAACCACAACTCTGGAGCTACACAAAGTGAAGCTTGCAGCATCAAGACACCTCATTATGGGCGACTTCAACAGCCACTCACCCAGCTGGGGCTATGAAGCAACAGATCTGAGAGGAGAAGAGGTGGAAGATTGGATGGTAGAGAATAAACTAATTCTAATAAACCAACCAGAGGATAAGCCCACCTTCTATTCCAGAGTATGGAAAACAACGAGCACACCAGATCTTGTTATGGCTACAGATGACATACATCGACTAACCACTAGAACAGTAAATAACCAACTTGGGGGGGGGGGGGAAGTGACCATGTACCAGTCACATTACAGATATCTGAGGTAAGAAGTGCAGGACAAATTAATATGTCTCCTAGCTGGAATTTCAAAAAAGCAAACTGGGGATTTTTTAAAGAACAAGTCGATAACCTCTGTCAGAACATTACCCACTCAAATAATGTCAATAAAAACATTTCCATCATCAGTGAGGCAATCATCCAAGCAGCAAAGAATTCAATTCCACGAGGTAAACGACGAGACTACAAACCATACTGGAGTGACAATCTGGGAAAACTCCATAGTGACTTAAATAAAGCACGGGAAACTATGGAGCAAAGTCCCACATTAGAGAACACCCAGAGACACAACAGCATAAAACAAGCTTTTAATGAACAAAAGAAAGCTGAAATCCAAAGGAGCTGGCACCAGAAGACCAGCAGTCTCAACATGGAAAAGGACTCGAGCAAGCTGTGGAATCTGACAAGAGTACTAAATGAAGAAACAACAACCAGCTACTGCAAGACTGTCATCAAGGAAAACGAAAAATACCACACAGGAAAGATGGCAGCAAACATCCTGGCAGATTTCTACAAGGAAGAAAGCACCACATCACTTCCACATGCACGTATCCAAGAAGTACGTAAGGAAGTAAAAGAAAAACTGAAGCACCAAAACCCAGATACCTGCATGAAGTCATCCCTTACTTTGAGAGAACTAAATGCTGCCATAACAAAACTAAAGAACATGAAAGCTCCAGGAAAAGATGGTATCACAAATGATATGATCAAGAACCTTGGACCTGTAGCCAGGCACAAGCTCCTCCTAATCTTCAATCAATCATGGAGTACTGGAAAATTCCCAGATCGATGGCGAGAAGCAATCATTGTTCCCATCAGAAAGAAACAAAAGGAGAAAAACAAGCAAGTCCAGCTACCGACCAGTTAGCCTTCTGAGCTGTCTGGGTAAGGTAATGGAAAGAATGGTGAACTCAAGATTAATGAAACATCTGGAAAAAAACCATCTGCTTGATAACACACAGTCAGCATTCAGGAAAAACCGCAGCACCGAAGACCAGCTGGTATATCTAGCACAGGAAATAGAAAATGCCTTTCAGGAGAAAAAGAAAGTTCTGGCTGTTTTTGTAGACTTGACAAAAGCCTTTGATAAGGTATGGAAAGAAGGACTCCTCCTTAAGATGCTCAACAACAAAATTGAAGGGAGAATGTTCAGCTGGATACGGGACTTTCTCCGATACCGCACAGCAAGAGTAAAACTTGACGGGAATCTGAGCCATCGCGTCACTCTTCAACAAGGTGTGCCACAAGGAGGAGTTATCTCCCCCACACTTTTTTATCATATATATAAATGATATTGCAGAGAAACTGTCCGGGAATATCTCCAGGGCTCTTCATGCTGACGATTTTGCTGCCTGGTGTGCTGCTGAACATTTGCCTACTGCAAAGTTCAGGATGCAAGCAGCGCTAAATACCATCGGTAAATGGGCATCAGAGTGGGGAGTACAGATAAACCTCTCCAAGACAGTAGCAACCTGCTTCTCTCTGTCAAATCGCCAAGAAACGATCAAACTGCAACTAAATGGAAGTGAGCTTCCAATCGAGGAAAATCCAACATACCTGGGAGTCAAGTTGGATAAGAGACTCACCTGGAAGCCGCACATAAATGCAGTAGAACAGAGAGCAATAAGAAAGCTCTCTATTATGAAGAAACTGGCTGGCACAAGTTGGGGGGCAAATACCAACATACTAAAAAAAAGTCTATACAGGCACAGTCAGGCCTGTACTTGAATATGGCATGTCAGCCTGGGCCACGGCATCTAAAACAAACACAGAACGTCTAGGGAAAGTACAAAATTCAGGCCTTAGATTAATCACTGGAGGGATGAAGACTTCTCCAATCCAGACAATGGAGAGATACACCAACATCCGCTCTCTGAATGACAGACGTGAGGAAAAGGTATTCACTCACAGTGAGAAGCTTCTACGAATGCCAAGTCATCCAATGCATGCCAAACTCCATAGCTTGACAAAGAACAGGCTGAAAAGAACCAGCTTCATAAACATCTCCAAACATCTGCATCGATGCCATGAAGACCTCCTCCCAAAACAACCTACTGAGATTGAAATGTTAATTGACTATGAGGAGCCAGACGACTGCCATGGAAATATATCTATCTTCACAGAAGTCCCTGAAATAAAAAAGAAAGGCCACCAGACCCCTCAACAACTAAAAACCTTGGCTCAAGAAATGATTGAAGAAAAGTACAACCCGAAAGAGTGGACACACGCATACACAGATGGATCCGCTGAGGGGGCAGTAAAGAACGGTGGTGGGGGCATTTTTATAAGATTTCCTAAATGGAAAGATCATCCGAAAGGCCTTCCCAACTGGAAAGATCTCCTCCAATTTCAGGGCAGAAGCTATGGCACTACTGCAAGCCCTGAAAATCTTCACCAGACCCGAACAACAACCACCAGCTAAGATAGTAATCTTCACCGACTGCAGATCATTACTGGAATCAATACAAAACACCAGAAATGATAACATGATGAATGAGATCAGATCTGAGCTTAACATCATCCAAAGGTCATCAACCATTGCCCTTCAGTGGTTACCCTCCCATTGTGGAATTGCTGGTAATGAGAAAGCAGATGCTCTATCAAGAAGTGGCAGTAAAATGGAACAATACAGCCATCCATTGCCGTATCGGGAAGCAAAAACCATAATCCACAACAAGTACAAAAATCAGTGGAAGGAGGAAGGGGATATGTACAGCAGAGATGACCCAATACACCATCTAAACAGATACCAACAGACCACAATGTTCCGCCTGAGAACCGGCCACTGCAGATTACTAGGGCATCTCTATCGCCTCAAGATATCCCACACAAATGAATGCCCATGCGGAACAGGAATCCAGACCCCAGAACACATTCTCCAGAACTGTCCAGCCCACGATGAACCGCGACGTGCGACCTGACCAAGGGGTGCTGAGCTCCAGCAGAAGCTATGGGGCTGCCGCGCCGACCTGGTAAAGACTGTGGACTTCGTCCTGGCGACAGGCCTGCAGATTTAGCATAACTACAAACTGAACGCAGAAGAAGAAGATCAGAAGAAGCAGAGCAGTCACTGACAGCTAAGTAACACATAAAAGCTGCCAAGTGACCTCCTTTACAAACTACCATTACATCACACAGTGATGATAATTTTCTGATAAATAATTATTCATTTTTCAAAACACTGTTAAAACCTAAGTGATGTTTAAATTTGTTATCTGTAAATATACAAATTTAACGTCTATTTACTCATTTTGATTGTACTGCATGTTTGTCTCAGTCAATTTGCTAAATTCACTCTAAATAGAGCTATACCAGAATAAGAAGAATTCCTCTGAGTAAATCAGGGTGGGGGCTTGAACGAGCTGAAATAAATCATTGCATAACTCTTTCTTCACAAAAAGCGACGGATGAGATTTAAGTTAATAGTGCTCGGCCCCAAGCAACATTGTTCTTGACTTCTGAAAATATCTTGTGAAAAGTACCTTGAGATAGAAGCATCATTATCCTTCTATCTACAACTCAGCCAAGAGTAATCTTGTGCAAAGGTAGACACCATTGAAGACCCATATTACATATTCTTGAAATTTGGCCATTGTTAGACCACTAATGTAAAGCAGGGGAGGCAATTCCGTAACACTTTCAGATCTAATCTTTTCAATTTCTTCATTATGTAAGCTCTTAGGTGTGTCCATATTTAAGTACTTCAGTATTATGCCAGACCACAGTGTATTTTCATTTGGACATGCGCTCTAATTTAAACCGACGGACCTTGTGTCTAGGATGAAAGAGCAAATCTCGCCAAAACAAGGCAAAACTGCTATTTAATTTTAAACAAGTACTTCAGCATAATCAGTCTGTTATGAACTCATCAATTAGCTGCATTCACTTTGAAAATGTAACATGACCACACAAAAATGTACTTCAGTATAATCAGTCTGTGATGAACTCATCAATTAGCTGCATTCACTTTGAACACGTAACATGACCACACAAAAAGTACTTCAGTATAATCAGTCTGTGATGAACTCATCAATTAGCTGCACTCACTTTAAACACGTAACATGACCACACACAAAAATACTTTAGTATAATCAGTCTGTGGTGAACTCATCAATTAGCTGCATTCCCTCTGAACAAGTTAATAATAAAGATACATGGGTATGTTACAAGCATTTGTTCGAGAAAACAGAAGTATAAAACTAAACAACATAAAAATAACAGAAGTGATACGATTACCGGGAAATCGAACCCAGCACCATCTGAATAACACCATCGCCTCTTTACGGGAATGATCATGACCAAACACACTGCCACCACAGCCCTCGCCATATATGTTCACTATTTACTGTTTACAGTCTTCCGGTTTCCCTCTGTCTGTTTCTATGTTCGACATTTAAAATAAAAGCAGACAGTCCGCTTCACAAATAAATGTGCGTATATATATATATATATATATATATATATATATATATATATATATATATATATATATATATATATATATATATATATATATATATATATATATATATATATATATATATATATATATATATATATATAAAAGGTAAAGGAACCCGTTACACGCCCATTGAGGCATATTGGGAATATGGTGTTAGGCCCATATTATCTTGACCGTCGGCACACTAGGGGTGATGTGGTCGGCATCACGCCGGCCGCCTTAACCTTCCCAGAGTAGCTCTGGTACCCATTTGGGGCTGTATATATATATATACAGGCACACATTGACTTTCGTCGCTTCGAGTTTCATCGCTTCGCTCTTTCGTCGGTTTTCAATTATAACCCCGTTTCCAAACTTCGTCGCTCGCTTCGCTCTTTCGTCGCATTTCGTCATCTTGTTTCTGTCATCGTCCAGTCTTTGAATAGAAGTAGTTCGGTGTGCAATGCTATTTGAAGTTGTCCACATTGAATCTCTTATATTTGTGATTAAACATATTAATACTACTTATTTTTGTGATTGAAATAACCAAACTATTCATACTATATTATTTTTGTGATTCTGCTATAAACAGTTCATAGTTATTTTTGTGATAACAGTATAATGACAGTGTTCATATCCTGATTATAAGACACGTGTACAGTATTCATACTGTTCTTTTTTTTTGTGTGTTTAGGCCCTATACTACTTATATTTGTTCTTTAATTATATTCATAATGGGTCCTAAGTGTAGTGACAAAGTTTAAAAAAAACCCACAAGAAGAGGACGCAATTGCATACTGGGAAAGGGTGGATCCGAATTTCGACAGAAGTTCAAAAGTAAATAGTGGTCTAGAACACCAAACAGCCTGTTACAGAGAACTTCTTAGGGAAAGGAAGAAGGGTAATTTCCTAATATTCGAGGCTGAACGCTCAGCAGTGAATATGTGTATAATATTTGTAGATTCGTACCATTTAGAGTTAGGGTTAGAATTATGGTTAGGATTAGGGTTAGCATTAGGGTTAGGGTTAACCCTAATCCTAACCCTAATACTAATTTTAACTCTAAATGGTACGAAATTTACACATTATACACATATTCACTGCTGAGCGTTCAGCCACGGGTATTAGCGGAAGAAGACATCAATGAGGCAAACGTCTTTGCTCTCCCTTTTCAAGACGCAACCGCCACAACCAACCTCAGTTACCCCTACCCCTAACCCTTCAGATTCTGAGCCATCAACATCAGCCCCAGCCCCTGTTAGATCTTCTTCAAAGTCCCCTTCTCCTAAAAGAATTAGATTGAAATCCTCCAGTTCTGAAGATGAGCCTCCTCAATTTTCTCCATCTGATTTTCTAAGTCTAGAATCCCTTTAAATCACCAACAATCAAAACTGTACATACTGTACATATTCATCGTCTACTTGCTCAAGAATGATTTTAAGGTAAGATGTTCTTTATGTACAGTATTTTTATTTTATTTATTACTGTATTTTCTTTATTCTTATGTCTATTTCTGTTTTATTAGGTGCTGCACGCGTTCGCAAGTGTTATATAGTTAGTTATTTACGATTTTTGGCGGCCCTAATGCGTTTGCAAGCTAAATAAAGGCTATGCTTCGACTTTCGACGATTTTCGACTTTCGTCAGTGCTCTGGTCCCTAACCTGTGTATATATATATATATATATATATATATATATATATATATATATATATATATATATATATATATATATATATATATATATATATATATATATATATATATATATACAGGGTGTCCATAAAAGATTGTACCCTTTTCAAAAAATTTGTTCTCGGCCCCATGATGTGGTACGAGGATGCTTTCTATCACAAAAGTAAGATAATCTCTGCATGTTTTTAAGCATAACTTACAAAGACTCGAAAAGAATGTACCTATTTCTTTGTTTTCACCTACTTGACCAGTGTGGTGAGAGACTTGTAACAATTACCGGTTGCAACACAACTGCGAAAGTTTCACTTGAAATACCCCCTGCGCGCATGCACTTTTTTGAGTCTTTGTAAGGTATGCTTAGAAACTTGCAGAGATTATCTTACTTTTGTGATAGAAAGCATCCTTGTACCACGTCATGGGGTGGAGAATAATTTTTTTTGAAAAGGGTACACACTTTTATGGACACCCTGTATATATAAGTCAGAGTGTGAATGAAAATTGCATAGTCGTACCCACTTATCTTTGACCTGGACTTCGAAATGAGCCAGTTAGCGATGTTGAGTGTGGGAGATAACTCAAGCTGCACGTCGTATCACGTAACCGTTGACAAGTCATGGGCTGCGAGCAATCACATGACCAAAGGGAGAAAACAACACAGTCATAAATAAATCCAGTTATCTCCTTCAGATAAGAATCGTTACGATGTTTCTGCTTAATTAGCAGTGTTGTGTTATCACTCCAGCTACAGCTGTCCTAGTCTGTAAATGATTCTAATTTTATTTAAGTTCGTTTTTCAGGTCTTTTCGTAACTTTTTGTTTGCTGGTAGCTTTGTCTCATTGGTTAGTAAAAGTTGTCGTTTAAATGAGCAACGTATTTAAAAAGTAATTGATATCCAAATAACTTATTTAGGGTAATATGTGAATTTAAGAAACGCATGGGGAAGAACAGATTCGGCAATGGCTGTAAGGAAAGCGATGGTACCTGTTTTTGTCGTCGAAATGTAGAAATTGTCAGTGTGACACAAAGGGCAGTACAAGATGTGCCAAATTTCTAGTATAACCAGAGACAAACTGAAAGGTCTTACCGTATTCGTATAGCTTGAAGAACTTCTATTGTCTTAAATTCGCTAGGAAGGAAACAGTTCAGACAACTAAAATAGTACACTGTTTAACCTGATTAGAAAGTGTAATGAACGAAACGGAGGAACATATCAGGGTGTCTAGGCCAGAAAAAATAAAAGAATCAGATTACATCGATGTATCGCTAACCAACGAGGAACTCAGAAGCTTTCTATCAGAATAAAACAACACAAGAAAGTTAAAAAAAATAAAAACTACGTTAAGGTTTGCAAGTTTGACATGGCAAATTTAATATAACGTTCCATCTTTATACTTTCCCCAACATATGACCTTGTCTTATGCTTCGCATCAGACGCCAGAATAACTACAGACATGAACCTATAGAAAGAACCAGACACAAAAAGTTAATCTGAAATTTAAAGATACAATAAAAGTGAATAGAACATACGTCAGGACAACTAACTAGTACTTGCAGACAAAGCCTTGAGATGGAATACACAAGTAAGAGAAGAATTGGAAGAGACTATGCTGAAAAACGGAAACTGGGAGAAACCAAAAAAAAGAACATATTTTGCATAACTAAAGAAGATGATAAAATAAATAAAAATCGTAAGCAGTGATGAGCACCAATTGCAACGGTAATTTCAAAAGGAAGGGGAGAGGGAGTGAAACGAGGATGCTTTGAAATGGTTAAACCAATAGTTGACCACACAATTAAAAGGTAAATCATAAGTCATGTTACTCCAATATGGTGAATGGGAGCGGAACACACAGAATATGATTTTAGAAACACAAAATGCTCTGGATTAAATGAACGTATACACACGACAAATTTATATTTATCGTATAGAAAGTGCCTTAACATCATCATAAGCAGATCTTCTTCGTATGCCAGGAGGAGGGTAATGCAAACATAAATATTCTCACAACTATCTGGTGCCTGACCTCTCTCGAGGTCCTGTTGTGTTTTTAAATCATTGTAAAATATTGCAAGAACTTTACAACATTGAGAGCGTAGGTTCAATATGTGTATTTCATTGAGGCTTGCAGTTGCAGATCAGCAACTGAACCGTCAGCACCTCAGTGATTGATGGAAACACAGAACAATAATTGCATCTCCGAATGAACATATAAACAAAAGGTTCTGGTTCTATTGTACTTTTTTGGTTGTTTGATTGCTTTACTTTTATTGTATTTATTTTTTTCTTTTTGAGAGAAAGAAAATAATCAATTATTAGTTTTTATTTCTGGTGGATTATCACGGCGTCTGTGGCCTAATGGATATGAACGCAGTTTCATAATCCAGAAATACCAGGTTTGAAACCCGCTGCAGGCGGTTTGGTAGCAGATCGCTTTGTGTGGAATTTTAACAATGGTATAAGCGCCGTACCGTCCAGAAAGCAATGGCAAACTACTGAATGAAAAAATTGCCTAGAAAAATCACAAACAGCCAATAAAAGCTGGGGTTGATTGCCACGTCCTGTAAAGGATAAGCAACTAACTTTATCACATGCAAGATTCTGGACTTGAGAGACTTGAATAGATGACCCAGTATAGGAGGGCTTTACAAGAATTAACTGAAGATATGTCAACAAACCCTCCCTTGGAGGCCTTGATTGAGTCCTAATACATTGAACATTATCGCTACGAAACTTCTAATTTTGTGAGAAGCGACTGTTGAATATTGCGAATATAGGTAAAGCAAAAAGTAAAGCTAGTCATTTGTGAGATTGTAACAGAAATACACACACGCGCATACGCATACAAATTTCAAAAAACATACTAAAGGTAACATTAAAATCTAATCCGGGGGATTTTTTTCTGATAATGAGATAAAAGTGGACATTAAAAAAAAAAAAGACTGCGCATAACGGAATTCAGGAACTCATAAAACAAATTCTACTTAAAAAGGGTATTAAAATGCGTTATGGTAGGAGAGACTTTAAGATGAAGACGTTTTGGATATAATTAAAAGACCCGCTGAGTAAAATGTAAACTTGAAAGTGTCACTTTATTAGAAAAAACATTAAGCGTTTGAACGAGTACCTTAACGTGTCGCATGCGATATACTAGGCGGGGCACCAATGGTCTCACTGCTACAGTATGACGGGGGTGGGGGGGGGGGGTGGCCAGTTGAATGTTGTCAAGAAGGTCTCTAGAAATTGGCCCGTTATGAAAGAAAGAGACCTACTGGATATAATGACAAAAAGAAAAGAAGGCAAATGCTCACCACTAGATATTGTTTTCTAATAAATCACGGAAACCTTCCTAATTTCACCACGACCTTACCTTCTTTCCCTGATCTCGATAAATAAAATCCCCCAACGTCATAAATAAAGGATTTTACCTATATTTAGATACTTAACACAGACAGCACAAGTTATACATTAAATTACTAGGTAATAATCGACACGATTATACAGTTTATTAGTTAAATATATACACATATAGGGTAGTAGAAAGTAAAATGGATGATGGTGAAAGAAAATTCACACACAAATGAAAATGTAAAAACGTAGTTAAATAAACATGAGAGTGAGCCTATTATGAAGTGATGATGTGATATATTAAATGCAACAAAACTGAAGACCACTCTACACTATGAGTCTTTCAAATTCCCCCCAACGTATGATTATGAGGTGCTATGCACCGACTCCCAATGTAGACGTATGTTGCGCCGTGTGAAAACGAGTAATTGTAGCTAAAGTTCTTGCGCATGTAGTAGTGAGAACTTGTAAGATGTAATGTCTCTCAACGCTTGAAAATCTCTCTAGAGTCGACAAACCGTACACAGTTGTCTCAGTAAAATGTCTGCCGTCTGATCTTAAAAAGGCACTGACTAGACTGAAGCTCTTCACAAAATGATCTTCTGGGAACAAGTGTATTGCATGCAATGAAGCGTATTATAATGAATGTACGTCACGCAATCCACGATTAGAGTAGATGAATTCACTTCTTGCCCGTTATTTCTAGATTGCCAATGAGTGACACTTCTGGGGTTGTATCCTATGATTCTTTCCCTACCTCCACTAATTTGTCGTCCATCTTTCCCTGCAACGTCTGCATGCTCGCATGCGATTTCAGTGAACGTCAATTGCTAAACGTGGGTGGGCTCTTGTAACCAACTTTTCGCCTCCTCAATGGGTGTTCGGTGACTAAAGAAACCGTTGTTTGGGATTGGTTGCCCGATACAGAAATTATCCACCCCTTGTCACAAAGACCATTTTTGCTGCTTCGCGTGAAGTTTCCTTGTGTCGCCTGCTTGGCGCCGTCTTTTGTTTCCTTGTCGTATGGCTCGCGAGTGGTTTTCCTTTAAACTATTCATTCAGTGTCTCGTTACGTACACGGTTTCTAAGTGGTTACAGCTATCAAAAGGTACACAATCTGGCGTGTGTGTCTCGCGAGTCCGTTGTTTTCAATCTCTCTGGCGGGGGTGCTATTGTGCCCAAATGTTACGACACTCACTTTGTTTAAACAGGGGATTAGGTATCAAATGAATTCTTTCTATCGTCAAGGTAGCTACCTACCATGCTGACCAGTAACTTGTCTATGAGCCAGGTGTGTTCCAAAAGATAATGTAAGGTTGAGAAACATCGAAGGTGATTAAAGTTACACTTAAGTAAAAGCCGTGATTTGGAAAGATTACATTAAACATGATGAAAGTGTCGCGAAACGAGTGTGTGTAAACCCACTTCTTAGTTTAATCATTATGTCGGGATACAAATTTGCTCCAGCCAATCAACGCACAGTCGCTGAGCCAGAATAAATTACACGAAGTTACGCCAGGAAAAACTTAAGCCCTGTTTTTCGGATGTCGGTTGCGGCCATCTTGTCACCCAATATGGCGGAAAAAACAGAATAAAATTAGGTGTACGGAGCATGGTACTAAACCGCATTTAGCCAATCAGCTTGCCACGCCGAGAACCAACTAAAAGCTTTCCTTAAGCAGTTGAAGTTACCTCATTTACCTATATATACGGGAGAGATTTTATTCAAAACACGCACACCCCAACACGAAGCCAGATAAGACGACCGACTGAAGAAGAGGAGCTGTCAACCTTGATTTATTGCTTACCTGCGTGCATTGACCTGGCAGACTGCTTTGCTAGTCGAGTCACTGGCCTGTTTAAATCATAGAGGGTTTTATTCGTGTCATCAAACCTGAGGTCGTATGTCCAGTCAATCCAGCTGCCCGGAACTTCACAGGAGCACAGAGATTGTACCTGAGATACATCTTTAGTCCCCCTCAGTCTTGGGTGGGCTAACGAAACGATCATCAGCGGGTGTTGTGTGCAAGAAATTACGGACAGAACATTTGAGAGATGAGTACACATTAGTAGCATTTCCGTCGGCAATTGTGAGCATTTAAGTCTATGAAGAAAACGTGAATTAGCATAGTAAGAGACAAACAGCATAGCTGATAAAGTTTATATATTTAATTAATTACTATAATTGAGTAACAGCACAGCTGATATAATTATTTGTTTCCTATAATTGGAAAACTTGTTGTTATATATATATATATATATATATATATATATATATATATATATATATATATATATATATATATATATATATATATATATATATATATATATATATATATATATATATATATATATATATATATATATATTTGTAAATCATTTGTAAACTTACAAATCCATTACATTCCATCTTTCACTATCCACCCTTCAGCACAAGAGTAGATAGGGTATATATACTAAATAAATAATAAGGAAATTGTATTTGAACGACTTATCAATTTTTTAATAATTGTTAAGTAAAATCTGTTTCCTTGTTTTTTTAATATCACAGTTAGTTACACAGCGGGGGTGGCAATTTATGTTTGTCTCCTCTCCATTAATTTTTCGAGATCAGATCATTCACAGCCGTAACTAATTTGTGATACCAGTAGTTCTCTCAGACACTGGGACTTCACAATTTTCTGCAGAAATTCTATTTCTGTAATTGTCAGTACTGTACTGATCTAAGAGCCATAAAAAACCTCACACCACAGAAAGAACAAAAAAGGGAAATAAATGAAATAAGAACGATGATGAAAAAGGTAAAAGACGAAAAAGATATAAACACTTTATGACAACGTGCTAGACACTAACAAGAAACAACCAGAGGCAGCGGAAGAAGAGATTGCCAAGAAGAGAAACTATGACATAACTAATGCATAGGGATACAACTGTAGAGAATGAACAGAGTGGAGGTAAGAAGATACACATCGGAATTTATTTTTAGCTGCGTTATGCACCTGTGATGCACCGTGTATTACTGGGGCGCGAAAGGAGAGCGAAGAATAATAATACTGTTACCTAGTAGGCATGAATAAACAGTGACTAAGGAAGGTTGGGTATTGGACCGGCAACCCCATCTGTAGAAACTTTAAGCCACAAAAACTTCAACAAAAAACATGAATAATTCAAAAGTTCCTTTGGTAAGGCAGAAATCTGAAAAGAGTCAGGGGTGCTGATTTACCTTGTGGAACTGATGACAAGAACCAGACAAGTGCCAGTGGAACAAGAGATGAGATGAAAATGCTGGCGTGGGTCATTAAACAAAGTTTGGAAACCTGTTGGTGCCGTTACCAGGCAGGTCTGGAATCCCAAGGGTAAGAGAAGTTGAGGTAGACCGAAGAACACACGGAGAAGACAAGGAAAGGCATTGAGTTAATGACACACACCAGCAGAACTTGGCATGTATTTGGTCAAGACTGATGTAGCGTCGGAAGCTGAAGGGTATTTGAGTTAATGACACACACCAGCAGGGACTTGGCATGTATTTGGTGAAGACTGATGTAACGTCGGAAGCTGAAGGGTATTGAGTTAATGACACACACCAGCAGGGACTTGGCATGTATTTGGTCAAGACTGATGCAGCGTCGGAAGCTGAAGGGTATTGACTGATTGATTGACGTACCGGCTGGAGTCAAGAGTTTTGCTTATTTGACTGATTTTAATACGCGGAAATGAGAACTGGAGAAAGAAGTAAAAATGATGACGATGACATGGAAGGACCCTGAGTTTATAAATAGCTGAAACGAATGAAGGCATAAAACTGCTTCAGATATATAAATTATTAGCAATTATAACAAAAATATATAACATTTATGAAGCACCTTGTCTTCAGTTTGATTGTCTCATTTATGGTTTTACAGAATATAAAGTATATTAAGATTTTGTCACGGGTTGCCTCCCCTTAGCTCTGCAGTAGTGGCCCAACAGTGGCCAAAACTCAACAGTAACTAATGTGGATCTTCAAAGATGTCTACCTTCGCACAAGATTACTCTTGGCAAAGTTGTAGATATAAGGATAATGATGCTTCTACCTCAAGGGTGTGTTCACAAGATATTCAGAAAGCGAGAACAATGCTGCATGAGGCTGAGAAAATGTTAACTCTAGTATCTTCCGTCAACATTTGTGAAGGATAAGGTTATCTTATAATTCGTTAGCTCGTTCAAGCCTCCAGCTGAGGCATTTCAGCGAAATTCCTCTTATTATTATTGTATAGCTCTGTTTAAGTGTATTTAGGAAAATGACCTGAGACATACGGTTGTAGTATATTCATAATGATTAAATGAACTTTAGATTTGTCTTTATACAAGTAACAAATTTAATTATCAATTATATATTAACAGTTATAAAAATGAATAATTCCTTATAGAAAAAGTTGTCATCATTGGGTGATGTTATGGCGTTAAAAAATTGGATAGTTCACTTGGAGCTTGTTATGTTTCTACATAGCTGTCATTGAGTTTGTCTGTTCTGTTCTAGCTGATGTTTGGTTCTTTATAGATGGATGACTGATTCACACTCGTCACTGGTCAAGTTTGAAAGTTGTAGCACGTTCCAAGAAGTGTCATGGAGTAACTACCAAGGTGGTCCCGCGTCTCTAATACCCGTCTGATGATGGTGTCTAGCGTCTTCAGGCCACTTATATCCTCACTTGTTCCAGAGATAGTACCCTCAGTTGATACCACCAACTAGTATTACAAAAGAAAGAGAAACAAATACCCTCTGAGTATTGAGTCTTCCGACACATACTTATGTGTCCTCATCTTCCTATTCCACCATCCCATCTTTCTCAGAACTTTACCCTCGAAGAGAATTAATCTTCATCCCATTGAGAGGAAAAACATTCATTACATTTAGGTTGAATAGATTTATATTTGCCTATACATTGGTTGAAAAGGTTGAAAACGTTCAGTACTTTTAGAGTGAATATGTTTACATTTACATCTACACTGGTTGAAAGTGAATATAATAAGTATGTACATCATTCTCTCATCATTCCCTACCTGCTCCATATGGAACTTGGGACTATCTCTGCTTTTAGTTCTCTATAAGAAACTCGTATAAAGCAGTCACAAGTCTTTGCAGTGGTGGTTCATGAAATCACCATTTTATATGCTGAGGTTGCCAGCCTCAAATGACTTGGACATCCACTAGCAATTTTCACATATTAATATTCACATGTCCATATATACATATTAGTTCACATGTTAGTAATGCAAATTATAGAATTTAAAATATACAACTTACGCCAATCTTTAGGCTCACAGACTGCTGGCTCAGAGAGATAGTTTAATGCATCTTGAAGATGACTATTACACGTGATCTGGGGTGTTGTTATTTCAACAATAAGTTCCCACTTTGACTTTGTGTTACAGTTTCCTCAGATTCCAGTTTTCCGTGTTAAAATGGTAGAGTTTTCCAGGGCTATAAGTCTTCAATATGCCCAAACAAGGTCCAGTATGATAAAGGAAATCTGCTGCTATTCTTAATTCTGGCATGGCCTGGTTGTCTTCTGGCGCGAGTTGAATTGTCACAGTGCTTTCAACCGACTAAAGTGTAAGGTTATATTCCTATTTTCGTTCCTAGCACGTGTTGTTTACTATTAGACGAGGTCTCAATCAGAAATGTTGTTATTCCTGCATCTTGAGGAGTCCCCAGTCTATCTAGAAGTAAAACTGGACAGACAGTTGAAACTAGATGGACACATCTACAACCTCAGGGAAAAAGCATGTAAGCGCCTAAACCTCATCAAACGGCTAGCTAGTACAAATTGGGGAGCAGATAAACAAAACCTTCGTCAACTGTATCTCGGCTATGTGAAATCAGTGATAGACTATAACCTCCCCCTCCAGACCACAGTACTAATACCATCTCATCTCTGGACCGTGTGCAGAACCAAGCTCGCAGGTTAATTTGTGGAGGGATGAGATCAACACCCACAACCGTATGTGAGATAGATACCAATTTAGAGCCGCTGGATAGCAGGCGTAAAAGAGCACTGACTGAAGCTGTAGAGAGATACAGGAGACAAGAGAAAGACCACCCAAACAAAGTACTTATTGACACTTGGATGTGTGATAAAATAAACCGTGATACAACGTTAAAATATCTCCAAAGATAAAATGTAGGGATAAAAACTAATGCGTAAGCTACTAGAATACATGATCGCCCACGCCGCGGGTCACCACCCGCCATGGAAATTAACTTGCTAGACGTGAAGGCAAAACGTTTACCCTTGGAACGGGATGAGAACGGAGATCAAAAGGAAAAAATATGACTGAACACGTGCTTAAAACTAGCAAGGCGAAAAAGACGCAATTGGTGGGGAAAGGAAAAAAATTCACGTCCCCAAGTTGACACAAGGTAAAGAAATCGACAAAAGGGACCTTAGCTATTATACGCAACAGTCATTTCTTGGACGCTTTTGCGATAACTTAGTCCGTTTATTTGAATTCAGCGACGAACGCAGTACAGAAGATGCTCGAAAATATTTCAAAAAACCAACTAACCTTGAAAAGTAACTTTTTCTTAATAATAATGTTAGGAATATAAAACCTAGCTGGCCTGATGGCCCATCTTGAGCAGTGAAATAATATGCTTTCATTTATACAGACGGATAGATAATAAGAAAGATATTGACAAAAGACTGTGTTGTTCATATCAGCGAGCGACTGCATTGAAACAAAAAATGTCCCTAATTTTCAAAAACTGCGGCCTTGAGACTCAAGTGCTAAAATCTAGTTGGAATGAAAGAGAGGGAATGTGGTGGAGAATTGTGGCTAAAAATAACTTTAAAAGCAAAATTGTGTAGGGGACGGCAGAGTTGGTTCAAAAAAACAAGTGTGTTTTTTGTGAAACGCAAGTAGAGACGGACGGACCAACAGACAATAATACATACTTGACTGAGGTATGACTGAATTTACTTTTGGTAGGAGGTTTGAATTTGAAAAGGAAAAAAGGTTGTGATTGGCCATAGATGAATATATTATCGGCGCTCAGACGCGCATTTTTGCCATTCATCATAAGTTGTCCAGTAGTAGACACAGTAAATAATTCAGTGGTGTATTTCCCAGAAGCTAATTGAAATATTTAGAGGGACGCCAAACTAAAGCCAGCAGCTCAGCTGAGTTTTGCTAGCATATAACTGTGTTCTATATTCATAATTCTGGTAAGACTGAAAGTATTTCTTTGTATATTTTAATATTTGTTTAATGTTTCGAGTGATTTGATACTGCCATATCAAAATCTATCCCTTACAACAAGTAAGGATTCGCTCTAGACCCCCCGCCCCAGTTCAGGGTCTAGAGGCAAACAAAATACATAAACGCCAGCAAGGATTATGAAGGGCGGATCAAGTGTTGAGATCAGTGGAACATATCACCTACCCTATTCTATGGCAGGAAGCTAATGAACATATTTCAGAATATGTAGTCTGGGGGAACTTATCCTATGTGAAACCAACTTGGTAAGATGTGTTGTATGGTCAAAGAGATCTGACCCGTCTATGTGGTGTTGTTGTGTAGTGTTGAGTGTAGAAGTGGCTCAGGAGGTAGAGTTCTGACACATGACCAAATACTTTTATTTCAGAACTGTGAGTTTTTATTTGGCACCAATGTGGTGTCAAATGATGTGTTGAATAATACAAGAGTGGACCCGTGCAGTTTATATTTTGGCAGAGCAGCCTTATATTGCCCCCAAGCACGGAGAGGTGGGGCCACCAGATTCCAGCACCAGAACTACTCATTCAAGATACGTGAGCGTCTGGCCTGCTGGATATTCACCAACTCAACTTATTTTCTAACACACTAACTATAGTCCCATCAATAAATGGACAATGTTTAGTCGCCATAGACAGGGAGTGATGAGGCCACCCCAACAGCACATCCATTAATCGTTCTCCCAGATAAATTACAACTATAAACAGTAGTAATATTAACTAGTCTTGTAAAATACACATGTACACACCTTTCATTTATTATGCCATATATTCATGCATTTCATTCATAATTGCAAAACCTTTCATATGTTCTGACCAAAATAAAACCTTGGTTCAGAACAAATAAACTTAAAGAAAATTTACTATCAAAATTTTACACAGCTTGAGTTAGTTCAGTGTGTTATAACATTTTATTAATATTATTAGACTTATTAAATATCTGTGTGTGTGTGTATGTAAACTACCACAATACATTACATATCAGTACCCTAGAATTTTAACGTAGCCACATTCATTAGTAAAAAAGATAGGTGTGAGGTCGTAGTGGTAGCAAGAAGGGCCTTCTGTAAATTCACAGCTACATTTATCTCAGGAGCCTTCACAGCTGACCTCATGCATCACACTAGGTAATATCACAATCATACAATACCATCAAATCCACTACAGGAAACATACACGAAGACTGAAACAGCTATCTCTCCTGGACATAGCCAAAGAGGAAAATGATAAACATCATCTCCCGCATGAGAGAGAATTGGAAAACAAATACTTTGGACCACCCTCTTGGGAGAAATTCTATCAACCAACTGTCAAAACACAACTGATAGATAAAACGGCCAACAAGGAAACACTATCCACAGTCTTGAAGACGTGTGCCTTGGAGACCATAAACAGCTACCCAACATCAGCAATCCAGGCCTACACAGATGGTTCAGCTTTCAAGACCACATCTTATGCAGGATATGGCGTCTGCATGTGGTACCCGGATGGATCCTCTTATGAGTTCTGTGACTCCTGTGGTGAAAATTGTTCAAATTACGAAGCGGAGGCTGAAACCATCAAGACGACCATTAAATTACAACACCCATTTGACCTTATGGAGCGAAAGCCATCAGATATAGTGATTTTCAGTGACTCCATGTCTGTTTTAGAAGCACTTACACAGACTTCATATGAAAACAAAGACATTTTTTTGTATTGGAAGAGCGGTTCACAACTTGATAACAGCCGACTCCATCAGTGTAACCCTACAATGGATCCCTAGACACAATGATCTAACAGGAAATGAGACAGCTGATAGACTTGATAAAACAGGAGCTTCTAAACAACAAAAGGACAGACCCTGCAGCATGAGAACAGTCAAACAGATTCTCAGAAACAACACAAGGGAAATCTGGCTGAACAGATGGGCAAACGGGCCGACTGGCCGAAATGTCTTTAATGAAATGACCCGCCCAAAAGACAACATAAACAGACTCAGCAGGAGAAATCAATGTCTTATCTTCCAGTTCCGAACAGGACACGCCAGAGTCAATAGCCATCTAAACCGTATCAACCCTCAGCACCTAACCATGTGTAGACACTGCTCTCATCCCTATGAAACAACCAGATACCTCCTCATGGAGTGTCCATCACTCACAAATGCCAGGAAAAGAACTTTTACTGACACCTCTGACAGTCACCAACTCACTATATAGAACATTAAAACGACTGTAGAAAACCTGCACGATTCTAAGAATAGCAGTGGGCTGCCAAAAGTAGACATGCTCAGCAGCTTTGGGATATCGACAACAACAACAACAACAACAAAACATCTCGAATGCCGGCCAATAGTTACAATCATGCGTGGTTTGATGGCGTCTATTCAACAAATTTCATCATATGAAAATTCTGCATGTTATTTAAAATGTCATTTCTTCCAAATATGGGCGTAAAACCTTCGAATATTCTCGTCAGTGATTACAAATAACTTCTTAATTTGATCTCAAGTAATATCTTCGTAATAATTCTGCCGGACTGCCATCTACGGTGTCAATACCTTGTCGAGGTATGGCGGCTTGCGTACCCTGATTACCCCCAGAGCTATGCCAGCTGGAGTTTACTCCTGGAAGGTTCTACCAAGCTCGACAGGGTTGCGCGGGCAGGGGCCAGACAAAAGCGGACACCCTGGTCCTCCAGATTGGGGGTTTTAGCATAGGGCTGACACCCCTGTATATGTAAAAAGAAATGAAGTTACGGAAACGACAACAAATGAAACAAACTTTGCTGCGGGACGGACATCCGGAGTCTGAGGCTCGTTTGACTGTCAGTGGTGAAAGCCGAACGGAAGCCACTGACACGAAAACGGACGTCCTGACCGCAAAACGTGAAACAAGAATAGGATTTTGGAATGTCAGGACAATGAACGAGACGGGTAAACTAAAACAGGTCATAGCTGAAATGAGAAACTATGGATTACACATTCTAGGGATAAACGAGAGCAGATGGACAGAGGCAGGAAAAGTTGAAACAGCAACAGGAGAAACAGTACTTTACTCTGGAAGAGAGGATGGACAGCACAATGAAGGTGTAGCCATTATTCTACAGAAAGGAATAGAAAGGACATTACTGGAATGGTAACCCATCAACAACAGACTGATAAGAATAAGATTGAGAGGGAGATTCACCAACACTACAA
The DNA here is from genome assembly GCA_024509875.1 of Oreohelix idahoensis. NCBI lineage: Eukaryota > Metazoa > Mollusca > Gastropoda > Stylommatophora > Oreohelicidae > Oreohelix > Oreohelix idahoensis. The sequence continues at coordinate 186,356 of JAMPIV010014803.1, forward strand.
TAATACAATGCTACGCACCAACGAATGACAGCGATGATGAGGTCAAGGATGAATTCATCAACAACTGCAGAAAGAAATGGAAGACACACCTAGATATGATCTTATCGTAGTAATGAGAGACCTCAATGCGAAAGTTGGAACACATAATACATATAATGAAAGAGTAATGGGGAAATAAGGCAGCGGAGGAGCAAACGAAAATGGGGATAAATTAATAAGTTTCTGTAGCATTAACAACCTGGTCATTGGAGGAACACTTTTCCCACACAAAGAAATTCACAAATTAACATGGGAATCACCAAATGGTCGGGACAGATACCAAATAGACCACATTAGGATTAACGGTAGATGGAGACATGCATTACAAGATGTGAAGATAAGAAGAGGTGCGGATGTGGGAAGTGATCACCATTTAGTAGTAGCAAAACTGAAAGTGAAACTAAGAACGGCTGGACCAACTGTAACTACACAGAAAAGGTTTGACATCGGCAAATTGAAGGACCCCCTTACCAGAAAAGCTTTTGCGGCTGATATAAAGAAGAGATATCAATTTGCTAAAAGTCAGGAAAAGACATTGACTGATGATTTAGACCAGAAATTCAACATTATTTCAACAATATATAAGGAAAGCAGCAAATCATGCTTGGGATTCCAGGAAAGGAAGAAGCAAGACTGGATAACACCAGAAGCATTAAACACCATAACGATGAGAAAGGAAATTAAAAGAAAGAAAACAGAAGCGAAGTCCCCCAGGTTAAAGCAACTATATAGCGAACAGTACAGTCAGCTGGAAAAAGAAGTTAAACGCCAAACCCGAGCCAACAAAAGGAATTTCCTAGACGATCTTGCAAGACAGGCAGAAGAGGCAGCACTGAGAAATGAACAATGCACAGTATACAAAAAAACTAAAATCATCAGCGGAAAACGAGGTGCAAACAATATTACATTAGCAAGAGATAAGCAGGGAAATCTCATCACGACAGCAGAGGGACAGGAAATAAGATGGGCAGAGCATTTGAGAGAAACTCTGAACAAGGAACCACCAGAGACACAATTGAATGTTTCTGAGGCTGAAAACGATCTAGATGTTAATACAGACATTCGACGAAAAGAAGAAATCATCACAGCAATCAAAGGGTTAAAGAATGGAAAAGCTCCTGGCCATGATAACTTAAATGCAGAGCTATTTAAGACAGACCCTGAGCTAGCAGCAGAACTATTAGAACCATCATTTGCACAAGTCTGGAAAACAGGGACAACACCAACGGAGTGGAACAAAGGAATAATTGTCAAATTGCCCAAGAAGGGAGATCTTGCAGACTGCAATAATTGGAGAGGAATCACTCTTCTCTCAGTTCCCAGCAAAATACAAGGCAGGATAATTATACAGAGAATTTCAAAAGCAGTAGACCACAAACTGAGGAAAGAACAAGCAGGATTTAGAAAGAACAGAAGATGTGTAGATGTCGTTGATTTGGATAGGTATTTAAGATAGATTCTGGTCCCGTCTGAATAGAACTGAAGAAGTGGTAACTCAGTGAGAGATAAGGTAAAGAAATAGATTTTTCACGAGTGAATAATTTAAAGGTAGAATCTGTCCCTGGATTGAGAAGATACTCTAGTCCAGCCTATCTTTACGACTGTAATTAGTTATGACAATTCTCCCTCCCGTATATATTAACATATATACTATTAACCACTCACATACACACACACAGATAAGTGACGACAACCAGACGCACAAACGTGAAACTATAGTAAATGGGGTATGGATATTGAGCTGAGCTGACCAACACAAGTAATTGAGTTTTGTTTAAAGTTTATTATCATATTAAAAAAACTCTTCACGACATCCAACATAAATATCAATAGGCAAATCATAGGTTACAGAAATTTAACAAAATAAACCCATAAGTGCAATCCCCTCTGTTGAGACAAGATCCCTCAAGAAGAAGTTAATAACCCCAAAAGGTCAAAAGATTTGCGCTATGGTATAAGAATAGACGCTACTGTAAAGAACAGAGTTCCTAGTTAATCTATCCCTGAAAAAAAGATAACAGTATTTGCGAACAGATCAAGAAGTGCGTACAATGAGTATACAAATAAAAATTATTCACTCCTCTGATTCATACTTCTGTCAGTCTGTGGCCACATGCAATCTCGCTTACCTACTCGTTGTTTTAACAACATCTTGAACATATCTCAATGATACATATACAAATCCAGTGTTGGGTTTCGCTGAAATAAGCCCCAGTTCCTCATAATTGGGAACGCTTACTTTGGTGGTGATAATTGGATAAGTTTATGTCACATCAATTAGTCCAGGTAGGAAAATAATTACCGAGATCTAGTGTTCACAGTGTACAGCAGCTAGTAATTCCGATAGTTAAAAAGAATGTCAGGTGGGTAAATCTTTCTGGCCAGTAGTCGGGTAGTGTTAGGTTTTATATTTCGCCACAGCGGGCTGAATGTAATGAAAATGAAAAGAAATCTGGGTATCTATATGTCCAGTTATAGTTATTCTTATAGTCATATGTCTGTACTCTCTCTCTCTCTCTCTCTCTCTCTCTCTCTCTCTCTCTCTCTCCTTCTGGGTGAAACAAGAGGGCCGAACAGGTCAACCTCGAAGACCCGATATTACATAAGAATGTTTTTATTACTATTTGACTTAGACTTAGACCCCTTTTCTCAGATTTAGGCCGCTAGTAGGTTTGGTTTGTGATCTGTACTAGATTTAGGAAGAAAATACAAAAAATTTAACCATAATATCAGAATTTTATCCTAACCCGCGTAAAGGTAAAATCTCTTATCCACTCGGTTATTAAATTTGATTAGAAACCACAAGTGTCTAGCTTATCTTATCATTTTTAACTCATGAAATAAGAGCTAGTCATTTACAAAATTACACTTAATGAATTAGAAATAAATATAGATTCCGTCAGTAGTCAATCGCCTAATGCATTCACTAGTCAATTAATACATCTCTTTCTGGGTGATAGCGAGAAATTAAATTTACGTTACAGCTGGAAAAATTAGCTATATGTTATTTAATACGCTAGTCAATTAACACACAAATCCCAGTGAAATATAATGAAGAACTTTTAACACATTAAATCACTTAATTGCTAATATATATATATATATATATATATATATATATATATATATATATATATATATTATATATATATATATATATATATATATATATATATATATATATATATATATATATATATATATATATATATATATAAAGGAACCCGTTACACGCCCATTGAGGCATATTGGGAATATGGTGTTAGGCCCATATTATCTTGACCGTCGGCACTCGAGGGGTGATGTGGTCGGCATCACGCCGGCCGCCTTAACTTTCCCAGAGTAGCTCTGGTACCCATTTGGGGCTGGGTCAACCCAGGAGCCGTTTGTGGCCTAAAAATTTTCCGCCTCATCTGGGGATCGAACCATAGACCACTGCGCTAGGAAGCCAGTGCACTAACCACTATGCTACCGCGGCTCCTTATATATATATATAATTAATGCCAAACAGAAAAAATGAAACTCTCTGCACGAAAATCTAAGTAATCCTCTTTGTACAGTGGCTCTAAGATATCGAGCTAGATGGTTTCAATAAACTTTTCCTGCTACGACTGATACTGACTTTTGGAGTACGGATTCTTTATACTGAAATGGCGTTATTTCGCTCATTGGTGACAAAAATCATGCCTTCGCTATATCAGTGCAAATATCTACGGTTCGATTCCGGAATCAGAGATTTCTTCCTCACCGATGCCGACAGCACCACGTTTGCTAGCGAGCAGCCCGTCTTTTGATCTCGTCTCTCTCTGCAGCTAATTACGTCCCCTGGGAACACGAACAAACGGATGTGGTCAGTAACTGTGGTTATCGCCCCTTTTTGCATTCGCTTAATTCCCCCTGAGAAATGTAACTATTAAAGGTACGACTTTTGTCTCATCGCCCTTGATTCTACAAATAGACGACCCGTTCTCTTCCTACACGCGTTCTGTCTGATCTGTCACTATTCGACGATAGCCCAATCGCTCGCGTGATAATTCAGTTAACGGCTCTTACTCGCTGGCTGTTACCTGTCCGGTCGTGGACTAGCTAATAGGTCTGTTTGTAAACACTCACTAGTGCCTGTAAGACAGAGAAAAAAGAAATAGGCTTGGCTAAAACTATGAGTTAGACAGCTATCGAGAAGGCATTGATTATGCGTAACAAACGTGCTTACTAATTGAGGAAAGCAAAGGTGGTAAACAAGGTTGAGGGGCAACGATGGGAGGCAAGCGGACGGATCCATGTAGTCTATCTTGACACCCTGTCACAGTAGATTATATATTTACCCTCAGGAACATTATAGAGCAGTGCTTAGAATGACAAAGACAGCTGTACATTAATTTCGTTGATTTTGAAAAGGCTTTTGACAGTATACATAGGGAACGTTTATGGAAAATACTGAGGGCTCATGGAATTCCAAGCTGCATAGTGTCAATCATAAAAAGCATCTATGCCAACTTTACGTGTAGCTTAGGGCAGAGCAACCTAACCTTTGAGGTGAAGACAGGAGTACGACAGGGATGCCCCTTATCAACCACTCTATTTTTAACAGTCATAGACTGGGTGATGCGCCAGAGAACATAGGGCAGTCCAAGAGGAATGAGATGGACTACATTTTCTACATTGGAAGATCTGGAATATGCAAATGACATTGCACTACTAGCACATTCACATCAACACATCCAGGAAAAAACGGATAGACTTAATAAGTATAGCCAGCAGGTGGGCTTAAACATCAATCTAAAGAAGACAGAGGTCATGACGCTCAATGTGAGCAACCCTGAGCCCATATCAGCAAGGAATCAGCAACTGGAACAAACAGACACCTTCACATACCTAGGATGCATAGTAACACCAAACGGCGGAACAAGCAAAGACATCAACAACAGAATGAACAAAGCAAGAACAGCCTTTTTTAGTCTAAACAACATCTGGAAGTCCTCTCAGTACAGCACAAGCACACAGTTAGGATTATATCAGAGCTGTGTGCTTTCTGTGCTTCTCTATGGCGCGGAATGCTGGAGAGTTACAGAGAAGGAAATGTCAAAATTGTCCACTTTTCACACAACATGTCTAAGAAAAATTATCCGAATCTTTTGGCCGAATACTATCACCAACCAAGATCTGCTTACTCGGAGCAAGCAAGAGGACATGCACACCATCATAGCTGGCAGACGCTGAAGCTGGGTTGGCTATGTCCTCAGAAGAGACCCCGATGCCATCACAAGAAACAGCTATGCTATGGACCCCTGAAGGAAAACGAAATAGAGGCCGACCTAAAACAACTTGGCGGAGGACTGTGGAGACTGAGATGCAAAGAATGAACCAGAGTTGAGGCACTGTACGAAGGATGGCCACCGACCGAGCAAAGTGGAATCAATTTGTTGTTGCCCTACAAGACGCCACAAGGCGTGATGGCCACTAACTGCTTTGACGGTCAGTGGCTAAGGATCAAAGAAGAGAAGAAGAAGAATTCTGCCGGAAGCTTATTACAACATTCCGACTGTCAAAGTGTGTGTCTGTAATCTGTAAGCAAGGGGATAATTTATATCCCCGTCCTTGTGCATACACCGCCTCGTGTAACCATCTGGGCTGTGAATCTTCACGACAGTATTTAGGGAATCCCAATCATTTTCTAATTCTTCATCATCCAGTTCGTCACTGCTACCACCACAAACACAACTAGTACTTTTCTTTGGCTTTTTCTCCCATTCTTTTCTTTCAACTCCTCGGTCACATACATTTTTCTGCTCCGTTTGTTTGTTTGTTTTTCCACAACAAGATGACGTCTGCTTTAATCCATTGCCTTGCCTTTTCTCGCCGCGTGATCTACGGTTTAGTTTTTCCCTTCTACCGTTTAATGACAAAAAGAGACACGCTTTATATGAGTAATTATATGGTGATGTGTGCTTTGTGCTTTTTCCGTCTACCTTTGACTGAAAAAAAAACAAAGATACGAAGTTAATAGTAGTAATGTTATGGTGTTGTGGGATTTGAACTGAAGGATATTTTAATGTTTTTTCAATCCTTCATAACAAATCCTTCAGTTCCATATTCAGTATATGTGTACTTGGATTTTTTCCTTGTCAGTACTAGGTGGTGTTTCTACACTGGCTACATTGAACACACAGCTGTTTTGGTTAGATATGTACATATAGTGGCATTCAGTCTGCGAGAATATTTGCTAGCGCGCTCTGTTATTCCCGACATCGTGAGAAGTCCACCGCGTGATTCTAGTCATTAAGACAGGGTGAGCTATAACACTGTGCCAAGTTAACACCTCGCGTACTAAACAAAAAGAGATTGTCGTGGAACGCAACATTTACCAACTGTCGTACTTTCTTACAATTTCTCAAACAAGCCTGCCCATTTTTCATTGTGTTTCAATCATACTAGTCACCAGCAGCACGGAATTTCTTGGACTTATTCGTGGAGGTGGTAGTTTGTGATGGTATTTCTTGTCTGTCGTGAAATAGGCACCGGCAGTGGCCACATATATATATATATATATATATATATATATATATATATATATATATATATATATATATATATATATATATATATATATATATATATATATATATATATATATATATATATATATATATATATATATATAAGTAAAGATACTTATTTCGTGTTAAGGTAAACCCGTTCTGTATTTGAAATCATTTTGAAAACTATTTTTTTCTAATTGGTATAGTATTACAGAGCCGCGGTAGGGCAGTCGTTAGTGCACTGGCTTCCTATCTCAGTGGTCCATTGTTCTATTTCCAGTTGAGGTAGGATTGTTTTAGGCCGCAAACGGCTCCGGGGTCGACCTAGCCTCATGAATTGGGTACAAGAGCAGCTCTGTGAAGGTTAAAGGCAGCCGGCGTGATGCTGACTACATCACCCCTAGCGTGCCGATGGTCAAGAAAATATGGGCATAAGACCACATTTTCTATATGCCTCAATGTGTATGTAACAGGATCCTTCACCTCCAGTATTACGTTGTTTAGCTCATCACTGTCATAAGATAGGTTATTTAATTCTGGTCTGAATCTGTGAATATAGACGATAGCGTATTATCATACAGCCAGAGTGAGGTAAAATTTAGCCCAAGTATTATATTCCGCTTTGTATTTATAATTTTAAGAAGCAGAACAGGCATCGAATATCGAATAAGCTTTCTAGATCAATTTTTGGGCTGCTTTAGCTGGTTTCGTGGTGTCTCTGTCTTATTAACAACCCCCCCCCCCCCAAACCGCGTCCTTCTCGTAAATACGACACCTCTCCTCTTAAACTGTCTTCATTGATTCTGTTTGTATATATAAAAAATACATTTTGACTTGGAGTGGTTAGTGCACTGGCTTCCTGGCTCGGTGGTCTATGGTTCGATCCCCAGTTGAGGTGAGATTTTTAGACCGCAAACGGCTCCGGGGTCGACCCAGCCTCATGAATTTGGTACCAGAGAAGCTCTGGGAAGGTTAAGGAGGCCGGCTTGATGCTGACCACATCGCCACTAGTGTGCCGATGGTCAAGACAATATGGGCCTAACACCATATTCCAAATATGCAAGTCAATGGGCGTGTAACGGGATCATTTACCTTTACATTTTGACTTCAGTACACAAAAGACGATATTATTTTTTTTTTAAATACTTTTTCTACAGTGAATTTTGAAGCAAACTAATGTATATATTACATCTTGTCGTTCAAATTGGTAAAAGCGTGAATATGCTTAAACATTTCAAAGTATCACGCCAAAACTATAATTACAAATTATTTTTTTCGATTGCGGCGATAATTGTAGAAGATTGTTTATAGACACTTTTTAAAAAAATTCCTGAGTCCTGGTCATCACTCGGCTGCTGAATTTACTTGTACTGTAAGCTAATTCAGCCTAACTAAAATCTGTCTTAGACATGAACATGGTTTCTTGCATTTTGTTCAATATTTAAAGCAGCTAGCCTTCCTGGTTTTGTTGAGTTAAAGTTAGACTGTGTAGCAGTTATGAATATTTATCCTTCCCACAATAGCAGCGACATTTTATCCCGATTTAATTAAAATGGTGCGTTCGAATAACTGCTAATGCAGATTAAAGACAGCGTTTACTACAGATTAACTTCATTTATGGTGAGCACTAATGTGCTGAATAATTATCTTCAAAAGGTAAACCAAATATTTATCCTTCTACACATCTAACTCTTAATTATTAGTGGTTTTCGGCATTTGGTTGTATCGTAGTTAACAAAATAAAACGAATGCAATTAACTTCAGTTGACACAGTAATTTCAATACGCCCACGTACATCAGCCCTTAACTAATTCATCGTGTTCAGTAAGAAGAGTAAAAATAAAAGTCGACCACTTCTCTTCTCATTCGCTTATCTTGAAAGTTAATGTGCCGACAATCAAAAAGATGTTTTTACTTCATTCGGAGTAAGAGACTCAAAGGTTAGATACTCCGACCAATGACGCTTTCAGAATATCATGTTTGTCTGTTCTGTAAAGGTAAATGGTGTGTGTATGAGTCTAACAAAGCAGATGTCTATATTCAAGGAGGAAGTTTCAACGAAGTTCATAGAACCCTTATTGTCTTCTCAATAAATTATGCAAGCTTGACTGTTCTTGAGAGAACACAATCTTTTTGGTTTTGTCATCTTAAGGGTCATCAGATTCCATTGACATCTTTCGCAGGAAATGTAACTAGAAAGCCAGTCTTTTGCAGATATTAAAAATACAGCAGACATGTAAATTAAAATAAATTTATATGTTCGGCAGTGGAATCTTGTGTCGTTAGCCAAAAATCTTGACTTGGGAGTATGTCTTCTTGCTTTTTTGTTTTATTTCTTCTTCCACTGACGCCAATTAGCTTCCTGGGGAGATATAACATCGTTCACGTGCATTTAGTTGGTCTTGCCTGATAGTGTAAAAATTCCTCTCCTAAAAGTGTCTGTCACTTGAACTTGGAGAGAACTACCACGTGACGTGGATTCATACATATTATCTTGTCAGCAATATAGACAAAGTTGGAGGAAGGAACAGGCCTATTAAAGTAAGAGGGACTTTTGTTGCATTGGAAAATATATTAAAATAAAGAAATGCAGCACAAAAATAAAATTGTTTAACTGAAATGTCAAGTCCTTCTTATTGTATGGCTCAAAAGCATGGAAGAAAGTTGCATACGTTTAAAAGAAGTGCTCGCGCAGAACTGAAGGATCAAAAGGGTATTAGAAGATCGCCCAGAAAAATACGAGAGGCGTTCAGAAAGTAATGCACCACATCGTTTTTCTCAGGAACTGTTTATTCAAAATGCATGAAATTTATACACAATATACATGGGTATGTCATGTAAACATCGGTATTATTCAACATAATCCCCATCAACTTGTACGGCTTTATGCCAGCGCGAAACAAGTGCATGTATTCCTAGCCCGTACCAGATTTTGTCTTGATCATGTAGCCATTTCTTCGCTGTTTATAACGTAAGTTGCTAACACGCTCCATTTCAACGGTTCAGGGCAGCCGTATTATTTGGCCGGTTGCAGTGCAATTTGGTGCACACAATTGGCGCATGCCATATTTGAAGTGTGCAAAATTTCATGCTTCTATCTTCATTATTAGCTGAGAAAAACGATGTGGTGCATTACTTTCTGAACGCCCTCGTACTATGCACACCAATGGTGACGAGAAGACGTTGGAATATAATTAGGAAACACACTGAGGAAGTCAGCTCAGAGCATTACGATACAGTAGCTGTCATGGCATTCCTAAAGTAAAAGAAAAATAGGAAGCATCAAAAATACATGGACAAATGATACCAGACAGAATAAAACACAAGAATTAAGGAGGCGTGGTTAGAACTCTAACGGATAACACAGGACAAGATGGATTGGTTTGAATTATTTGAAAATTTATGTTCCACCGGGAGCTGACGTGGGATGACGATGGTGATGATATCATGTAGCAGATCTCTGCCATTCGTGGTTTTTTAAAATTGCGTTGAAATAAATATGGATCATTGTCGTCATACGCCTGAGTAGGAAGACGAATTTGCTTATCAAGTAGATCACTTTTCTACTGTAGCTGCATTGATTAGAAACATAACTAGCAGAATTGATCAATTTGTAGCAGAGATGATCCGACGTAGCAAGTTTATTCCGAAAACCTGACATGCAATATGTAGAGAAGCACTCATTAAATATGCAGAAAGTTTGGAAAGTGAGTCTCTCTTAAATGAGAAAGTGAGTGTTATCGAGGGACACGGATGTGAAAGTATGCTAGTAGGTCAGGGTTAAGACGGCGGAACAAGCTAAGACATCAACAATAGAATGAATAAAGCAAGAATAGCTTTTGCTAGTCTAAATAACATCTGGAAGTCATCCCAGTATAGCACAAACACAAAAAAATAAGCTATATGAAAGCAAAGTACTTTATGTGCTTCTCGAAGGAGCGGAATGCTGGAGTGTAACAGAGAAGGAAATTGTGTCGAGATTGTCCTCTTTCCACACAATCTGCCTAAGGAAAATTCTCCGAATCTTTTGGCCGAATACCTTCACCAACTGTCGTAAATTTTTATTTGAGGATAGGTCTTAGAAATAGTGGTCCCGTTAGAGTGCAAAATGATGGTGAAGGCTCTGTGAAAGAAAGGTTTAGAAATAGGTAGTAGATTCACAAAAATGCTGGAAGAGTAAGGACAGTCTAAGTATATCGGGAAAAATCTCCTCCGATTTGCCTATCTTACGACAATCTATATTTTTATTTTGATAGACTCCTTACACTCTCCTGGCTAAACAATTATTTGCCAGTTACCAGACACTCACGCACACACCAATTTGGTGCTTCAAACACACAGACGCTACGGAATACAAACTATGGTAAACAAATATGGGTAATTTGGGCTTGGGCCTTCCAACACAGTAAGAAAAGTTTTATGATGTTTATTTATTATTTAAATAAAAATCACAACAGGTATTATGTTACAGGCAATACTCATAGTACAAAAAATACAAATACCAGAGGAGGGGGGGGGTGTTTGACTGGTAGTATCCAATATGCCCTTCCCGCTTGTAATAGACAAAGGAAGAAAAAAACCCAGTCCAAAAGACAGGTGGTTATCAGAAGTATAGATAATTTACTCTGATAAGAGGGGTTACAATACTAGGTATGGGTGGTTAAAAAAAATCCTATTGTTCTCAAAATGTTTTCCCTTTACTAAACAGATTTAAGGTAGGGGAAATAAACGAAGTTAAGAAATCCCCCTTGAGGAACAATACAAGGAATACAGTAAAAAAGGTAGTTACCAGGTAAAGCAAATAAAAATGTTTGCAAATAATGCTCCTTCATTCATGCACGCTCGTGATGGCCAACACACAATTTCTCACACACACTTACCGATCGTGGAATCTGGCACTCCATAGAAAATTTACACATACAGTAGTAAGTGTTCAATAACTGAATACTGTTCTTCGTTTTCCAGCCCCAGATTTTAACGGGTTTAGGCTCTTAGCAACAATTTCCCGAGAATCGCTGGAAGGTGAAGCCTAAATGTACTTCTGTTTTGTTAGAAAAAAAGTTCTATGGGATGGCACGGTCACAGATACAGGGGTGAGGATGGTGTGGTCTCTTTGACTTCGCCGCTGATAGTAAAACTTCTTAAGCGTGATGACACAACTGACCAGTGAGGTAGGTTTTTCTTCGGGGTTTAAAAATCCAGTGAGGAAAATTATCAACTGTCAGTGTTCAGGAAAACATATACTCTCTTTCCCAGTAGAGAAGGAATAATAATATAAATATAGCTCTGGCAATGTTCTTCTCCAGTTAATCTTTACAGACTTTAATTTGTTTGATGAGTATTATTTAACTGTTCTTGAGTTTGCTTTCTTTCTGATAAATTCAGGCAGCGGGATCCCAAACAAAGATCGCCACAAGATTAAATTTACAAATGTTTCATCAAATGTTCTGGAGGTTTAAGAACTGAGTCTGGAGGACTCTATATAATTTATTGCTGGGACGCAAAGGTTGTATGATCATTCTATAGGAAAAGATAGAAAAACATGAAATCATACTGCAAAAATCCAATAATATTCTAACGCGCGATAAATTTACCGTTATGACTATTATATATACTCGCGTATTCAATTAGATATTTAAGAAAACACTTCGCGAGTCTAATGGTTAAAAACACGCATATATATATATATATATATATATATATATATATATATATATATATATATATATATATATATATATATATATATATATATATATATATATATATATATATAGAACTTAACTTAACTTAATTAATAAGTTATAAATTCCTTCGCGACTTTAAAAGTTAATTTAAGCATTTCAGCATCTATTATCTTTGGAAATAATGTAATAGATATATCATTACATTTACCACTGGAACTTTGAGATGGGTTTAATTTAATAGATTTAAATTAACACAAAATCCAATGAAATAAAAATGAATGAACTAGACCACTGATCATTAGAAACTAATATATATTATACCGTTTAGCACAGAAAAGAATTCACTCCAATATAGCCAACAATTCATATGAAATCTCGCAGGATTCAACTATACGCTAGAGAATTTTAAAATCTCTGGCAAACGAATGATAACTTGCCTTCTTCAATGGTCTCTATTTATATGAAGTGGAATGAAAGATAAGGGGGACACGTTAAAATTTCACACCTTTTAAGAACTCAGGGAAATTCGAGATTCTACGCCGCCCGTCCCCGTTCGGTTATCCAACTCTCTGGCCGCTTCGTCTTTCCCGTTCGTCTCTATCTTGCGAGCGGTTCTGTGGTTAACACAGAAATGTGAAATTGCTTCGTCCGTCTCTGAGACTCTCATGATCTTTGATCGTGTGCCGCTTCCCTCGTTTGGACTTAGGCAACGCCCTTTTCAGGCGGTAATAAAGAAAGGTGAAGGCGGTAGTTGATTCAGACCGCTCTGAGGTAAAGCAAAAGGCGTGGCTTAATCTCCCTTTAGACGATGCGCTCTGCTGGATGCAGAGATGAAGGAAACTAACTGCTATCAATTGCTCTAGAGATAGCCGTGGGCGTGGTTTAACCTCCCCTTAAGGCCATGCGATCTCCAGAATGCACAGAAGATAACAGTCTACATATTAATTATCCAACGTGTTGAAAATCCACGTGGAAATACTGCATACTAATAAACCCAGGTGGTAGAGTTCCACGTTGACGAAAAATTACAACAATATTCAGGGGTACTGATGTTATACGAGGGTTCTACAATATGATCTAACAATTCAGGGACAGCTGAGTTTCATCGTCACAATCGTCCCCTCTTTTGAGACATGAAACATCTTTTCATGTTTGATTTATGACAATGAAGCTGCCCTGATCGGTAGCTTTTGGATGATTGGTATCTTCGATTTCCTCCTCTTCCTCCGTAGTCCAGTTTCTACTCAGGAAATCAGCCCCGACATTCTGTTTTCCCGGAATGTATTCCACTTTGAAGGAGTAAACGCTTAATAGCAGGGCCCAACGCATGATAATTGCGTTAAATTCTTTATTTGCACCAAGAAAAGCTAATGGAGCGTGGTCTGTTTGCACCGCGAAAGATGTCCCATAAAGAAACTCATGATGGCGTCTGATGCCGTCAATCAGAGCGAGACATTCTCTTTCAACTACGCTGTAGTTACGTTCAGCCTTATTTAATTTCCGACTGCCATACGCAACTGGGAATAGCATATTCGGGTCACTGTCCTCGGCTTGCAGCAGTGTTGACCCGATGCCCTGACCTGACGCGTCGACCCGCAATACAAAAGGTTTCTTGAGGTCAGGTAACCTCAAAATGGGGTATGCAGACAGCTGTCCTTTTAAAGTGCTGTACGCGTGTTCGCACTTTTGATCCCAGATAACCTTATCAGGACGACCTTTCTTTGTGAGGTCCGTCAGAGGTGCCGTGAGTCCGTTGAAGTTCTGGATGTATTTTTGATAATACGCACATAGTGATAAAAAGGAACGAGTGTCTTTCTTCGTTCGGGGCCTTTTAGCTGCAACTATTTTCTCCAAGTTCTTTTTAACAGGCCAACTGCAGCCGTGAGAAATAGTATGCCCCAGGAAGTCTAGCTTTTCAAACCCGATGAGACATTTGCTAGGTCTGGCTGTGAGACCAGTTTCCTGTAGTCTCCTGATGAGCATAGCAACCGTAGCAATATGTTCGTCGTAGGTCTCCGATGCAATGAATATGTCATCCATGAAATTATGGATATGGGAACTTTGCAAAGGTTCTAGAAGCTTCCTCATCATCCTGGTGAACACTCCTGGCGCGTTATGCAATCCGAACGGCATCACATTAAAAGTGTAATGTCCTTCACTAGTGCTGAAAGCTAACATAGGTTTAACTTCCTCCTTGACTGGTATTTGATAATAACCTTTACTGAGGTCAAACTTGGAGAAAATTCTTGCTTTGCTAAGCTTGGTGAACAACTCAGAAATAGTATGGAGAGGTTCGGGCTGGAATTCCGTTACAGCGTTTAGCAACCGGTAACCTATACACAGCCGATTTTCCTTGCTGGGCTTCTGCAACAGCACTACACTCGAACTGTAAGGAGATGTAGACTCATTGATAATTCCTGCCTGACGCAGCTTGTCTGTTTCTCCGCGAAGTGCATCGGCTTTAGCGTACGAAATGGGGTACACTCTGGTTCGAACAGGGGTCTCGTTTGTTAATTTCATATCAAATTCGATGAGATTTGTTTGATTAGGTACATCCGTTATGACTGCACTGTAGTGTTTTAGTAGCGCCCTGCTTTCTGTTTGTTGTTCTTGTGAGAGATTGTCACCGAACTTGACATCTTTAAAGGATTCTGTTGGTTGCAATGGGTACTCCATGCAACTATCATCATCTTCCTCGTCTTCCGTTGCTATGGCGACAGCCATGAGATTCTCTGAGGACGGCACTGGTCTTTCCAAATATTTCTTAAGGAGATTTATGTGAAAGACCTTCTCCTTTCCTTTAATGGAGATCTTGTAATTGGTGCGTGAGATCTTTTTAAGGACGGTAAACGGCCCTTGCCATCCAATGCGAAGTTTATTGCTTCCGGTTGGAAGTAGCAACAAGACTTTCTCCCCTGATTGGAGTTCTCTCTCTTTTGCAGCTTTGTTGTATCTTTTAGTATGTTTAGCGCGGGCTTTCTTAAGGTTGGTTGTAGCTAGATCCCATCCTAGCTTTAGCCTTTCCTTGAGCTCAGATACATACTTGCTTGCAGAGACGACTGTCTCGTCAGCCTTTTGGTCTGTCAGGGACCGAAGTAAGGCTTCTAGTGGCCCCTTAATAGGTATGACAAATAAAAGTGTAGCTGGCGCGAATCACGTAGACGGTTGGGGAACCTCTCTGTAGGTGAATAAGGCAGCAGATATATATAGATCCCAGTCTTCCGGTTTCTCCTGACCCAGCTTACGTAACATCATGGTGAGGCTCCCGTTAAAACGTTCCACGAGCCCATTTCCGGCCGGATGGTAGGGACTTGTGTGGATATGTTTGGCCCTCAAGATCTTAAAGATCTTTTCCATTAACAGGCTACGGATTTGGGATCCATTATCCGTCAAAACTTGTTGAGGGAATCCCAACCGTGTAAAAATTTGCACGAGGGCTTCTGCGACATGCTTGGAGTCCGTGCATGTTAGCGGTATAGCTTCGGCCCACATTGTGCAAGTGTCAACTAAGGTCAGGATGAACCTGTTCCTTCTTTTGGTCCTTTCCAGGGGTCCAATGATGTCGACAGCAACCCGTTCAAATGGAGTCCCTACTATTGGCATTTGCCCCATAGGTACTGGGGTGTCAAGTGCTTGGGTGCTACACGTTGGCACTGGGCGCAGGATTTCACGTACCTGATAATCTCAGAGTTCATTCCTGGCCACCAATAGTGGGTTTTTATTCGCTGAATAGTGGCGTTTTGTCCCATATGTCCGCTAAAGGGAAAATAGTGTCCCATTTCTAAGATCTGGTTTCTGTACTGCGTCGGTACTAGGAGCTGGTTATTCCCTGTATCAGGGTCACCCGTTCTACGATACAATACGCCATCCTTCGAAAAGATGTCTCCGTGGTGTCTGGGGTCCTTAGCCATGGGAAGTTTTCTAAAGCAGGGCTCCAGCGTAGGGTCCTTTTGTTGCGCCTCATTCAGTTACTTCGGCAACAAATTTGGCGCAGGCTCCCTCTCCTTCTTAGTTTGTCTTTTTGTGGTTACCGCTGCCACAATCGGCTCCTTTGGTCTCCCAACTAACACATATCTACATCCCAGGATAACTGGGTAGATAGGATCATCCATTATGACCGCTTTAATAACAACTCTGACAAAATCAGAGTGTATTTCTACCAGTGCGATAGGAAGCGTCCTGGGTGCATCACTCTTGAAAACTCCACATGGTTTGACTGTTTCCTCTGTCTCCTGACCGGGTTTGACTAGGTGCCTGGCGACAATACAATCAAAAGATAAGCCCGTGTCAAAAAGACAAGTAGTTGAGGTACCATTAAAATTACAGTTCCTCGCGTTGAGGGTCTGTCCCCCTCAGGTTGAGAATCACTGACATTGACTCTTCCTTGCGAGGCTGTATGCAAGCATCTGATGCGGTTTGGCCCGGTGTGCTTGCCCTGATCCGACGTCCCTGCTGTAGGGGTCTTCCATTTTCCTTAACCTTGGTGGCCGCGCTGCCACGTAGGCTTGGTGGGTTGATCAGAATTGTTGTTTGGGGGATATCGGGTTGTGTAGGATTTCGATTTTTCTCGGGGAGGTCTCTGGGTATTATTTTCTCGTTGGTTATAATGCTGGGGGGAAATAGAAGAATAAGATGACTGCTCTAGATTTTGTTTCCGAAATGGCTCATCTGTGGGTTTACGTTTTGTGCTGGAAAGTTCGGGCATTGCGTTTGTATAGCGTTCTGCCTTGTTGAGGATGTCCTCAAGC
Source organism: Oreohelix idahoensis (assembly GCA_024509875.1). Classification (NCBI taxonomy): domain Eukaryota; kingdom Metazoa; phylum Mollusca; class Gastropoda; order Stylommatophora; family Oreohelicidae; genus Oreohelix; species Oreohelix idahoensis. The sequence continues at coordinate 203,369 of JAMPIV010014803.1, forward strand.
CTGACTGCGCCCTGTTCAGCCCAAAATCTACGGGTTTCGTTTGACAAAGTTGACTTTATCTGTTCCACAAGAACAAGTTTAAGAAGTCCCTCATATGTAAGAGGTAATTCAGATAATTCAAGGCACGTTGTCATATAGCCCGTGAGACGTGAAGAGTACTGGGAAAATGTTTCCGTGCTCTCTTTTCGGCTGTTTCTGAACATTTGCAGAAATTTTCGGGCGGTCATCTCAAACCCTCTAGCAAGGCCTTCTTTAGCATGTCGTAATCATGTTGGTTGGTTCCCAGCTTTGTATACACGTCATAAGCATTACCTTTCAACGCAGTTGAGAGTTTAAGACTCCAACGGGAACTCTCTAACCCATACAGATTTGCCAGCCTCTCGAATTTTTCTAGGAAGGTGTCAATTTTCTCATTCGGGCTGGGAAAAGACTCTAAAGTAAAAGACATCGCAGTTAATTGGGCAGATTGAGTGCTGGAGAGATCCGTTGACTGAGACTGGGGCGAAGACGGCTCTCCGTTATTTGAAGTAGAAGCGCCCCGACTCTCTAAAGCCTTAAGCGCCAGTTCGTGCTGTCTCTCCCTCTCTCTCTCTTTCCCTGCGAGCTTCCATCTCTGCCTCAATTTTCCTGTGTTCCAATTGACGATCTTCCGCTTCTTTCGCCTTAGCTTCTGCTCTCTCTTGCTCCGCGTCATACCTTTCAAGTTCCGTGTTTACAAACGCGTTCGCGGCTTCTCCCTCTAACCCTGACTCCCTCGCCTCCAGTCTCAACATGGATCTCATCTTAATTCTTTCTGCCATGTCAAAAACTAGACGCCTCTACTACTAGAGAATAGTTAGAAGAAACAAGGAGGGAAAAAAACTCAAAGGCGCTCGAGAAAAAACACAAAGAATAAATTTACTTGTGATACCTCCTACCTTGTAATGTGCTAACTTATCGCTGCTATTATCTGTCAATTAAGACTCTTAATGCAGGCGACTATGCCACGTTAAATGGTAAGTCAAACACTAGAAAAAAATCTACTTTTACTAACAGTAGAGAAAAATTTATATTAAAATAATTTAAAGGAAAAAAAAATTTCCCCCAAAATTTTGATTCTCCGCCAACAAAACTCCGCCCACCGAAGTCAGTTTTGAGAAGAGACGTTGTTAACTAGACTTAAAAAATTCAGAACAAGGCGTTTTTAGCTTAGCTCTACTCTTGTAACTTCAAAAACCCTTTGTGACTGTAAAACAATCACGCGATCCCAGCAATCTTATAAAAAAAATTTCAATTTTCTCTGCCAGAGAATAATTAAAGTAACAAATATTTTTGTTTATCTGTAATTTTCTGCTGCTGTGGAAAGAAAACCACCTGTAAATATGTTGTGTGGACGATCCAAATACTAAAGGCGTTGTCTAGGGGGTGTAAATTATTTTTATTTTTTCCCTAACTCACAAAGACAGATCACTCACACTCTATCTAGTTAGACCCAGACTTAAGATCAGACTCAAAAATCCCGGAGAGCGACCCATTTATTGTCGTAAATTTTTATTTGAGGATAGGTCTTAGAAATAGTGGTCCCGTTAGAGTGAAAAATGATGGTGAAGGCTCTGTGAAAGAAAGGTTTAGAAATAGGTTGTAGATTCACAAAAATGCTGGAAGAGAAAGGACAGTCTAAGTAAATCGATAAAATCTCCTCCGATTTGCCTATCTTACGACAATCTATATTTTTATTTTGATAGACTCCTACACTCTCCTGGCTAAACAATTATTTGCCAGTTACCAGAAACTCACGCACACACCAATTTGGTGCTTCAAACACACAGACGCTACGTGAATACAAACTATGGTAAACAAATATGGGTAATTTGGGCTTGGGCCTTCCAACACAGTAAGAAAAGTTTTATGATGTTTATTTATCATTTAAATAAAAATTACAACAGGTATTATGTTACAGGCAATACCCATAGTACAAAACATACAAATACAAGGGGGGGGGGGGGTTGACTAGTAGTATCCAATATGCCCTTCCCGCTTGTAATAGACAAAGGAAGAAAAAAACCAGTCCAAAAGACAGGTGGTTATCAGAAGTATAGATAATTTATTCTGATAAGAGGGGTTACAATACCAGGTATGGGTGGTTTAAAAAACCCTATTGTTCTCAAAATGTTTTCCCTTTACTAAACAGATTTAAGGGAGGGGAAATAAACGAAGTTAAGAAATCCCCCTTGAGGAACAATACAAGGAATACAGTAAAAAAAGTAGTTACCAGGTAAAGCAAATAAAAATGTTTGCAAATAATGCTCCTTCATTCATGCACGCTCGTGATGGCCAACACACAATTTCTCACACACACTTACCGATCGTGGAATCTGGCACTCCATAGAAAATTTACACATACAGTAGTAAGTGTTTAATAACTGAATACTGTTCTTCGTTTTCCAGCCCCAGATTTTAACGGGTTTAGGCTCTTTGCAACAATTTCCCGAGAATCGCTGGAAGGTGAAGCCTAAGTGTACTTCTGTTTTGTTAGAAAAAAAGTTCTATGGGATGGCACGGTCACAGATACAGGGGTGAGGATGGTGTGGTCTCTTTGACTTCGCCGCTGATAGTAAAACTTCTTAAGCGTGATGACACAACTGACCAGTGAGGTAGGTTTTTCTTCGGGGTTTAAAAATCCAGTGAGAAAAATTATCAACTGTCAGTGTTCAGGAAAACATATACTCTCTTTCCCAGTAGAGCAGGAATAATAATATAAATATAGCTCTGGCAATGTTCTTCTTCAATAAATCTTTACAGACTTTAATTTGTTTGATGAGTATTATTTAACTGTTCTTGGGTTTGCTTTCTTTCTGATAAATTCAGGCAGCGGGATCCCAAACAAAGATCGCCACAAGATTAAATTTACAAATGTTTCATCAAATGTTCTGGAGGTTTAAGAACTGAGTCTGGAGGACTCTATATAATTTATTGCTGGAACGCAAAGGTTGTATGATCATTCTATAGGAAAAGATAGAAAAAACATGAAATCATACTGCAAAAATCCAATAATATTCTAACGCGCGATAAATTTACCGTTATGACTATTATATATACTCGCGTGTTCAATTAGATATTTAAGAAAACACTTCGCGAGTCTAATGGTTAAAAACACGCATATATATATATATATATATATATATATATATATATATAGATATATATATATATATATATATATATATATATATATATATATATATATATATATATATATATATATATATATAAATATACACATATATATATATATATATATATATATATATATATATATATATATATATATATATATATATATATATATATATATATATAACTTAACTTAATTAATTAGTTATAAATTCCTTCGCGACTTTAAAAGTTAATTTAAGCATTTCAGCATCTATTATCTTTGGAAATAATGTAATAGATACATCATTAAATATACCACTGGAACTTTGAGATGGTTTTAATTTAATAGATTTAAATTAACACAAAATTCAATGAAATAAAAATGAATGAACTAGACCACTGATCACTAGAAACTAATATATATTATACCGTTTAGCACAGAAAAGAATTCACTCCAATATAGCCAACAATTCATATGAAATCTCGCAGGATTCAACTATACGCTAGTGAATTTTAAAATCTCTGGCAAACGAATGATAACTTGCCTTCTTCAATGGTCTCTATTTATATGAAGTGGAATGAAAGATCGGGGGGACACGTTAAAATTTCACACCTTTTAAGAACTCAGGGAAAATTTGAGATTCTACTCCGCCCGTCCCCGTTCGGTTATCCAACTCTCTGGCCACTTCGTCTTTCCCGTTCGTCTCTATCTTGCGAGCGGTTCTGTGGTTAACACAGAGATGTGAAATTGCTTCGTCCTTCTCTGAGACTCTCATGATCTTTGATCGTGTGCCGCTTCCCTCGTTTGGACTTAGGCAACGCCCTTTTCAGGCGGTAATAAAGAAAAGTGAAGGCGGTAGTTGATTCAGACCGCTCTGAGGTAAAGCAAAAGGCGTGGCTTAATCTCCCTTTAGACGATGCGCTCTGCTGGATGCACAGATTAAGGAAACTAACTGCTATCAATTGCTCTAGAGATAGCCGTGGGCGTGGTTTAACCTCCCCTTAAGGCCATGCGATCTCCAGAATGCACAGAAGATAACAGTCTACATATTAATTATCCAACGTGTTGAAAATCCACGTGGAAATGCTGCATACTAATGAACCCAGGTGGTAGAGTTCCACGTTGACGAAAAATTACAACAATATTCAGGGGTACTGATGTTATACGAGGGTTCTACCATATCATCTAACAATTTAGAGACATCTGAGTTTCATCGGCACACCAACCAAGAACTGAGTACTCGAAGCAACCAAAAGGACATGCACATTATCATAGATGGCAGACGCTATAGTTGGATTGGTCACGTCCTCATAAGAGACCCCGATGCCATCACAAGAACAACCATGACTTGGACCGCTGACAGAATGCGAAAAAGAGGCAGACCAAAAACAACTTGGCGTAGAACTGTGGCGGCCGAGATGCAAAGACAAATAAATAATTACGTTCTTTACAAAGGATATGTTCTATCCGTTTTCAGCTAGTTTTTCCTTATCACAATTTTTATTAGCATCTGCTGTGACCGTTGCCTAAATTTATTTATCAGAGGTTTTGGCTAGTACTGTATTCCTGATTATGCGGTGTAAGGAGGTGTTGATTAAGAACCGGTACACGCTATTACAGGTTTCTTTCTTTTAAAATTTAAATACTCGATAATCATGCTGAAGATTTATATTTGATACTTATTCTAAAGCACGAATACTTGCCAGCGATTCAGATGTGGATATTGCTTTGCTGTTAACATCTACGTCGTCTTCGTATTCATTTATTAATCGTCTACGCTTCCATTACAACATAAAACTCTACGGAGAAACTTCATTTCTTCAGCGCGTTCGGTCATGGGGCGTTCGGTCATGGGCCTGGGTATTCGCTTAGTCACAAATAATGACGATGTATTTGAGTCTACTTTCCTATGTTCTTTGTAACGTTAGCAGTAATATTTATCTTCGTATTTTTGTTTTGTGGGTTTCTGTCAGTTACCTATTAAGCAGTATATATTTTAAAGTTTGCATAAGTTTTTGTTATATACATCATTGAATCAGTGCCTTTAACCCTTCTGAATATTTACATTTTCTAGAAAGCATTTAACATAGTCAAGTAGTTTTTGGAAGTGGGTACTGCTTTAAATTTATTCTTTTCCTACCTGTGTGTGTGTGTGCTATTCACTTCCGTTTTCGTTAAATACAATTGGACTTACAGATTATTGCAGTTTGCACAATGGCTTAAATCTTGTATATTTCCCAAATTACCCGTTTTTTAGTTTTTTTTAAATGCATAACAGCTTTGGTTCAGAATCTTCCAAGGTCTGATTCTGCATAAAACAAAGTGATGAAAACAAATTCGTCAATTTTACGGTCAATCAGTGACATACAATAACTGGAACATTTTATAGAATCAAGTAATGACACCCTCTGGCTGGAAGCACAGCCCATGTTTCTAACATATTTTTTAGTCTAGAAACACCCATGCTGGAGCCTGTGCTCCACTACGCACCGTAAATGGCCAATTAAGACTATAGATGGAGATACAGGTCAAGAATCAAGACTCTGGCAATTGAAATGAATATTTTTTATGCTGCAAGAGATTTAACCAGTAGACAGTGGTGAGACACGTGATGTGACTGTTGCTCGCGAGCAATGTGAGACGAACAAAACATTAAACTGACAATATGAAATTCTCATAAAAGAGAGTCATTTATTTCTCTGAAGTGATGACTGGAACGACCTTCCGTGATACCAACACCAGTATGGCGTACGCAGCTGATATCACAGCTGTGCGAAAGGTAAGAAATGCAAGTTACTTAAATTGATTAACAAAATATTTTCCATCCATATTATCATAGTAGTTTTTTATTTACATCTATATTTTCCAGTTAATATCTCCCCCCCCACCCCCCCTCCCCCACCACCACCACTGATATTAATAATAATGACTGCTGATTTCCCCTTCGATTTACAAAGTAGTAATATTTCTTTGTTAACATAAGCGCCGACCCCTGATATACACTCGAATTTTTTGTCTATTTGTCTTTCATACTTTTTTTTAGCTTGGTTCATCATATTCTCTTTATCTGTTTCTCTCTCTCTATCTCTCTCTCTCTCTCTCTCTCTCTCTCTCTCTCTCTCTCTCTCTCTCTCTCTCTCTCTCTCTCTCTCTCTCTCTGTCTCTCTCTCTTGAATTTGCGTTCTTAAAGACCATTAATACAAAAATATTAAAACATATGTTTATTATACATAAATACGAGAAACAGCCTTACACCTTCGACAGGACATGTAAAACATGCACGCACGCATTCACATACACACACACATTCTAAAAAAAATAAAATAAAAGATAACAAAAAAGTCTAGATTAACGAAGAAAATAACAACAGATTTAGCTGAACTAAAAAAAAATTAGAAGGTTATTTACATTCGATTCTGAGGGGAAAAACACGATAAAAGGGAAAAATAAAATAAATGACTCGTTCATGTTCATTCATTCATTTTCCTTGTTTGTTCCTTACGGCTCATGAAGCTATCATTGCAGCTGGTTCCCTTGCATAAAGCCAGCACCAAAGCATTCATGTTCCTCGTACAACGGTTGTTCCTGTAGCAATTTGTAGCTCCATCCTAATATTAGTAGTCATATTTGTTCTTTTACCCCACAAAGACCCACACTGCTATGTATTCCAGATTTATTTTATTCTCATCAACTTCTTACTTACATGTTTAAGTTTCTCATTTATCCAATGCCTTATTCTTTTGCTCGAACGCTTTCTCTATCTCCTCTATATACTTATCCTCCGCCGTCTGTTTCTTACTTCCACTCGTACTTTCCTTTAGTGCCGTTCTCGTGTTGTTATTTCTCCTTGCTCATTTGCCCATCTTTCTTTTCCATTGTTTTTTCTATTCTTGTTTTCATCTCTGTTCGGTCTGCTTTCCCCCCCCCCCCCCAACCCCCCATTTTACCCCTTAGCACAAAGACGTAACTTTAAAAATGTAAGCCCTTGCTGTTAGCAAGATGAGTACTCGAGTACTCTGTTTCTGCGAGAGGCTGTTGGGCTTAAAAAAAAAATAAGAAGACCTCCCGTGTGCTTTCCATACATTAGCCATCGCCTGAGACCAGGTGGTGAATCTTAGAAATCAGCCTGTTGTTTGTTCTGTTGTATCAAATGAGATTCTTCTTCTTCTTCTTCCGTCCTTAGCCACCGACCGTCAAAGCAGTCAGTGGCCATTACGCCTAGTGGCGTCTTAGGGCAACAGTAGATAGGTTTTCTTTGCCATTGTTTCCCATCACACCTATTGGCGTCTTTAGGGCAACGGCAAATCAATCCATCTGCTGTTGTTTCCGTAATCGAAGTGACTGGCAAACGGGTGATCAGCCCGTTGGTATCAAATGAGATTGGTTTATCAATATTGTTAGAAATTGTTAAATTTAAAATATGTGTGGGCTGCCTTGTGTCTTAACCGCTTTTTTTAAAAATCAACTGAGGTTTATATATTTGTCACGTTTCAAATCTTTGACACTCAAACTCTCTTATGTTCCACTCATAGCGGAGAGCTGCAAATTTGCATGCAGTTCCTTTTCTTTGTACATATAAATCTTTCAAGTTTTGATCGACATTGACCAGGCTGATTTAAAATAATAACTAAATCAATGTAAAATTAGGCAATAATAACTTCTTTAAAGTAAGGGATTTACTGTAAATGAAATAATGAACTAGGAATATAGACTGTAAATCGTATTTGAAGGGACGGACATTACATTGTGAGTGTCACAAAACGGTTTGTGCGCTCCCATGTCCACTCCGGCAGGATTGCATTACATTCGTTTACGAGTGATATTTTGTTATTTCTCTCTATCCTGACCTTATTTGTCAACACAGAAAACTCATTCGAAGGTCAATGTTTACATAACTATCACACTTCACTTTAATTCGCCGGTCCATACCTGAGGGACTAATTGGATCACAAAAACGTGACGGTCCCACATTTGATCCCAGGTGAAAGGCTAATGATGGCACAAGGTGTTTGCACAAGGTGGGAGTAATCCTTTACAATTCTACAGAATAATAGACTTGCATATTGGAGGTCACCCGTGTGTTACCGGGGCCCGAAAGGGGAGCAAAGAATAGTAACACTGCACCCTACCACGCATGTCGTAAAAGGCGACTGAGGAGGGTATGGGCATGGGGCTGTTTACCCCATCCCGTAAAAACTTCGCACAGTGGGCTGATCACCTGCTTGCCAACCAATCTGATTACGGAAACAATGATAGATTGTTTGGTCTGTTTTTGTTCCACAAAGACGCCACTAGGCGTGGTGGAAACAGCGATAGATTGATCAATTTGTTGTTGCCCTAAGACGCCACTAGGCGTACTGGCCACATACTGCTTTGCCGGTTGATGGCTAAGGATGGAAGAAGAAGAATATTGGAGGTGCGGATAAACCACGAAATGTCCAGACAAGACGGCCGAATTGCACCGAGTCATAGTCTGATAACAACGGTTGAATTACGTGGGATAGGCAAGTCAGATAATCCCCCAATATTGGAGAACATGTTGAAGTGTGAGAGACGTAACTTGACCAAATAATAATTAGATGTTTACAGCCCAATTTGAGAAAATTAACGTTTGAAATTTTGCACTAGATGAGTCATGCAAAATATTTCACCATAAAGTTGCCATAAATTTAAACGTTCAAATACGATTGGCTGATACTTTGAGGCGCGAAAAACAATTGCGTCGATTGGGCGTTTGTCCCAAGCCCGGTAAAGCTGGAGCAGAGAACCTGCAATATAATCTGACAATTTTAGCAAGTCTAGTTCACTGTGAGAATCACTTGCCAAGACGACAACAAAACCTGCCAGAGTGAAGAATAAGATCAGATTTCCATTATCAGGTCCGGACGTTGTTTGAGGATCTTGACAATAGAAAACTCTACTATTTTAACAAGGAAAACCGGAATCTGGGAAAACTGAAACACGGAGTCAAAGTGGGAATTCATTGTTAAAGTAACTACCCCTAAGAAAACGTGTAAGATGCCTATTCCAGTGCCTTTATTTCTCTGAGCAAAACAGGCTGTGAGCCAAGATTGGTGTAAGTTGTAAATTTTACATTCTATATTTGTCATTACTAATACATATATGAACTAATATGTATATATTGCCATGTGAAAATTAATATGTAAAAATTGCTAGTGGATGTCCAAGTCATTTGAGGCTGGCAATCTCAGCCCACCACTGCAAGGGCTGGTGACTGCTTTATTGCTAGTTTCTTAAAGAGAACTAAAAAGCATAGATAGTCACAAATTCCACGTGGAGCAGGGAGGGAAAGATGAAAGAAATGATGTACATCATAATTATAATATTTACATTTTAAAACCAGAGCAAATGTCTAAGTAAACATAGTCACTTTAAAACTAATGAAAGTTTTCACGCTTTTCAACCAGCGTAGATGTAACTGAAAACATATTCAATCTATATTGTGAACATTTTTCAACCAGTGTAAATGTACATGTAAACGTATTCTATCTATACTATTAACCTTTTTATTTGAATGTAAAGTAAATATAAAGCTATTCAATTTAAATGTAAAGAAAGTTTTCTCTCGAGGGATTAAGCTTAATTCTCATTGAGGGTAAAGTTTGAGGTAGATGGGATGGTGGAATAGGAAGAAAGGAACACATAACTATGTGTCGGGAAACATAATACTCAGAGGGTATTTGTTTCTATTCTTTTACCATACTAGTTGGTGGTACCAGCTGAGGGTACTAATCTCTGGAACGAAGAGAGGGTAGAAGTGGCCTGAAGTCGAGTTAGACACCATCATCAGAGGGTCTTAGAGACGCGGGACTAGCTTTGCAGTTACTCCCAGATCTTACTTGGAACGTGTTGCACCTTTAATCTTGACCAGAGACGCGAGAACTCCAGTGACCTATCTGCAGAGAACCCGATAACCCAGCGGGAGAAGAAACCACCATTTGCAGCTAAGTCAAACCTAAAAGCTGCCAAGTGACTTCTTACATAAAACACCCTACCATCACACGATGATGAGTATTGTCTGTTAAAGATTATTCAATTTTTTTAAAAACTGTTAAAACTTAGTTGATTATTAAATTTGTTATTTGTAAATATACAAATGTAACGTCGATTTTGTCATTTTGAATGCACTGCATGTTTGTCTAAGTCAATTTACTAAATACACTCTAAACAGAGCTATACCATAATAATAATAATTCCACTGTGTAAATCTGGGTGGGGGCTTGAACGAGCTGAAATTAATAATTGCTTAATTCTTCATAAAAGGCGGCGGATCAGATATAAGTTAACAATTGCCCTGCCCAACGCAGCATTGTTCTTGACTTCTGAAATATCTTATGAAACTCCCTTGAGATAGAAGCGTCATTATCCTTCTATCTACAACTCTGCCAAGAGTAACCTTGTGCGAAGGTAGACACCTTTGACGACCCATTTTAGATAATCTTGAGTTTTGGCAACTGTTGGACCACTACTGCAAAGCAGGGGAGGCAAATCTGTGACAGCGAGTGATGACGTGCTGATTAAATCAATGTGTTTTTTTTTCTTCAAATAACTAAGCCAGCAAGCCTTTTGTGTTAACCAACCAAACCAACCAACGTCCTTTTCAGGACGAACGAGGAAGAAGAAGAAATACAGGCAATGACACCTAGTGGCAGCTACACTATGATTTCTTCTTCTTCTTCTTCCGTCCTTAGCCACCGACCGTCAAAGCAGTCAGTGGCCATTACGCCTAGTGGCGTCTTAGGGCAACAGCAGATAGGTTTTCTTTGCCATTGTTTCCCATCACGCCTATTGGCGTCTTTAGGGCAACGGCAAATCAATCCATTTGCAGTTGTTTCCGTAATCGAAGTGACTGGCAAACGGGTGATCAGCCCGTTGGTCTTTTGTGTTAAACACAGCTTTAAATGACCTACTCTCTTGTGAGCTTTACTTGATGTACGGTATTTAAACTTATCAAAGAATATTTCATTCAAAGATGAATTTCTCTGGGCAGAGTTAACATCGGCTGAGAACAACTAATATTCATTTATGATTTAAAACCATTCTGCAGAATGGGAGAAGATCGGTTACCACGACAAGCATGGGAAACAAAGAGCTAGGGATCTAGACCCACAAGGCGACCCAGAGTCCGCTGGGAGGACAACATTAGACAATCTTTGAAGGACCGAGGACTAGAATGGAACCAGGCCAGGAGGAAGACAGCCGATAGGATAGTCTGGCGCTCTCTCTTCCAAACCTCTACACCTCACGGTAGAAGGGGAACGACTAAGTAAGTAAGTAAGATTTAAAACCATAAAACAGGTAGGGTTCACGATGCTCAATCCTCGCCACCCTATTGCTTGCTCGTAAGGCCGAGTTCTCTTGGACTGTAGCCAAGTGACCAAAAGTTCAAAGCGAAAGGATATTCACGTCCTGCATCTCTGTGCTTTTACGCTGGCTTCTGGTCATCAGGGTGCAACGTATACTGATTCCTACTCCTCAGGTTGTATCAGTATAGTTCTGACTCCTTTCCAACCACAGTGGGGTGTGTACAATATTAGTGCACCAGGTTTGTTATCGAGGTTTGCTACTCTAGATCCGCTGCACTCAGCCTGAGGACTCGCACAAACTGTGCCATTAGGAATAAGAGGTTATGCTAAACGAAGAGGCTGACAATACAGTGGCATGTTCCTTTAGTGCAAAATTTCTTTAGGCCTAGGGTGAAGCAATGAGGAAACTCCACAACCCCCTACACGAACAAGTCATATCCTCAGTCCGTGATACAGACTTGCACTCTCTCTCTCTCTCTTGCACGCAAACACACACACACCTTCACACACACCACTCATACACACACATACACACACGGACACACACATATACATATATATATATATATATATATATATATATATATATATATATATATATATATATATATATATATATATATATATATATATATATATATATATATATATTGTCACAATAAATTTCATACAACTATATCGTATCGTAAATACCATCTTTCGTATTTTCTACAGCCGTATAGTACGAGATACAATCTTTTGCCATTTCTTCTCCATACAGATCCTCCATCATTTTTTTGCTTTCTGTTATTCTCGTGCACATTGTATGTTCTACTTGCCTTCTCTTTTACAATAAAAGTTTCAGCAGCTTATCTTAACTGAGACTCAAGTGGAGCCCTCTGCCATCAATGGTGTCTACACCTTGCAGCAGTATGGCGGCTTGCGTCCCCTCACAACCCCCAGAGCTATGCCAGCCGGAATTTTACTCCTGGCAGGTTCTAGCAAGCTGGGCAGGTCTGCGCGGGTAGTGGTTAGACTAAAGCAAACACCCTGGTCCTCCAGGTTGGGGGATTTAGCACAGGGCGGACACCCCTGTCTATGTAATAAAGAAATCAAGTTACGGAAACAGCAACAAAAGAACAAACTTTGCTGCGGGATGGACGAGTTTGAAGCTCGTATGACTGCCAGTGGTGAAAGCCGAAAGGAAGCCGCTGACAGAAAAACGGAAGTCCTGACCCCAAAACATGAAACAAGAATAGCATTTTGGAGTGTCGGGACAATGAATGAGACAGGAAAACTGCAACAGATCACAAAGGAAATGAGAAACTACAGTTTACACATCCTAGGGAGAAGCGATAGCAGATGGACTGGGACAGATAGAATTAAAGCAGCAACAGGGGAAACAGTACTTTACTCTGGGAGAGAGGATGGTCAACACAGTGAAGGCGTAGCCATTATCTTAAAAAAAAGGGGGAAAAAAGGTGGTTACTTGAATGGAAACCGATCAACAATAGATTGATAAGAGCGAGACTGAAAGGAAGTTTCACCAACATCACCATAATACAATGCTGCGAGAAAACAAATGACAGTGACAAAGAGGTCAATGGCACGATAAAAATCTCTTGGCTAATGGAAATCGTAAAGAGTAGGCAATACGGCCGCTGCCCTGGCAAAATTAAAAAAATAAGGAAACTTACCCACCACAAAAATATATATAGAATGTGTGATTCCTGTAAACACACACTGGGATCCTTGCCGGTGCTACAGAGTTTGTGCACTGTAGTGAGATCCTCCTTGTGTGATCTAAGGGAGGAGGTCGAAGCACTGATGGAGTTGTCCATGCGCAATAAAGATAGTCCTTAAAACCAAACCAAACTAAGTAATTAGATTATTTATCTTTTTTTTTTTCTTTTTTTTTTTAACTTTTTCTCCCTTCCCTGTCATTTAGTGAATGGTAGATCTGTTGCTTCATAGTCAATGCCTCCACATAGGTTTGACTACACATAGGTTTGACTCCACATAGGTTTGACGACACAGATCTACTGAATGTGACAGGGGATGACAAGGAAAAAACTGAATGCAGAATAAATGGTGCCGTCCTCTGGACATAACACGCAAAAAGCACACCATTGTTCTTTTACAGTCGTTTCTTAACTGGTTACTTGTAAGTTATTGCATAATTTACAGACATAAACTAGGTCTAGCTCATAAGTACAAAATATTAAGCTTTACAATCAAAAGTTCAACAATGTAACCTTCATATTATCTCTTTCATAACGTGAACTACCTGCGTGTTCTTTAAGCTTTCAAATCTAGAGTTTCTGTGTATAGCTCAAGGCATGAAAATTTACACAAGATAAATCTGTTGCAGACTGAAAAATTTCTTAATGTAAATAATGCGAAAACATATGACGTTGGAATATTTTCACGATGATGGAGTTCCGTAAATACAAAAGAGATGCAAATAGTAAAGTAGTAGTTGTTGTTGAACAGAATCGACATCATTGCATTCCGGGCAAACCTATAGGTGCTCAGACTCCCTCAGCATGTGTCGAAAGGTATGAGTGCTACCTGTTCCTGATGTGCGCTGTTTGCGTACACGACGGATGCATCCTCTCATACGTCCATCCCTTCTAGCCTTACGTTTGATGCGAAATTCCAGCAAATCTTAGCCTTGTTTATCTATTGCAGTGTCGATCTCTAAAAGGCAATAATTAATTATCCTCAATATATCTCCCTTATCCATATCCAATGTTCCCACTATTGGTGCACTTGAGGCGAGTCTGTCAGCTCTCTCATTACCACGTATCCTGCATGACCAGGACAGCAGATACACACCAAATCCTGAAGATTTGAAGCATCTATGGATGTTTTCCTTTCACGCCCATTTTGAACCTTCCAAAGAATCGACTGAGAGTCTGACACAATAGCTGCCCTGGTTGAAAGAGTCTCAGACAGCAACCTCAGAGCTGCAGTAACTGCCGGTATCTCCATTCTCATGCTGGAAGTTGTTGTCATGTAATCTACTCTCTGTTTGGCGACGATCTTACCTTTTACTCTAGCCGAGAAGCCCCAGCCTAATTTCTCACTCATCGGTGCACACAATGGCATCATCGTCTCCAGCATTATCATGAAGCAATTGATTACTGTCAAGCTCTGCTTTCCCATTACCCCAAACTCTGCACTCCCTGTCAAGGCTGAAGATGACTTGGTGGTAGTTTGACCAGTTATTACCTGACTTACTCCACTCTTCTCTCTTGGATATATTTTAAATTGTGGTCACTTGTCTAAGTCTAATCGTAGCCTCTGCCTATGCCATGCATGACATCCTTCTCTTTATTCTTGCTCCATTGATGAAAGCTATGCTCTTATGCTGGGGGTGACTTCTATGCGTGGTTATTCTCATATAGGCTTTTGCCTGGGTGTCATAAAACGTTTTTGTGCATGTACTTTTGTGCCCCCCCTCTCTCTCTCTCTCTCTCTCTCTCTCTCTCTCTCTCTCTCTCTCTCTCTCTCTCTCTCTCTCTCTCTCTCTCTCTCTCTCTCTCTCTCTCTCTTTCACCCCGGCAGTATTACTTCATTTCTTAATTTTTCTCACTCGTCGTCCTATTATTTGGCATATTATATTCATCTTCATTATTCTTGCGATGCACGCTCCCGGACTGTTTACGTTTCACTAAGTGAACGTAGTATTATCAGATTAATACGATTATCACGTAAGTCAGTCTGGCCACCTTTGAAAAAGACGTCAGTTGTTTTTGCAACGTGGTATCGCACGAACACGCACAGAAAGCCAGATTGCTATCTAAGGAAGCCGCCGGAGGGACAGGCGAAAACACCGGTGATACTTAGATGATCGTTTCGTCTGAGCCCTCTCGGTATGAATATTGCCGATAATCTGTCTTAGGGAGACAATATTGGAAGGTAGCATCTGGACATCAAATGAGTGCACAGATGGTGGTTATGAGTTTTGCACAAGATGAAAGCGGAAGTATTACAGCATTAGACAGAGGTCATGCGATGGAATTTTAAAATGTAATATTTTAAAACACGTATGGGAGAATTAAATTAAACACCTCTACCCATATAGTTCAGAGCTTTCGATTGGATTGAAGTGAGAGCTGGAATACACAATGGTTCTCACTGGCAATTTTGTCGGAAGAACAATCTGGGATTCGAACTTAGAATGAGAGAAATAATATAGCGAAATTGGAGACACACATGAGACTGCAGCGCAACGTCATATTAGCAACTCCCAGGAGCCAGAGAAATATAGGACTAAGGATTCCAAAATTCTAAGTGACAGATCGAAAGTATTTGGGCAACTTTAAACTTACAAGTAAACCCGCATAATTAAATACAGAGACTAGAAACTTAAAAGGACCCGGACAAAAATATTTGGACAACTTTGAAGGCGGGAAACTGAATCAAAAGAATAACTTTACTACCGATGAAAGGACAAATGTGGTTCTTTAGATACCAGATGCGATTAATCAAATTACAGTTTACAGATGAAATAGCAAAACGTGGGATGAAAGAGCACGATGTGGGAGAAAATAAAATAAGACAGATGTAGGAAAAGATAGAGCGATAAGGCTTTGGCGCTCGTTTATCACAGAAACATGAATAAGCATTTGGAAGAACGAATTGAGACTCTTGAGACGTGGATATATAAAAGAATGGGGTGCATCTCATAGAAAGTGAAGAAAACAAATAAGGAGGTCCTAGAAAATCTAGGTATGAAAAGAGAACTAATGAGGGAGATCAAAGTTCGGCAGCTAAAATACTTTGGCCACATAAAAAGGCATAACACCTTGCAGAAGACCATAATAGAAGGGAGAGCTGAAGGGAAACATGCAAGGGGAACACAGCGTTATAAGTGGGAAGATAACACCAAGAGATGGACAGGAAAGAGTCTATCAGAGTGCACCACCAAGATAAGAGACAGAAGACGTTGGAGATCCATTACAGCCAACCTTCGTTTTGGAGATGGCAGCTGATAATGATGATCTTTCCAAGTAATTTGCTGTAGACATTCTGTAATGGGATAATTCTATAGCTGCTTAGAAGTGTGGGGTCTTTACTAGGTTTAGGAAGTGGCCGTAGGTAACTGTGTAGCCAGTCTTCGGGCACCTCAGCATTCTGTAAACTGGTCTTGAAATCGCTCATCACATTCTTAATGCCCGTATGCAATATTATAGATGAATATGCAAATTGAATGTAATGTTACAGATGAGTCATCTATGATAAAGCATGTCATTTAAGGACAATGTGTGTGGTATCATTTATACTTTCATTGTACATCAGAAATCATCAAGTAGACAACGTAAGCATATTACCATCTTCATGGTACATTTTTGTGTATGTTTTTTTTTTTTGTATTTTGGTTCTGTTCAGGAAAGCAATTTAGTGACGCAACAATATTTAAAAACAGTAAAGCCCTATTTGTACTCCTCCATTTTTGTTCTAAGAAGTCGTAATATGCTTACAGTCAGACGAAACACGAAAGATTTCCGTTAGTGAAATTAGAAATGTCAGTACGTGGGTGACATAAGTCTAATGGAAGTCGTTACAATAATTGATCAAATATATTTTAAGAAACCAGACAAGGTGCCGAAAGATAGGAATATGCGTCAAGCAAGAAGAGGTGCTATAAATTCCAGTAGTGTGACATGTTCAACAAAAACACACACAAACATAAATATGTCCGCAGTTTCAGTGACATAATTTTCAAATCTTTAGAGACCTTATTAGAGATCAGGACAAATAGGGTGTTTTCAAGTTTTCAAAACTTGGCAGACCAAATTCTTAGCGCAATTTACAGAATTAATGTTAGAGTAGTTTTATTAAAATATCTGGGACAAAATTCACTAGATTTCTTTCTATGTAATTTTGTAATAATGTCTTTGTCATGAAACTGAGTCATTAACAAAATGTGGACCTAAAGTTTACGAAAAAAAGCACAGTTCCAACAAGACAAACGTTTGATTATATTTCGGAACTGAAATGTCAAGGGAACACCACACCCAATAAAAGATCAGTTAATTACGTTGGATATCTAGTCATAAATTTAATAATTATAGAAACGCCTTTAATATTCACTTGACGCAGTAATCAAATCCCTTCTCATTGTTATGTTAAAGTTGTTATCTCCCTATTTTCTGTCATAGCTTTAGGGCGAGTTGCAACAATTAGATAATAAATAGATCGACCCATATATATATGGGGATGTAGGTCAAGATGGCGGCGTGGTAGGCCGCACTTTTGTGTTGTGTATTTCATGTCGTCGTTTTGGAGTCTGCATCAGTGGTAACAGCCCTTATTAAGGCTGTATGAGTTTGTAGTGTGTTTGGCTTTTCTGGATTATGTTGCTAAGTATTTTAAAGATGAAAACATCAAGTTTGCCTATCATGTGAGTTCGCTGTTTGTGTTGATACAAGTAGCCAAGATGGCGGTTTTGTGATGTGTCGATCGGACAGTGTTTCAAAACATTACAGATTTATTGAGGGATATTGTTACTGCTCCAGGTACATTTTTGTATGTACCTGCAAGGATACTTGGAGAGGAGATGGGCACCGCCAAGCAAACCTCTTGCCCACTGAAATGCTATGATGGAAAGTCAACTCAGTAATAATTTGCCGGATCGGCCGATGCCCGGATTAACAACGACCGCGCTCTCATTGCCCCTTGAGAGTGATAAGTCAGCGAATGGGGTAAAAACACCTGTTTTGAAACTTCCAAGAGAAAGTTTTGTTGTTGGAACTTGGAATGTACGCACGCTATATGCGTGTGGAAAAGTCAAAGAACTAACACATGAACTTGTTAGATACTCGTGGGACATCCTGGGCCTAGCAGAAGTCAGATGGACAGGATTAGGTGAATCAATAACGGATGATGGTCACAAAATTTGGTTTAGTGGAGATGAGTCTAAACATCAGCATGGAGTAGGTTTTATCGTACATAAAGATAGATTGAACTCTGTCATCAGCTGCACCCCAATAAATAGCAGGGTTATCACCATTCGTATTGCAGCACATCCAAAGAACATCTCCATCATACAGGTATATGCCCCCACTACTGACTATGAGGATGAGGCAATTGATACATTTTATGACAATCTGGATGAAGCAATTAAGAAAATTCCAAAGAAAGATCTTCTCATCGTGTTAGGTGATTGGAATGCTAAAATAGGGCCAGATGCATACGGTCACTGGGCTGGTACAGTGGGGAGATTTGGGACAGGTGAAACTAACGATCGAGGACTAAGGCTACTAGAATTTGCCAACAACTATAAACTAACCATTGCAAATACACTATTTCCTCATAAGTTATCAAGAAGAACAACGTGGCATGCCCCATGTCATGAAATATTCTAATCCACATATATAAATTATTAGGTAAATATGAAGCCTAACAAATAAAATTAATAAAGAGAAGAGCAATGGTAAAATGACAGTGCTGTCACAAGGAATGTACTCGAAATCCCCCTTGTTTTCTGCTTCGTCTGCAAATTGTAACGCTTTCATGTTGATAGTAAAAGCTTACTGTATTATACCCGCTTTCTTCAATGAAACGTGTGCTGTATTTCTTGGAAAAACATTAAGAGGCAGACTGCGTAATGACCTAAATTTTAAATTCCATTCATGTCTTTTTCTACATTACGTTACCAAAACGAACGAACAGATGGAACTAAAGGATAAAAAGAGAAGGGAGAGGCAAAAAGCCGAACACTAAACACGCTTCGCGCGATACGCAAATGCTGCCATCACGCGTGTAAGTCTACATGCACTAATTTTTTTTCAGACGGACAGTGATAAAATACACTACCCTTTCCCAGAGTTAGGTTTATAAATCATAACAGACTCTTATTAGAAAAGATAACATTAGATGGGTTTACGGTTGAACACATAACAGTACCCAGACAGCACATCTTCGGAACAGGAGGTAGAAGAAATTGCATATTTTGAACGCAGCCACGTAGCTCCTTTAAATTAGTATTTTTGGGTTCCTTAGGGCTTGCTGACAAATAATATGTAAAACGTTACGCAAATAGTCCAGGAATTAATAAATTATACCCAAAATAAAATATTGGGGGTGCCTGACAGCATAAAATCATTTCTGCTCATAAGATTTTTTTTTAACGTGTTTGAAAAAAATTTACGTTACAGAAATAGCCTACCATGTAAACTCCAAATTGATTGGAGCGCAACAAATGAAAGCCTAACCACGATTGGTCGGGCTATAAATACTATCTTGGTTGTTAGGGGAGACGGGAAAAGATAACATTTTTTCAAACACTTGTCGAAACGTGGCTCATTGGCCAGTCTCGCTGATATACACACTTGGGAGCGTTAGTTCGAGACCACTTGTTTAAAGAAGCTTGATAAAGCATCAGTGCGTTGAAGCCAGCTCATATTTGTGTAAAATAAAAGCCTGGAACATAAGCAGATAGGAATTTGTGCCAGTTTGTGCCAGAATTCATTGCTAATCAACGTATCTGTGTTATTCGTATGAATTGTGGTAAGCTTGAACCATTTAATATCTTTTAATGAAAATTGAATGTGAATTGTTGATTTATGCCTGTATATATATGTGTAGTTCAGTGGCAAACGTGAGGTAAAGCCTGTAATGCTCCAGCCTGAACAGAGGGTGTCGGAGAGAAGTAAAACGGCATGGAATGGCCAAACAGTACACTGACACCTGGATGATTGACTAGAAAGAAATAATGCTGGAAGTGCAGAGGCGTAGTAACCATTAGGAAGGGTAATACTGGAATAAAGTATTTCAGATGAAGCTGACTGTTGGCCTAACGCTCTGAACGCAATGTTTGTGCTGTATTGTGATCAGTGTAAAAGAGAATATAAATTAGTTATGAAGTAGAAGGTACATCCTTCTTGATTTCAGGGACAGTGGTCTTGATGGTACTGAGCAGCATCTGGTCAGAGATTTGCTGAATCCAGTGTCGGACAGCATACTCCTTGGTCCTTTTAGCTATCAGTGAGGTGTCTCCAGAGCCCAGAAGAGAATTCGAGCAGAGGAGTCCTCTCCTGCCGCCATCACTCAAGATAAGCAGAGTTGGCCAGCTGAGCTCAACATTATGTCCCCTCATCTTGAAATAACTTTATAAAAATACTATTCAGAGGGGAATTTACTTGTCTTAAAATCAGGAACTGTGAACATCTCCAATCCTAGTCCCTAAAGACAAACTATTGAAGTCATGATGACAAATACCAACAGAGCTTGAACAAAACAAAACCAGTATTACCTCATTTTACTACTACACAACTGACACACATAGAACATTTGTAATAATATATGTCACTACAATATTCATATTAAATACATTCTGTACATAACTTGTAATTTAAATTGATTGTGATTCCTGGTTCCCTTGTAGTTGAATCAGGACACATATTCATTCATGCTAGTAATGAATACATATTGTTATTTGAACCGTTACGAGTGACTTCTTTAAGCTATTCTCATAGAGTGTTATATGTATGTGAGTGTCACAGTGTTGTTAAGAGTAGTGGATTAAATTAAATTGTTTATCTGTCTGTTGTTGTGACTTACACTTCACCATACTCATACCCTAGACACATAACGTAGCATCACACTATTCCAGAATAATTCTGACTGAGATATATAGATATGTGGTAGCAAGTAAGGTTATCTATAATACACTACTCTTAATAGATATAGATACCTTCACAGCTGATCTCAGTCAGTACACTAAGTTCCCTATAAGTATTTATAACATCCCACTTCACCACATATATTGGGGTCTCGCTCTTGGGATTTTGAATCTTTAACTATTAAAAATATTGGGGGTAATTCACTTCAGGGAATATAAGAATTAAAAGGTATCCTTGGGTGGAATTAAATAAGGTTGAGCTCACGGTGCCTGTGTTGTCCATTAGAGATTGAATTGTTGGTTAGACATTGTATAAATTTACATAATAGACAATGGCGGACCTGGCCAAATTTCGATCTGCTGCGGTTCAGACTGCAAAAGAGTTAGGATTAGATGGGCAAGTTATGGTTGCCTATGTTACTACGGAATGTGACAAATTTATTGAACGCGAAGAAAGAAGGTTTGAAGCCGAAAGAAGGTTAGAGGCTGAAAGGGAAATTAAGAAGTTACAGTTTGAAGCTGAGGCTGAGACTAAGAGGTTGCAGATTGAGGCTGAGGCTAAGAAATTGGAGGCAGAAAGAGAAGAGAAGAAATTAGCTGCAGAAAGAGAAGAGAAGAGATTAGCTGCAGAGAGGGAAGCAGAAAAGGAGGAGAAGAGATTACAAAGGGAACATGAGTTACGACTAAGGGAGTTTGAGTTTCAAGGCCATGCTCCTGAAAATGGTGCCAGTCCCTTTGCCTCTGATGCTACGGTTACTCAAGGAGCCTCAATCTCAGCTATGAATTTTCATTTAGATCATTTTGTTGAGAAAGACGATGATATTGAGAGCTACCTAAATAGGTATGAACTATTAGCTACCACGTATGGGTTAGAGAGAGAAAGGTGGAGCTTAAAGTTATCTCAGGGACTTCGTGGGGCAGCTTATGAAGTTTTTGCAAAAATGAGCAGAGGTGATCAGGAAAATTATGACATGCTAAAGCAGGCTCTTTTGTTAAGGTATGAAAAGAATGCAGAGTTTTACAGGAAAAAATTTAGGAATGCTAAACTACTGTCAGGTGAAACCTATCACCAGTTCTCTGCACGCATAGAGACATACTTGGAGAAATGGACTTCTCTGGGGAAAACCCAAGATCTTAAGGAAATGGTCCTTATAGAGCAACTAAGAGAGTCCATGGCTCCAGACCTGAGAAAGTTTCTCATGGAACAAGGTGCAGAGAGGCTGGGTGAGTTGCTAAATGTTGCTGAAAGGTATCAAGCAGCTCAAGCAGAGGTAACAGGTAATAAAAAGAAACAGGTGGATAACTTTAGGGCACCACAGAACTTTAATAAATTTGATCCTAGGGATCAAAATAAAGGTAAGCACCAATTTGATAGGCCACGGTATGACAATAAAAATAAATTCCCACAATTCGATGAAAGGAAATATGATGAAAGAAAATCTTTCAACCAAGGAAAAAGGTGGTGTAAAAATTGTCAGATGGACAATCATGACACTGACCGTTGCAGAAGGAAACCTGTGTATATGGCAACCCTTCAGGTCAGGTCGACCTCAAGACAGGAGGAGGATATTATGTTAGATACCACTCCAGAAGAGATGAGGAAGGCACAGGCTGGGGATAAAACACTCAAGCCTTGTTTCAGAAAATTGTCAACTTGTCATACAACTCCAGGCAAGGGAGATTTTTACATGAAAAACAAGTTGATGTATAGGAAGACTGGAACTAGATCCCATGGTCACGGACAGCTGGTTCTTCCAAAGAGATATAGGACAGACTTAATAAGGAGCCTACATGTGAAACCAGATGGGGACCATGAGAAGATAGGTACCATCATTCAAAAGGTGGCTCACAATTATTATTGGCCCAAAGCAAGATGGGACATTGAGAATTTTGTAGAAAGGTGTAGCATAGCACATGAGGGAACACCCACAAGTGGGAACATGGATCAGGACCTGGACACGCCATGGGGCAAAATCAGGCCTAACAATAAAAGGAAAAATAAATTTGATAAAGTGGACCAAATGGAATGGGAAGCCCCTTTTCACGGACAAGCTTCACTTAACTGTTTTACTATGGCCACTATGCGGAGAGTGCAAAGAGATGTCTTACCCCAGGATAAGCCGAAAATCCCTCAATCGGACTTAAACAAACTGGAGGAAGAGGATGTAGAGAGGAAATCTCTCATCAAGAATTTTAAGAGGGGAGAAAGCCCCAAAAGAAAAATTGGTAGCGGTCGTTTTGTGAATGATAATTCTGGGAGGAAAAATCATCACTATAAAGCTTCAAGTGGAAGAGACCATACCGGTGCATGGACAAATAGGTCCACACAATTAAAGGTCCATATGAAGCTTTGTTAAGAACGTGGACTGATGAAAAGGCAGAGGAAAACATTACATCTTCATACCAATATGTGAATGAGCTGACCACTCGGTTAAAAACTGGCTGGAAACTTGCCAATGAAAATTTGAAACAAGCCAGGAAGAAACATGCTGCCTATTATAACAGGAAGGCGAAAGACAGAAATTTGGCTGTGGGAGAGAAAGTACTGCTTCTTTTGCCTGGGAGTCAGAATAAGTTACAAATTGGATGGCAGGGTCCATATACAGTTCTAGAGAAGGTGTCTAGAACAAATTATAAGATAGATAAGAAGGGGAAAGAAAAAATCTATCATGTGAATCTCCTGAAGAAATATTTGGAAAGAGAACATCAGGAAGAGACACACTTGTTGACCTTGTCCATCGCCATGGAGATGAAAAAGGAACCACTTTCATCATTTGAATATCCATTACACCCCTGTGAGACAGCAGCACAGGTGAAAATCAGTACACATTTAACGAAAACTCAGAAAGAGAGAGTGCAACAGGTTCTAAATAATCATGCAGAGGTGTTAACAGACCGACCAGGGCATACAAACCTATTGGAATATGATATGAAACTCATAGACTCCACACCTGTCTGTATGAAACCATATTCGATTCCGTTTGCTAAGGAAAAAGCTTTGAAGGAAGAGATAGACTATCTATTGAAGGAAGGAATTATTTCGCACAGTGAGTCTTCGTATAGTTCCGGTGTTGTACTCTTAAGGAAGCCCTCTGGAGAACATAGACTCTGTATAGATTACAGGAGACTGAATGCTATTACAGAAGGACAGGTGGATCCATTGCCGGATACAAATCAGCTGTTTGCCAGACTAAATAAAGCTAAATATTTCTCAAAAGTGGATCTGAGTAAAGGATACTATCAGATTCCAGTAAAGCCTGAGGTTAGACCATACCTAGCTTTTAGTACCTCAGAAGGACACTATGAGTTTAATAGATTGCCATTTGGATTGAAGAATGCGCCTAGTGTCTTCTCTAGAATGATGAGAAAATTATTGGATCCTCTGAATAATCCCTGTATAACAAATTTTATGGATGATATCCTTATAGCAACAGAAACATTTGAGGAACACATTGACTCTCTGAACATGCTGTTTGATCGACTTAGGGAGGCAAATTTAACAGCCCGACCAACCAAATGTTGCGTTGGATGTAAAGAATTGGAATTTTTGGGACACACAGTTTATCAGGGAAATATGACCCCTGACCCAAAGAATTTAGAAAAACTACAGAAAGCCCCGAGACCACAAACCAAGAAGGACGTGAGATCCTTTGTCTCATTATGTGGTTTCTACCAGAAGTATATCAAAAACTTTAATTCCATATGTGCACCTTTAACGGAATTGACACGTAAAGGACTTCCAGATCGCATTACATGGACTCCACAATGTGAAATGACTTACCAAGAATTGAAGGAAAAGCTCACAAGTAAACCCATTTTGAAATTACCTGACTTAAGTCAAGAATTCATAGTAAGGACGGATGCAAGTAATATTGGGTTAGGTGCAACTTTACTACAGAAATCAGATGCATTGGATGGGGAATTAAGCCCAGTGGCATATGCTAGCAGAAAGTTGAATAAAGCTGAAATCAACTACTCAACTAGCGAAAAAGAATGTCTTGCAGTAATATGGGCAATAAAGAAATTCAATATTTATCTATATGGGAAGGCATTTAAGTTGCAAACTGACCACAAACCTTTATCGTTTTTAGCACAGGCTAAGCATGAGAACTCTAGGTTACTCCGATGGTCTTTGCTTCTGGCTCCATATAATTTTAGCATTGAATATATATCTGGAAAAACCAATCTGGGAGCGGATTTTTTAAGCCGCCATCCGTGTGATGAGAATCACCGTAAACCCCAGAAATAATAATAAATTTCTCTATGTGTATATAGAATAAAGGACTGACATATAATGTCTGTTTTAAGAGGGGAGGTGTCATGAAATATTCTAATCCACATATATAAATTATTAGGTAAATATGAAGCCTAACAAATAAAATTAATAAAGAGAAGAGCAATGGTAAAATGACAGTGCTGTCACAAGGAATGTACTCGAAATCCCCCTTGTTTTCTGCTTCGTCTGCAAATTGTAACGCTTTCATGTTGATAGTAAAAGCTTACTGTATTATACCCGCTTTCTTCAATGAAACGTGTGCTGTATTTCTTGGAAAAACATTAAGAGGCAGACTGCGTAATGACCTAAATTTTAAATTCCATTCATGTCTTTTTCTACATTACGTTACCAAAACGAACGAACAGATGGAACTAAAGGATAAAAAGAGAAGGGAGAGGCAAAAAGCCGAACACTAAACACGCTTCGCGCGATACGCAAATGCTGCCATCACGCGTGTAAGTCTACATGCACTAATTTTTTTTCAGACGGACAGTGATAAAATACACTACCCTTTCCCAGAGTTAGGTTTATAAATCATAACAGACTCTTATTAGAAAAGATAACATTAGATGGGTTTACGGTTGAACACATAACAGTACCCAGACAGCACATCTTCGGAACAGGAGGTAGAAGAAATTGCATATTTTGAACGCAGCCACGTAGCTCCTTTAAAGTAGTATTTTTGGGTTCCTTAGGGCTTGCTGACAAATAATATGTAAAACGTTACGCAAATAGTCCAGGAATTAATAAATTATACCCAAAATAAAATATTGGGGGTGCCTGACAGCATAAAATCATTTCTGCTCATAAGATTTTTTTTTAACGTGTTTGAAAAAAATTTACGTTACAGAAATAGCCTACCATGTAAACTCCAAATTGATTGGAGCGCAACAAATGAAAGCCTAACCACGATTGGTCGGGCTATAAATACTATCTTGGTTGTTAGGGGAGACGGGAAAAGATAACATTTTTTCAAACACTTGTCGAAACGTGGCTCATTGGCCAGTCTCGCTGATATACACACTTGGGAGCGTTAGTTCGAGACCACTTGTTTAAAGAAGCTTGATAAAGCATCAGTGCGTTGAAGCCAGCTCATATTTGTGTAAAATAAAAGCCTGGAACATAAGCAGATAGGAATTTGTGCCAGTTTGTGCCAGAATTCATTGCTAATCAACGTATCTGTGTTATTCGTATGAATTGTGGTAAGCTTGAACCATTTAATATCTTTTAATGAAAATTGAATGTGAATTGTTGATTTATGCCTGTATATATATGTGTAGTTCAGTGGCAAACGTGAGGTAAAGCCTGTAATGCTCCAGCCTGAACAGAGGGTGTCGGAGAGAAGTAAAACGGCATGGAATGGCCAAACAGTACACTGACACCTGGATGATTGACTAGAAAGAAATAATGCTGGAAGTGCAGAGGCGTAGTAACCATTAGGAAGGGTAATACTGGAATAAAGTATTTCAGATGAAGCTGACTGTTGGCCTAACGCTCTGAACGCAATGTTTGTGCTGTATTGTGATCAGTGTAAAAGAGAATATAAATTAGTTATGAAGTAGAAGGTACATCCTTCTTGATTTCAGGGACAGTGGTCTTGATGGTACTGAGCAGCATCTGGTCAGAGATTTGCTGAATCCAGTGTCGGACAGCATACTCCTTGGTCCTTTTAGCTATCAGTGAGGTGTCTCCAGAGCCCAGAAGAGAATTCGAGCAGAGGAGTCCTCTCCTGCCGCCATCACTCAAGATAAGCAGAGTTGGCCAGCTGAGCTCAACATTATGTCCCCTCATCTTGAAATAACTTTATAAAAATACTATTCAGAGGGGAATTTACTTGTCTTAAAATCAGGAACTGTGAACATCTCCAATACTAGTCCCTAAAGACAAACTATTGAAGTCATGATGACAAATACCAACAGAGCTTGAACAAAACAAAACCAGTATTACCTCATTTTTACTACTACACAACTGACACACATAGAACATTTGTAATAATATATGTCACTACAATATTCATATTAAATACATTCTGTACATAACTTGTAATTTAAATTGATTGTGATTCCTGGTTCCCTTGTAGTTGAATCAGGACACATATTCATTCATGCTAGTAATGAATACATATTGTTATTTGAACCGTTACGAGTGACTTCTTTAAGCTATTCTCATAGAGTGTTATATGTATGTGAGTGTCACAGTGTTGTTAAGAGTAGTGGATTAAATTAAATTGTTTATCTGTCTGTTGTTGTGACTTACACTTCACCATACTCATACCCTAGACACATAACGTAGCATCACACTATTCCAGAATAATTCTGACTGAGATATATAGATATGTGGTAGCAAGTAAGGTTATCTATAATACACTACTCTTAATAGATATAGATACCTTCACAGCTGATCTCAGTCAGTACACTAAGTTCCCTATAAGTATTTATAACATCCCACTTCACCACACCCCAAAAACTGAGATACATGGCCAAATTGATTTTATTCTTGTATCCAAAAGATTCAAGTCCAGTATTAATAAAGCCAAGACTAGGACTTTTCCTGGCGCCGACATTGGTAGTGATCACGACATGGTATTGATGACGCTCAAGCTTAAACTTAAAAAGGACTATAATCAAAACAGATGTTCTCAGTTAAGATTCAATTTAGACAAACTGAAAGATCCAGAAATCGCGGGAATCTTTGAGGCAACTGTTGGAGGAAAATTCGCAGCTCTCAACTTTTTTGGAGGATGATATCAACTCAATCACAGAGAACATGAAAGACGTGCTCATTGAATCAGCAACAGAAATACTTGGTAAAAGAAAGAAAATAAACAAACCATGGGTTACAGATGACATTCTGAAGTTATGTGATACACGGCGGGAAATGAAAAAGGTTAAGAAAGAGGTTCCTGAAGCAGCATGGCAATACAGTATGGTGAATAAAAATATTAGGAAGAAAATGAAACAGGCCAAAGAAAAATGGGTAGCTGATCAATGTGAGTCCATTAATACGGGGCTAATAAAAGGTAACAGCAAGGCAGCTTTTGACACATTAAGAAAACTATCAAAACCCCAACAGCCCAGGGTAACTGTCATAGAAGATAGCAATGGGGCTCTGCTCAATGAAAAAAACAGCTGTAATGAGAAGATGGACAGAATATTGTAAAGAATTATATAACTGTAAACTTGACACTGACTTAGGCATATTAAACAACATTAAGTGCGAAAACAGGGAACTCGGAAATGCAGCAATATTACGGGAAGAAGTGGAAGAGGCTATATGTTCGATGAAAGGAGGGAAGTCACCGGGTGTGGATAATATCCCAGCAGAGCTCTTGAAATATGGAGGACCAGATATAGTAAAAATCATGACAACAATTTGCCAGAAGATATGGAGTACAAAAAAAAATGGCCAAAAGAATGGACGCAGTCATTAGTAATACCGCTTCCAAAGAAAGGAAATCTAAAAATGTGCAAGAACTACAGAACCATTAGCCTTATTAGTCATCCAAGTAAGGTGATGTTAAGGATACTTTTGAACAGAATAAAACAGAAATCAGAAGAAATCTTGTCAGAGGAACAGGCTGGCTTTAGACCAAAAAGAAGTACCTCAGAACAAATCTTCAATATTAGATTACTTATCGAAAAACATCTCCAACATCAACACGATTTATACCATAACTTCATCGATTTCACAAAAGCCTTCGATCGAGTCTGGCATGAAGGCTTATGGCAAGTAATGAGAAAATTCAATTTTGATACCAACATCATAGATATCATTGAAGCACTATACAAGGACGCAAGCAGTGCTGTTTTTGCAAGCAACGACATTGGAGAATTTTTCAAAACAACTGTAGGAGTTCGGCAGGGATGTATCCTGTCCCCAGTGCTCTTTAATATTTATCTAGAACATATTATGCAGGAGGCTCTCTACGATTATAAATCAACCATATCGATTGGAGGCCGACCTCTGTGCAACCTACGTTTTGCTGATGATATTGATCTGATAGCTGGATCAGAATCAGAACTTCAAGACCTTACCTCTAGACTGGAGAAAGTAACAAGAACGTATGGGATGGAAATTAATATAGAAAAAAGCAAGATATTGGTGAATAGCCATAAGAAACATGTTCCGACCAACATTACGTTAAATGGGCAAACGTTAGAAGAAGTTAACACCTTTAAATATCTCGGGTCCACTATATGCAGTGATGGAAGATCAATTAAAGAAATCAAGACAAGACTTGAGATGGCCTCAGCTGCCATAACAAGGTTGAATGTGATCTGGAAAAGTAACATCAGTTTTCCTGTGAAGATCAAATTATACAAATCACTTGTATTATCTATTCTCTTGTATGGGTGTGAGAGCTGGACACTCACTGCAGATACGGAGCGAAGGATTCAGGCTTTCGAGCATAAATGTTATAGAAGAATTTTGCGCATTTGCTATAAAGAGCACAAAACAAATGTCTATGTTAGAGAGAAGATAAACACCTATGCAGGCCACCAAGAACCACTTTTGTCAACAGTGAAACGTCGAAAGCTTGCCTGGTTTGGGCATGTAACTCGTCATGACTCCCTTTCGAAAACGATCCTTCAGGGAACAGTCGAAGGTAAACGGAGAAGAGGAAGGCAGAGAAAATCCTGGGCTGATAACATCAAAGAATGGGCAGGACACGGTTTTTTTCCACACTTGTACGCATTGCTGAGGATAGAGAGCAGTGGAGGACCCTGTCTGCTGATGCTTCCACCATGGCACCCCTACGACCCATGACCGGTTACGGGTTGAGATGATATATATATATATATATATATATATATATATATATATATATATATATATATATATATATATATATATATATATATATATATATATATATATATATATATATATATATATATATATATATATATATATATGAGGTGAATAACGAATGAGGACAAGTTATATTGGTCTTATCTATAAATCACCCTGAAATAAGTTTCGACTCGTGGATATAGTGATTAGCCCTTAATAACAACATACTGAAAATCAAAGTGTGACAAGATGGATTTGGGGCGACCCCTTCTCGATCTCTCTTTCACTCCGGCAGTACTCATTTTAAATTATTGTACTGACTAATTGTGTGCTTTTCCATGGTCAGCACTTTTTACTTTCTCTGTTACGTAGCAGATATATGATATTGTCAAAACATGTGACACTCCTTGTTGGTGATAATACATCACATTTGCTAGGCACGGAACAGCTTTGCTGAGATTATCGCAGGTAAAACACATATTGGTCAGTTTTCGCGTAGAGTTGTGTGCTCAAGTGACAGATAACAAGATTACTCGTCTGTGCAACACATTTAGGACAGACACGAATGACATAATCGTTTCCTGTCCGACTTTCACGAAGACATTACTTTATCTGAAAGTAATATGTTGTTACATTTGAAACACATTTGTCGTATGAGTTTACAGATGTGTTGGTGAGTTTGTACACCATTCATCGGATGTTTTATTGCCATATTTGGGAGAGGTGACCACCCAGCAAGCACGTTTGAAATGATTGTAGCCCTGAGTAGCTTCATAAAAAACAGATGCAGGGGTAGGACAGGCAATATAACCGGACCTTTTTGCAGTTTTAATTCACTGTGTGAAATCGCTTGCCAAACACGACACTTCCAGACCTTGCCAGAAGTTAGAATTCAGAATTCCATTTTATCAGGCCGGACCTTTTCTTGGAGAATCTTGACGGATTTACAAAACAGCCAAGGAAATCTCTATCGTTTTAACAAGGAAACCGGGACTGAGGAAACTGAGAACACACGGAGTCATATAGGGAATTATCTTATTAAAGTAACGACCCACAAGAACACGTGTAAGAGGCCTAATCAAGTGCCTTAACTTCATTCATCTGAGCAAAAAGTCTGTGAGCCAGGATTGGCATAAGTTGTCACTTTATAATCTATATTTTTCATTACTACCATGTGAACTGATATGTACATATTACCATGTGAATATTATTGTGTGAAAATCGCTAGTGGATGTCCAAGTTATTTGAGGCTGGCAACTTCATCACATAGAATGATGATTTCATGAACCACCACTGCAAGGGCTGGTGACTACTTATCGCTAGTTTCTTAAAGAGAACTAAAGGTCTAAGTAGCCCCAAGTTCTATATGGAGCAGAGAGTGAAAGATGAAAGAAATGGTGTACATTCTAAGTATAATATTTACATCTTAAAACCAGTGTAAATGTCTATGTAAACATATTCACTTTAAAATGAATGAAAGTTTCAAACTTTTCAACAAGTATAGATATAAATGAAAACATATTCAATTTTATACTGTGAACACTGTCAGTCAGTGGAGATGTAAATGTAAACATATTCTATCTGTACTATTAACCTTTTTATTTAAATGTAAATCAAAGATAAAGCTATTCAATTTAAATGTAAAGAAAGTTTTCTCTCGAAGGATTGTTTAATTCTCATTCTCATCGAGGGTAAAGTCTGAGTAAATGGAATGGTGGAATAAGAGAAAGGGGACACATAAGTATGTGTCGGGAAACGCAATACTCAGGAGAGCGTTTCGTTTCTATTCTTTTACCATAGTTGTTGGTGGTGGTACCAGTTGAGGGTACTATCTATGAAACAAGAATGGAACAGGGTCCTGAGCTTTAAGACGAGGGACCAACTTTGTAGACACTCCTTGATACTTCTAGGAACGTGCTACGCCATACATCCTTGACCAGCGATGAGCGTTATCAGTGATCACTCTAGCGAGAACCAACCCATCAGTAGGAGCAGAATCTACCAGTGGCAGATAAGTGAAACCTATAAGCTGCTATGTGAACTCCTTTATAAACCTTTATCCCTCACAACAGTGATGATACATTTATGAAAAAAACATTATTCATTGTTGTAAACCCTTGTTAAAACTAAATGATTATTACATTTGTTATTTGCAATTATAGAAATTTAACTTCGATTTAATCATTTTAAATGTACTGCATGTTTCTCTCAATCAATTTACTACATACACTCTAAACAGAGCTATACCGTAATAAGAAGAATTCCACTGAATAAATCAGGGTAGGGGCTTGACGAGCTAAAATTAATAAATTGCTTAATCCTTCACAAAAGTTGTCGGCAGATCATAGAGTTAACGTGCTCAGCCAATGCAGCATTGTTCTCGCTTTTCTGAATATCCTGTGAAAACTCCCTTGTGATAGAAGCATCATTATCCGTCTATCTACCATTATGCCAAGAGTAATCTTGTGCGAAGGTAGACACCTTTGACGACCCATATTAGATACTTGAGTTTTGGCCACTGTTCGACCACTACTACAAAGCAGGGGAGGCAACCCGTGACACAAGGGTAAGGCAACTTATACTAATTGTAAATGATAGCAATAGCTAGAGACACCTTTAAATCTCTCCTCCCCCCTTCCCCCCTTCTCTCCCCACCCTCATCCACAAGATCGTTAAGATAATAACAGATCAAAACAGATTAAAAGCAGTTATGTCAAGAACAACATAATGTGGGATGACTTGGATAACACCAATTATTGAACTCTTAGTCTTGTATGGTATTTAAAATATTAGATGTATATATTTATAACAAGAAAGCAAAGAGTGTAAAGCGAAAAAAGTAAATGACAATTAATTAAAGTACATTTAACAAAATACAGAATTAAATTCCATTAGACTATTTTTGGTCTTTGTTTTAAATAAAAAATATTCTCTCCTAAATTGCTGCACTAGTGGAAGAAGTAAATATCAGTAGTGGTGCTGGATGCATGGAAAAAGATATTGAGTCATCTGTATATGACCACCAGCTAAGCACAATGCTATAGTATACAGAACTGGAAGTGAACCTTTGGCTGTGAGGCTAATTACACCCTCGTTAACTCTTGAAATCACTCACACTTTCAGGGATTACCCCTGTGGTGAAACATGTTGAGAACCTGGCAGTGCACACTAAGTTTGGAGGAGTCACTTGAGCCCAAGACGTAACTCTGGTTTTTACCTGGTTAGTTGCATGCAGGAGGATCTCACTATTGACCCATGATAGGCAGGAGGAGCTGAGAGGTGGCTCTATGTAAGATGTGGCAGTTTCTTGGTAGAGCCCAGAATCAGACCACTGCATTTTAGCTCTGCATATTTGAAGAGCTCCCTTTGATGGAGGGGAATGCACAGTATGCCACGCATGTCTTCCTCCTAGCTTGGGGCTCGTTGAGATGATCCTTTAAATACAAGCCAACCTAGAGAAACTGGAGCTCATGACTTCAACTCAAAACGTTTCGGTGTGACAGAAAAGCCACAGGGAAAGACTAGATCTACAGTGTAGATAATATCAAGGTAGTTTCAACTTGGTATTGGATGCAAAAGATCGAGAAGCTCCTCAGCAGCCCTAGTTAACCAACAACAAGTGGCGGGAATTGGCTTTCTTAAGATTAACGTAAGTTAATCGTGTTGGTAATCTTATGATTACACGCGTCGACTGTATATCGCTGCAGTTAGACAGCTTTATTTGGAGAAATCCAGCATAGACACACTTCCAAAGATCTTTTCAACCAGAGTATTAGTCAGCATTTTGTTTGACACTTACGTTTGTCAAATACACAAGCAGTTCATCGACCTTTAACGCCCCATATATGTCGGAGTTTTTCTGATCATAGTAGAAGACGACGCGAGGGAAGAGATAGAGGAAGAAGTAGTAGTAGAAGATAAATATAAACATTAATAATAATCATAATCATAATCATGACAATAATATAACGTTATAGTAAATCACTTATTTTAACACAACTTATCTAGATACTGCTTAAGAGCAGATCAGGAAAGAAATTCAATCTTAGAAATAGGCCTTAGTAGCTCATATCCTTAGTGATGAATGCGTGTGTTAAGAGTGTTACTCTGCGAATCTAGGATCTTCTAACGGTTTAAACAAATTTTAAATGTAGTAAGTATAATATTTAGAACCCGTGATAACTTGTATGACCACTAGATTTTGGAATTTATGCCGAGAAGAAAATATTTCTTGCAAGTGAGAAGACACCGGTAATATACTTATATGTAAAATTGATTGTACGTATACATGTTTTGATTTGAAGTGACGAAATTATTACTGTTCCCTGATTTAGTTTTGATTTCAGACGGTTGTAAATACTCCGCTTGTCTCAAACAGTATGAAATCTGTAGGTCTATATAGGTGACAACTTTAGTTTCACTGGAGACATAGACTGATTTCTTTCTTGTGCTAGATATTTGACGGAGAGTGGTTCTGAACTCACTGACAACATGGGGGACAGCGCCTCTAAAGTTCCGGACTAGACGTATCTGTGTAACCAGCGCTTTTGTTACAAGCGCCCCCCCCGCCCCCCCCCCCCCCCCCCCCCCCCCCCTCCCCCCCCCCCCCCCCCGGTGATACAGAGGAATTCACACTGCTCTTGCGTGAATTCCAGGGTTATAAACTTTAGAAATATACTTATATAAATATTCTTTTCATTTGATTTCATTGTTTATTTTACATGGTTGTGTTTATCCGCTTGTTGAACAAGAGGTGATTAGCTTAAATATTGTTATTTTATAATTGGAAAAAAAAGTAATAGTCTTGCGTTATCACAATTTGTGCTGTACTCAACGGATCAATTATTATCATCATCATAACTGTTATTTGACTACCACGTCAGATGAGAGAATCGTCTTGATCCAGTTCACATCGGTTCTGTTTATGGGTTTATTCATCAGTATCTCAAATGACCTCTGTCTTAGTTGTAGAAGATCTGTGGCAATAGATAATAACCGTACTCATGTCATTCATTCTGTCCTCAAGCCTGTAGCAGGTGCCTTCTCTTGGAGCTCATCTATAATCGTCTATTAGGAATTTCGATCTTATTTTGCGAGCCTAAACTTATCTGAAGAGGAATTTCAGGACAGAGTATTGAACTATTGACTTTTTATCATACCTATTATCTTACACCTCTACGATACCTACATCTTAATCACTCATATTGCCACAAGTGGCAACGGTTATTGTTAATCTGAATTGACCTCACTGCACTCCGGGCAAA
The DNA here is from genome assembly GCA_024509875.1 of Oreohelix idahoensis. Taxonomy (NCBI): domain Eukaryota; kingdom Metazoa; phylum Mollusca; class Gastropoda; order Stylommatophora; family Oreohelicidae; genus Oreohelix; species Oreohelix idahoensis. The sequence goes on from JAMPIV010014803.1 coordinate 238,779, forward strand.
CCCATAGGTGCTCAGTCTCCCTCAGCAAATGTCGAAGAGTAGAAATGCAAAATTGTACCTGTAGCACGCTGGTTGTACATACGACGGATGCATCCTCTCTCACGTCCATTTCTGCTAGTCTTACGTTTGATGCCAAACTCCAACAGTCTCAGCCTTGTTGATTCATCCATTGCAGTGTCATTATCCAGCAGGCGATCATTAATTGCCCTTAGTATCTCTCCCTTATCTATGTCCAGTGTCTCCACTATGGGTACTCTCAGGCCAGTCTGTCAGCTCTCTCATTGCCACGTACCCCTGCATGACCAGGACAATAGATCCACACCAATTCTTGAAGACTTGAGGATTCTATTGATGTTTTCCATTCCTGCCCCATCCATCCGTTCTGAACTTTCCGAAGCATAGCTTGAGAGTCTGACAATATAACTGCCCTGGTTGATGGAGTTTCAGACAGCCACCTCAGTGCTGCATGATCCAGGAGACAAATTTAAAAGCCAATAGTGTTATCAATTGCCCAGGCTACAGATGTTACTCCAGTCCATGTGGACCTGGTAGACGAGGCCAAGCTATATATGTAAAACATGAGCTCCATCATACGTGGCTGGATACAACTTCCCAAACTAGTGAGGATGCGGAATTGCAGGGGATTGCTGTGAATATAGGCGGTCAGGAGTGGCGAGTCTACAATTTATATGCTCATGTCGACCATCTTACAGCAGAGAGTGTTACGGTGTTATTTTTAAATGATGGCGTCTGCTGGGGTTTACCCATGTGCAAACGTTTAGGGGTCATTAGTATTTATAGAATATGTCGATATTGTACGGTATAGTGAACGCGAAATATATGCGGAGATGATGACGCATTCGCGTTGGGTAGGTCACGCCGGGTGACTTGATTACTGGGCCTTTGTTACGTTATCCGTCAAGCATGAAGGTCGTGTCTTGTAATTCTTCCAAGGAATTAAGGCTGAGTATATAGCCTATATTTTATAGATGAATCGATGTAGACTTCAGGGTCAGTTCGGAAATTAATCTAAGCGTGAGATTAATTAAATTAAACTAATAATGGAAGAAGAATCGTATTGTGATTCAATTTGTAGATGTCAAGAACTCATGTGCTCATTTCTGGCTGTTGATTAAACAGCGCATGTATATAGCCACGATGTTCTTCTGACACATTGTTTTGACACGGACGGACATGAATACTATGCATGTAATTTCCTAATGAACTATGTATGAACTATATCTGGATGTACCACAATGTGAACTGTTCTTCGTGCGTCAATTTTGTATTAAATATTGGACTCAATCGAAGGCTTACCACATTCCTTTGATTACGTTTTGATTGCTTCAACTTTGCATTGTTGATGGTCCTTTGACCTGGTGAACTCTTTCTTGTAAGAAGTTATAGAAATAAATGGATCAGTTCATACGGAGCCGGGGTTTGCTTGGACACAAGTGGCGTAACGATAATTAAGCAAGCATCCCAACTGAACTTACAATAATAGAACAAAGGACCCTCCAACACCAGTAAACCACCCACGCAACAGTGGTGGCCATTGTGGTAGGGAACTGGAATTTTATTGAAGAAAAATACTCAAGATTAGCAAGTTGAAAGAAATAATTTTCCTTCGAGCGAAATGAACACTTTTTCTATCTACACCGATGACGTCACACCCGCTTGGCAACAGGATGAATCAGCTGTAGTGATGGCAGCCGCACTTCAACGTCTTCGAAGAAAATTATTTATAAACGTTTAATTGAACATTGCAAAAATAGATTCCATCAACATGAGCAGTAAATATAGGTCCTACTGTCCGTTGGCGAAGCAAGCACTGTATGAATCTATCGAGGCAAAAAGATAAGTAACTTATTTGAAGGTTACAATAAGTCAGTCCTATTTGTCCTACAAATGCCATGTTCTTTTTTTTTTTTTTTATTATGTATCCATGTTATATATTGTTTTGTCTGTTTCATGTAGCGGGTATGGATGGGCGGCGGTTCGGAATGAATAAAAATGGCTCTCAGGATGCCGATATTCATTCTGAATGTTCCTAAGGCTGTGAATTAATAGCACCTCGCGAAGAAAGCGTCGAATTATCGTTATCGGTGATCGTTCGGGTTCGGTCTTGCATTAATTCACTTTGCATGTTAGGTGTATAGTCATGTTATAACTGTTGTTTTCATGTGTATTTGGTTCTTCATTTTTATTCATTTACAGTCCTATGTTCGTAATCTATCTTGTTATTCTGATCTAGCTATCTTTTATTTTAATTAAATGTATTGTATTAACGTCAAATGAGTCCTGTGACGTCATCTTTCATAGTACCAAATATGTTCGTTTCCTCAGTTAACCTTCACCCTTCTACATTTCCGGTTAGTACACTTGGTTTTATAATAGCATTTATTTTTGTGAAAATGTCACTTTTGTATTGTGCTCCTGTTCTGTAATCCTTGGTTAACCCATTTTATTGTTTGTATTCATTACATATTTTAATTTAATATTAATGCTATAATTTCTTCATTAATTATAGTGTAGATGAATATGATTAAATTTTTATCAGCTTTGATGAGGAATTAGGGACTTTGCACATATTTGCAGTAGTGGTCCTAGAAATGGGCAATGCACTTTATGCCTCATGATTATGGCATAATATATAATGATTAATTATTAAAACTTTATAACATATTAATACATATTTAATATAAATTAGTACACTTTCTCTGTACTATATTGTGAACTTAGTGACAATTAAGACTAATTATTTGGGGATAATACACATAATTATTAAATATTAATATTAAGCGCTTGATATAATTTCAGCAGCTTATATAACTAACTATCATAACTATTTATGATAGATATCAGTGAGTATATATATATATAATATTTTTACAAAATATTACAGATTGTGGAACTTATACATAACAATACAGTAATATTACAATTTCTTGTATTAATTATTCATTCGTTGAGTAATTATAATTATCGACATAGATTATATTGTTGATTACAATACATAAGTAATTGAATACTTGAATAATTCAACTTCAATAATGCTTACCTTGGATCATTTCATTAAAATTGGAAAAGATTGTAATAAAAAAGGAGAGGCACTCCTTGAATTTGCTGAACAACAACTGGCAAGATATAAGGCAGAAGAGGAGGAAAGAAAAGCCATTGCTAAAGCAGAGATGGAAGAACTTGAAAGAAAACAGGCGGAAAAGAAGGCAGAATTAAGGCAAGAAGAAGAAAGAAAGATAGCAAGAGATGAAATCCTACGGATTGAAGAAGAGAATAAATTGAAACGGCAAGAAATCATATTGCAGCAAGAAATGGAATTGCAACGGCTTAAATTGGAAACAGCAAAACTTAATTCACAGGGTGCTGCAGCAAATCAAAATGATATTGCTCAATCTGGATCTTCATCCACCCGACTTAAAGGTAATTATTACTTTAAACTACCACCATTCAAGTTACACGTGGATGACCTTTCATCGTGGCTGGCGCGCTTTGAGGATATATGTAAGGTCAATAACCTTGACAAAACTGCATGGGCACTTAAACTTAAGGAATTTCTGGATGGCGAACCTGCAAGTGCAGCACAAAACATTGATCCTACATTAGCAACAGATTATGAGGCCATTAAGACGTTGTTATTACGTCGTTTCCACTTGAACGAAGAGGCATGTAGATTACGTTTCAAAAGTTTATTGCCAGATAACAATAAAGATTTCACAGGTTTTATTGCTAACATACGCAATACTTTTAACAGATGGGTTGAACTGGCAGGTGTCAACAAATCTTACGACAAATTAGTCGATTTGTTATTAAGGGATAAAGTATTATCTTCTGTCAGCTCACCATTCTTTGCTTATTTGCAAGAAAGAAAACCAGAAACAATTGATGAGTTAGAAAAAATTTCTTTAAATTACTGTACAGCACATCCGAATGCTAATATTTCTGGCTCGTTGATAAGAGAACCACTTCCTGTAGCCTCCAATATGGCATATAATAATAACAAACCGAGAACACACAGTGTGGACAGAGGTAGGTTCAAAGGAAACTATGACAATAATTTTCATAAGGGACAGAATAACTTCAACAATAACTTTAATAGAGGAAGACAACAAACCAGAAATTATTCACCTCAGTCAAGATACAACAGTAATCCTCGCAACTCAAGTTATAATCGGTCATATCAATATAATAATGATAACAATTGGAAGAATGGCGATAATTATAACTCGAGACGTCGAGATAACAATTATAATAGACGACAACGAGATAATTCAACTAATTATTCTCGTAATCGTTCCCATTCTCGTGGATCTTCACATTATAACCATAATACCGGGGCAGCAGTGACAAATGATATCACCCCTAAGGTTCAGGTTCCACCTAACGATAATACAATGAATTCTTCTGCTGCATGCTTTGCTATAAATTATAACGTGGCAAATAGTTGCCCACAATGCAATCTTATTTTTCAGAAGGCAAAGGAGACAGTGCTAAACTGCGGACACATTACACCAGAAGTAGGTCTCGCAGCCAATGATGGAACAGGCTCTCTGATTTTTAACAGAGGGATAGTAAATGGTTCTGTAGTTTCTGTATTGAGAGATTCGGGGTCCACAACCATTGGAGTGCGACAGTCGCTGGTACATCCTAGCTGTGCAACGGGGGAATATGTTCGTTGCATGACTTTTGGGGGAACTATTGAGTTTTACCCCACAGCTATTATTCATGTTAACACACCTTTTTTCACAGGTAACGTGAAGGTATGCATGCTGAAAAAGCCAATAGCAGACCTTATGGTGGGTCGCATACACGGCAGCAAGGATTGTTCACCAGAAGATATTATTGAATGGGAGAGACACAATCTATGCACTGGAAACGCCGTGACAACTAGAGCTCAGACTATACTCATGGAGAGTGTCAATGTTAATAATATGGATGCAGAAAAACAGGAGAATATTGAGGTCAATTCACCTATTGACAGGGAATCATTTGCTAACAAACAAAAAAATGACAAATCTCTAAATAAATTTTTTAAACTTGTTAATAAGGTTGATAATTTAACTTCAGGTAATAAGAACAAACATTGGTTTATTATGAAAAATGATATACTAATTAGATGTTTTAGTGATAAATCACTGGTAAAACAACAAGTGATGGTACCGGCTGCTTTTAGACGGTACATTCTTCAACACGCACATGACTCGCAGTGTGCAGGACATATGGGATATACTCGAACACGATCTCGAGTATTATCTTCATTCTTTTGGCCAGGAGTGTCACGTGATATTTCGCAATATGTACGTTCTTGTACTACGTGCCAGGAAGTGAAAGCACGTGGAGCTTTTCACACGGCGCCTATTCAGGCTTGCGATATCTCAGTACGACCTTTTGACAAGATGGCCATAGACATAATTGGTCCACTTCTACCATCTGCGAGAGGACATAGATTTGTTCTCACGTGCATTGATTTATGCACACGATGGCCAGAAGCCATTCCATTGAAGACGACCACTACCACTACCACAGATGTAGCTGATGCATTACATCTAATTTTCTCTAGAATAGGGTTTCCTAGAAAATTATTATCTGACCATGGGTCGCAGTTTATATCAGATACCATGAAGGAGGTAATGAAAACCTGGAACATTGATAGGAACTTGAGTAGTATTTATCATCCCATGAGTAACGGTGCAGTTGAAAGACTTAACCGTACGCTTAAGCAACTTTTACATAAGGTTACTGTTAAACACCCTCAGGACTGGGACAGAGCACTCCCAGCTGTCCTATTTGCTTACCGAGAGGTGCCACATGAACAAACTGGCTTCTCTCCATTTGAGTTGGTTTTTGGTGCCCCTCCAAGAGGTCCTATGGGACTGATAAAGGATTTATTAATTGATGCAGAGATGACTCAGGACACTCAGTCATCTTATGAGTATGTGATTAATCTTCGGAATAATATTATTGAGTCTTGCCAATTGGCAACAGCTTCTTCTGAGGCTGCAAAAGCTAAGGCTCGATCTAGACGATTACGCCAATTATTCCCGGGCGATGAGGCTTATGTATTACTCCCTCACAATAACAATAAGTTATTGATCTCATGGACTGGTCCTTATAAGGTTACTGATAAAATTTCAGACGTTGATTACGTCTTAGATATCAAGGGACACAGAAAGATATTCCATATTAATATGCTCAAGCAATTTCATACACGTCCTATACACTTACAGTCAATTTTTCATGAATTAGATGACAATACTGTATCTACTTGTCATTATTCTAATCTATCTGTTATACAGGAGGAAGAATCTTCTTTTCCTGAAGTGCAGATGCCTTTACCTGTACTTACTGTCCAATCTACTGAATCTTGGCGTGATGTGACCATTTCTTCTACGGTTACACCGCAACAGCATCAACGCGTTGCTGATCTTCTACAATCTTTCCCAGATGTGTTAACTGATGTACCGGGTTGCACATCTGTAATTAGTCACGATATTATTCTGAACGATGATACACCAATTCGTGTTCATCCTTATTCTGTACCTCTACATTTTCTGAGTAAGACATCTCAGGAACTCGAACAGATGATATCATTAGGTATTATTGAGACTAGTACATCTCCATTTTCTTCTCCTTTAGTCATTGTCCGGAAAAAGGACAACAACATACGTTTATGTGTTGACTATAGGAAACTTAATGCGCAGACAGTACCAGATAGCGAACCACATCCTATCCTTGACGATTTACTTCCTCGTCTATCCAATGCTACACTTTTCACTAAAATTGACTTAACTAAAGGTTATTGGCAGATTCCACTAACCGAAAGAGCCAAATACTACACAGCATTCTCAACTCCACGAGGTCTTTACCAGTGGAACGTGATGCCTTTTGGGCTAATGAATGCTCCAGCTACCTTTATTCGCATGATGCGAAAAATTTTATCAGGTAGATCAGATATAATTACCTATATTGACGACATATGTTTGTTCAGTTCATCATTTGAGGAACATTTTTTGGGTCTTAAATCAGTTTTGGAAATATTGCGGGATAACCATTTAACCGCTAAACCAACTAAGATTCAAATAGCGTGTAATGAGATAACATTCCTGGGACACATTATTGGATCGGGACGTATCCAAACAATTCCCAGTACGGTTTCTAAAATATTAAAATTATCTGTTCCTCAAACGAAGAAACAGGTTAGGAGTCTGTTAGGTTTAATCCAATACTATAGCAGATTTGTACCTCACCTATCATCCATCACGTCTGTCCTGTCATCATTACTAAAGAAGAACATGCCTTTAAGGATAAATTGGACAGACGAATGTGACAAAACCTTTCGCACTATCTTAAAAATATTTTCATGTCTACCTATTTTAAGAATACCAGATGCTTCTAAAAAGTTTGTTCTACGTACAGATGCGAGTAATTACGGACTCGGGGCATGTCTACTGCAATATCATGACGATGTCCTTCACCCCGTAATGTATGTCTCACGCAAACTGAAACCTCCTGAAACGAAATATTCCACTGTGGATCGAGAATTGCTCTCCGTAATCTGGGCAATTACCAAGTTGGAAAAGTTTTTATTGGGATCACCATTCCTGATCCAGACTGATCAGAAATCAGTGGCAGCATTACGTCGCTCAAATCATAAAAGTGCTAAACTTGCACGATTTGCTATCACGTTGCAACCCTACGAATTCGAGATACAGTCGATAGCTGGAACAGAAAACGTCATAGCCGACACGTTGTCAAGACATCCTACGGATTCTGAATGAATTTTCAATTTCACGAAAAATTTTCTGACTAGTCAAGCATTACATTTGCAATAAACAGTATTGATATCAAGTCAGAATATACAACAATTCAGTTGGACTTCCTACCTAAATAAGGACATTTCGATATAAACTATGGTGATCAAAATATCAAGATTTACGGATCGTTTGAAGGTTTGAACTTCAATTCCACTTTGAGTATCACTCAAAATCAACAATCCCTGATGAAGAAGGGACAGATACTTTGATGACTTAGTCAATTAACTTTCAAATTTTAATAAAGGAACTAACAATGAATGGATCATCAAATCATAATTTGATAATATGAACCTTGCGTCTTAATGAATTTTCATACAATTCAACAGGAGTTAACAACGATTGGATCTTCATGTCCAATATTATTAATTTTTCTAAATTAGTATATAATAGATAATAAAGTCAAAGTGTGATGAAATAAAAAAAATAAAATATACTAAGAAAAGATGAAACAAAAGAATATCACACCAATTAAACCTTTTAATTAGTGTAATTATCAAGGTAATGGATAATACATTATGACATTTCATATATATAGTTAAAATGTATGAATTTTTTCTGTTCTTTTGATTATGTCAATTTAATTAGGTGTCTATCCTTACACTTCATTTTCACACACATTCTAATTTAATGTAGACTTTAATATTTGGTTTTAATTGTCCGTACTTCTCAATTTTATTTCTTTTACTCTCTTATACTATTTCTCATTTTCTTAAATTAGATATTAATTAGTTAATACCATACGTACATACTATAATTAATTATTTTAATTTTAGTTAGTTAGAATAATTTTAATAACACCTCACATTATTAGTTAGTCTATACATACAACAAATTAATTAGTTAATTAATTAGTGACAGTAACATTTACTTGTTTAATATAAGTTATATGTATGATATGACGTTGATTTTATTATAAGATATTACTGACATGACTGCGACACTGTTCTAGATAGAACATCGTAGTTCATACGTCGGGTTTTGTTAAATTTTTGATTAATATTATTCAAAAAAAAAAAAAAAAATCTATTTCATAGATTTTTTTTTTTGCCCCCGTCTGACAGGAAATCTGTTACGGTGTTAATTTTAAATGATGGCGTCTGCTGGGGTTTACCCATGTGCAAACGTTTAGGGGTCATTAGTATTTATAGAATATGTCGATATTGTACGGTATAGTGAACGCGAAATATATGCGGAGATGATGACGCATTCGCGTTGGGTAGGTCACGCCGGGTGACTTGGTTACTGGGCCTTTGTTACGTTATCCGTCAAGCATGAAGGTCGTGTCTTGTAATTCTTCCAAGGAATTAAGGCTGAGTATATAGCCTATATTTTATAGATGAATCGATGTAGACTTCAGGGTCAGTTCAGAAATTAATCTAAGCATGAGATTAATTAAATTAAACTAATAATGGAAGAAGAATCGTATTGTGATTCAATTTGTAGATGTCAAGAACTCATGTGCTCATTTCTGGCTGTTGATTAAACAGCGCATGTATATAGCCACGATGTTCTTCTGACACATTGTTTTGACACGGACGGACATGAATACTATGCATGTAATTTCCTAATGAACTATGTATGAACTATATCTGGATGTACCACAATGTGAACTGTTCTTCGTGCGTCAATTTTGTATTAAATATTGGACTCAATCGAAGGCTTACCACATTCCTTTGATTACGTTTTGATTGCTTCAACTTTGCATTGTTGATGGTCCTTTGACCTGGTGAACTCTTTCTTGTAAGAAGTTATAGAAATAAATGGATCAGTTCATACGGAGCCGGGGTTTGCTTGGACACAAGTGGCGTAACGATAATTAAGCAAGCATCCCAACTGAACTTACAATAATAGAACAAAGGACCCTCCAACACCAGTAAACCACCCACGCAACAGAGAGTAATTGGAATTTTCTCGCGGAATTGTCTGAATTCTAACATAAGGTATTTAATTGCTGGCGATTTCAATGCTAGATCCAAGGAGTGGATGAATATCACGGAAAATAGGCAAGGTATAGCTTTGAGCCAAGCATTACTTAACAGGAACCTTACCATCTTGAATGATGGACGCCCAACTAGACTGGCAACTAAACCTGGGGATACAAATGGTGTCATAGATCTGGCATTCATCTCTAGTGCTGCCACCACCATGGCACGTTGGGATGTATTCGGTGCATAGGAAAGTGATCACCTACCTTGCGTTATACTCATTGCAAATGGTAGGAACACTAGACACAGGAAACCTAAACAGACCTTAAAGTATCCTACAGGCCCACTCGACTGTAACAACCCTTTACACACATTGCGTCAAAATGCCAAATAAAAGACAGCGAGAACACTTTTCACCCTACCTCCCTGGTGGAATAAGTCACTGGAGCAAGCATGGAAAGAAAAGGCATGAGCATCAAAGGAATGGCACCGGTTGCTTTGCTAAAGAAGTAGTCCTTTCAACCGAAATCTGGAGGAGATAACATCAGATCCAATTTTGAATCTTTCTGTATAAAGCATATAATTTTGTAAATAACATGTCATTTTGTAAATTGATTTACCTTCATTACTTAGACACACGCATCTATATATGGCTAGTGCTCATGTTTGCGTGAATCAATTGAGCATATAACCATGCACTTAAATATGAAAATAATCATTCGAAGACAGAAATTGACACCATTTTAGATCTACCTAGCACGAACTTCTTATTTCTTTTTTTCTTTTTTTTTAAATCTAATACATGTATCAAGAGTCATTACTGTGAATCGTCGGTACTTGTTTTCAATCTAGAGTATTCATCGTGACGTGACAATAGTCATTGTGTGCATCTTAAGGTTTCCGCCAAACCCTAGACATTTCTTCTTCCTTTTTTTGTCACCGACTTTTTTTCTGACTGCCCATGTATTATCTTTTCGATTCAGGCCGAGTTTCATCCTCACCAGTTGACCAAAGTATCGTTATCCTTATTGATATTTAAGAGGTAGACTCAACTGACAAGCCATTTTGTTTGAACTGCGGTTTGAGGTTTTGTAATTTTCTGACCGAGATATGGAAGGTCCCCCATTTTTTTAAGCGAGGTGTCAATTGTTTCATATTTCTAGCGGTAATGTTGATGATTAGACATATATCAAAATTCATTAATAATGGTTACAACATAAAATGCTTATAGATACCTCTCTTAGCTTATTCCTTTTTTTACGGAGAATGGTACCACCTCTACAGTACCTTACATATAGAAAGTATGCAGCAAGGCACTTATACGCTGTTGTATTTGTAGCTTGTATAACAATTTATTTTACACGGTGGTGTTACCCGCCCCACGCCCAATCTTTCCTTAATGGTTCTGACGTCGTGCCAAATGGGATCTGTGGCGTTGTTATATCTTTGTCTCATCAGAGACCCCCTGGAACGACACAGGGCGAGAACAACTTTATAAAATCGTTAACGAGTTTGCCAGTCTGTCGGCTAACAAAGCCTTTTTTCACGACAAAGTTACGCTCTTTCATTCTTCACTGCAAACAATAATAACGCTCAAGAACCTAGGTGCCACTTGAATAACTGCTAACTTTCACAAACTTACGAGTTTTGTTCAGATATATAATATAATTTCTGCATTCGTTTTCTGTCTTGCTGATGTTGGAATATGACAACTTCGCACGATTATCTGAGAATATGAATGCGTATTTTTCTCACACAATCTACGCTTCGTGACAGTTGTATTTTTACATAGTAATCTTGTTTTGAACTGAAACTGAAAAATGTTTAACCCCAGAAGTTCAGTAGAGCATTTCGACTTTTCAATTTCTCGGTCTTTTTTTTTTAATAAACGAAATATTTAATCATACTATTTAAATCAGTCTATGAGCTGATCGACTTAAATAGTTGCTATGGCAACATCTCATCAATTTTTCACATCAGTAAGAAAATAAAGAGAATAAAGAAGGTGGATTCCATGATGGCGTCGCAAAAACTAACATATCAGATACGTGCCCATTGTATCATTTCATTGTAAGTACCGTCAAGAGGGTTTTCATGAACCATTTATCTTTTTATGAATTCCTTGGTGATTTATGCACTGATCCCTTATTTACATAGCACTGTCCAAAACCCGTATAATTACTGCCCGGTTGCGGTATTAATCCGACCTTAGATTTGGGCGCGGTCACCCAAGAACATAACATCAGCTATGCCATTGAGGACATTTAAGTTAATTTTTTATGCTTCAGGGTATCAGGTCTACAATCTCCACTTTGCGATTGTTGTAACTTCGCCGTTATGTTGCCCAGCTTACAACATATGGGAATTGCATTTGTCGAGCTTATCAGTAAAGCTGATGTGGGCGAATCTGATAAAAAGTCAATGAATAAAACACAGATGCGTGTGGAAATGAATACGGTGCAGTCTGGATAAGTAGAAATCGCCGAGATCATCTAAAATACTTCTACCTCTCAGAAATTCTGATCAAAATTTTGCTCAAATATAATTTATTTGCGGTCAGTATCAGATAGAAAGCATCAATTTATTTTTTAACCGTTTCTTGCAATTTGTTTGATTTTTAAAATACATTGTTTGCATTTTTCCACTTTTAAAAAAGCAAATTAACAAAATCAAATGATATTTTTAATACCATGGTTGAAAGAACTAAAATATTTAAAAAGTCTTCATATTATAACTTACAAATCTCGGATTCCGTACTGGCAGATTATAACATAAACAAGCCCCATGTTGCTCAAGGGGTTTCTCATGGAAGAACTGAAAATATAGGATGCCTGCAACTTAACTAGTATGTGCTTATACAAACGGCTGGGAGCCAAATAATGTTAAACGAATTGCTACAGAAACTTCAGAAGCGAAAACACATGAAGGCATTGATGCACGATTCTTGCAACAGGACCAGCTGTAGTTGTGGCTCCATGCTCCAGAATAGGCAAACAAAGGAAAAGAAGAAAATGTTATAAAGAATAGAAACTGGGAATCACAAGAGACAGCAAATATTCAGTTCGACTTATAAAATGGGCACATGAAAAACGAAATGAGGGATTTTTACCCCCAAACCATGTAGAAGATGACCACCCTGAGAACTCGACTTCTGTTTAGGCTTTGCACTTTGATATCTAGTATAAATGAAATCTCCAAAGCATTAACCTCATTCCCCACTCCCATGGCATTATATGCCATTGGACTACCGTTAACTTTTTAAAATTTTAAATGTAATATTAACTTGGCGGTTTCTTCAAGGACGTTTGAAAAAAAAAACAGGGCAAGAACAACTCTACTCGATAATTAATAAAAGTTACAGCCATAATCCAGGTGATTTCTGAGGCAAATAATCGTAGCCACTCGTCGTGATGTCCTTGTCTTCTAGTATCTCTACTTAGTTTGCTGTCATATAACTATTGTTACGTTAACTTGGCTGTTTCTACACGAACTTTTGAAGAAAAAAAAAACGAAAGCAAGAACAAATGTGAGGCTGATCGTTGGTAAGAGTTACTGCTCATAAATCAGGTGATTTCCGAAGTACAAGATAGTTGCCGCTCATCGTTGTCTTCTGCTGGTTCTACTCCTTTCGCTCTTATATAACCACATCATTTCATTCATAAAGCTAGCGGTCTGTCTCTGATTGCGATAACGTTTTTCGGCGGTAACCCTTTATTCACCGAGTCTGGTCATTTACTTACATGTAAAGACTGCCATCCGATATCAAACAATGTATCGCCTTATCTGTCAAAATATTACTCACAGTCACACACATTTACTTATAACGTGGTCTTCTGAGAGGCATAGCGACATAAATTCTTCTTAATCGAGACAAAATATGAGTTAGGACTGAACAATTGCTTCGAATATCCGAAAATTATAGTTATCAGAAGTCGACTTAACCGGAGTTTTTAATTAACAAAGCCAAACGAAACGTTTGGCCGGACCTGCAGAATTGCTTCGAGTTATCAGAATGAAACTTCTAGACTGTGTATTCCTCATTTTCCTTTGCGCTTCTTGCGAAACTTCCACGGTAGCTGGTCCCCCTTCAGGAAACCGGAACCAAACATCCACATACTCTTGCAGCAGTAATTTATGTAGCGATTTGTTTTACATGATTAGATTGCCAGCCCCTTGCACAATTCAGACAACGTCGTTATGACCTCTCCCGGCAAAAAATCCACACCACTGGCCATTCACTTTAATGGTCCTGACCACCAGGGTCCCATCGATGTACAGGTCACTGCGATTAGATCCTGCTCCTCTTATACTGCCAGCAGAGTCCAGCTTGAGCAACGTCTCATCCACCGTATGGGGTGTCTTAAACCAGGTGGTCTTAATACCCTACACTTCTTTAGGGACCCCTTCCCACTCCTATTCTATTTCTCCGTCGATCGCCTCCCGCTTTTTAAAATTTACTAATTTTTTTTAATGTTTCTTTTATTTATTTAATTATTTAGATTTTTCCTATCCATTCAGTCTTCTTCTTTCTCCAGCACTCATTATTATTACATTTAGATACTTCTTGTTCAGTTTCGTTTCTTAGCTTCTTAGCACCTTCTGTTTACATCCGGAAATGGCAGACATTTAATTTTCTCGTGGCGCTCTCTCCTTTCGGCGGGCGTGTTAGGTCTTAGCCGCAATTAGTAAAGTATCCAGTTTTAGTATTATTATTTTTAATTTTATTTAAATTTGTATGTATCCTACTCAGCCCTCTCTTTCTTTCCTTTCCCTGACGAAGGTCTTTTGGCAGCATAAATAACACATAAGGAAGGGAAACCCGAGGCCTGTAAACAATAAATTAATATTAGACAAACATAAAGGTATGTTTTCAGGCACTCGTAAGAAATAAAGAAGTAGAACACTTGGACAACAGAAAAACAACAGACGTGAGTGGCTTACCCAGGGTTCGAACCCCGTACCTTCCGTACGACAACTCCGCCTAGCTATCAAGCGAATCACACTGACCCCACGGCCAGCTAGGCATCCCCAAAAAGGATGCTTTGCTGACTATTTATCAGTACGAAACACACAAGATAACACCGGAAGTATACAGTGGGCACCTCAGCCCTTTAATGACGCAATCACTTCTGTTGTTCCCCTATTAACAGTATGTGTCAGTCCAAACAAGACAAAGACCTTGATACTGGGTCCAGTAAATAGTAGAAGACTTAAGGACAGTAGTATAGAACAGAGGGTCGGTTTCTGGTATTGTATAAACATAAATAACACATAAGGAAGGGAAACCCGAGGCCTGTAAACAATAAATTAATATTAGACAAACATAAAGGTATGTTTTCAGGCACTCGTAAGAAATAAAGAAGTAGAACACTTGGACAACAGAAAAACAACAGACGTGAGTGGATTACCCAGGGTTCGAACCCCGTACCTTCCGTACGACAACTCCGCCTAGCTATCAAGCGAATCACACTGACCCCACGGCCAGCTAGGCATCCCCAAAAAGGATGCTTTGCTGACTATTTATCAGTACGAAACACACAAGATAACACCGGAAGTATACAGTGGGCAACTCAGCCCTTTAATGACGCAATCACTTCTGTTGTTCCCCTATTAACAGTATGTGTCAGTCCAAACAAGACAAAGACCTTGATACTGGGTCCAGTAAATAGTAGAAGACTTAAGGACAGTAGTATAGAACAGAGGGTAGGTTTCTGGTATTGTATAAACATAAATAACACATAAGGAAGGGAAACCCGAGGCCTGTAAACAATAAATTAATATTAGACAAACATAAAGGTATGTTTTCAGGCACTCGTAAGAAATAAAGAAGTAGAACACTTGGACAACAGAAAAACAACAGACGTGAGTGGCTTACCCAGGGTTCGAACCCCGTACCTTCCGCAATCATACATACTGTTAATAGGGGAACAACAGAAGTGATTGCGTCATTAAAGGGCTGAGGTGCCCACTGTATACTTCCGGTGTTATCTTGTGTGTTTCGTACTGATAAATAGTCAGCAAAGCATCCTTTTTGGGGATGCCTAGCTGGCCGTGGGGTCAGTGTGATTCGCTTGATAGCTAGGCGGAGTTGTCGTACGGAAGGTACGGGGTTCGAACCCTGGGTAAGCCACTCACGTCTGTTGTTTTTCTGTTGTCCAAGTGTTCTACTTCTTTATTTCTTACGAGTGCCTGAAAACATACCTTTATGTTTGTCTAATATTAATCTTTTGGCAGCAACGTTTCCTATTTTCGTTGTCTTTTGTCCTCGTAAGACGAATCACATTTTTTCGATTTTTTGTCAAGACCCATCCACATATAAGCGCTTTTCAAAATATAACATTGAAGTACTATAAAAAAAATATAACGTGCTTCTCCAAAAAGTCCAATGACCAGTTATCAGACAGATGTTCACTGCCACCTGGCGCGTCTGGAAAAGATAAAAGATCAATCTCACAACAGGAAAACATGATGGAAGAACAATTTTAGACGAGAGAGACCAGACGGAACAACATGGTACGGACACAGTAGTTGAACTGGTAGATAATAACACAGATCGGAAAGTTGAGGAAAATGATGCAATAAAATCAAGCAGCTGTGGAGCATGATAATGATGATTTAAGGAGAGCAGGGGGATAGTTTTTGTTCATCACTTTTTTCAGGGCACATGACAGACAGAACTGGCATGAATCGCGTTTTAAAACGTGAAACAGTAAACCTATAGAAGCTCGTTAGAAGGAGGGGTATAATCAACTTAACAGTCCACTGAAAATGTCCAGGCTAGACTATCGTTAGAAAAACATACGACGCATACAACAGGAGGGGAAGAAGAAATATGATGATATATTGAACAGCATTTGTACCATATCCCGTGTAGTTCCCGGGAGGGGGGGGGGGGGGGTCTAGATAAGACAAATAGAGTATAGGGTTGCTGCTCACTCAGGCATGTCGTACAAGGCGACTAATATGCCATTGAGCTTACGACTTGGAACTTCATCATATAAATCAAATAGCTACAACAACCACCGCTGTAAAAGCATGTCAAGGATTAGTACAGGCTTCCCGCAAGGGAACCTGCTACAGTAGTGGTGGATCCTTCCTCAATTATGAGTGAAAAGGAAAGTAATGATGATTTATAACCTATTTTAGAAAATAAGATAATGCGAAGCATTAAGAACGCAATACTTACGTGATACACCGGAAATCGAATTTATGTGAAAGATGGTTTTTATAGCTTTAGAGAACTTTTCAAAAGACAGTGTATTGCCTACGATGAGATAACATTAAAATGTTAAATAAATGCAATAGGACATTCCTCACCCGCCTCACAGTGCATTATGTTTTCGGTACCCTAGTTACATCAAACCCTTTTGTGTTGCCATAAAGTTACGTGTTTTAACAGAACCTTATCTACTCTTGGAGATTTTCGTCGTGAGAACTCCAGACACAACCATGCAAAAAAAAAAAAAAAAAAAATCAATACATAAAAATAAAAAAATAAGAATCTGGAAGAAAGTGGGGAGTGTACCATATCAACCCATTATTTTAACAATATTACGGGCATTTCGTTCACCACGACAAAGGTTTATTGAAGGGGTATGTCTATAATAAGTAAAGGTACTTGCCAAATGCAGATACTGCGGAGGGAAGCGAGGTGTTAGAGATTTAACTACTCTATGTACAGCTTCGAGTGCTGGGGTGATCGGTTCCCTTCACCGATGCCTTTCCTTCCTTATGTCACGAGCAGTACAGTTAGGTAGACTGGATAAACATGTATAACACATAAGGAAGAGAAACTAGAGGCCTGTAAACAGTAAATAAATATTAGATGTCTAATATTTATTAGGTAGACTGGGGCGTGTTTTGAAACCGGTACCTTTGCCGCGAGAGATCAAAGCTCTAACCATTCTGCCAATCGGACACTTCATCTATGTCACCGACTGTCTGACCTGCTTTGCAGTAGTGGTCCAATAATGGCCCATATTTGAGTAAAAAGAATGTGTTTTTATTCAAAGGTAGCAACCTTTGCTAAAGATGACTCTTGACAGAGATATAAATAGAAGGTTGATGCTTCTATTTCAGGGAGTCTCATAGGGATTTCTAAAATGGCTTGTATAACAACACTGATTTTTCTAAGTTTCTTATAAACATTACAGGCCAAACCTGTGTCATAAAGGGACGTTACTTGTTGGTCGTTAATGGTTACTATCTCAATAACGGGTAGGTGATTTAGTCTATTCTGACGCGGTGTCAGTTCCTGCCTATATGTTGTCCTCATCTTTAGATATGCAGCGTGATGAGGAGAGGGTTTTCTTTCGACACTCATTGCTATTGTAGTTGTTGAAGTGACATTACTTGCACTACTTATCATCACTTCTTGGCGGTTTCTTTATATTGTCTGAGGATTCCTTTATCTTGGTTCATATTGGTGTTTTGCTTTGTAGAAGTGGTCCTTTGTAGAAGTGCATTTTCTTCAAATTTGGAGGGTTTTTAAGCCTTCTGTGAAAATTCTGCCTGTATCTTACGAGGTCCTTGATGTCGTTCGGCATATTTCACCATCGTATCCAGACGATCTGAGCAATTCCCAGTCAGGAACTTTCTCATTTCTGGAGGCATAGAATACCTAAGCTGCTGCATCCGGATCATTCCCTTGAGCCTCTCAAAATCCTTTTGGAAGTTTCCCAAACTGGACCATTTCAGCTGCGTACTGACTATATGTTTCTCCAGTCTCTTTCTTAGCATTCCTAAAATTCTTCCCATAGGCCTCTGCGTTCAGCTCGTAACGAGTAAGCAGTGCCTGCTTCAGCGCTTCGAAGTCCTCCTGCTGTTCCTCAAATATCTTCAGAAACACAACGTATGCCACACCTCGCAATCTTTGTGACACCTTCAAACTCTATTTCTCCTTCTTCAAATTATACATAGAGGCAGGTCGTTCAAAGCGGTCTATGTAGGCCTCTATGGAATTGACTTTCTCTATGAAGGCATCCAAGTGCAAGTTCATAGCTTCACTTGTAGTACCCCGGGTGGAGTTGTGGTCAGAGCGAGGTGAGCTGCATCCAATGGTACTTGTTTCACATTTCACTCGCTTGGCAGCCTGGATCTACAATTGGTTCAGCTTATAGTCTCTTTCCCTCTCTTTCAGCTTCTAATATCTTTGCCTCTCTTTTAGAGTCAGAGTTCGCATTATTTGCCTTTCTTTCAGCCTGCTTCTTCGTTCTTCGTCTCTTTGTCATGATCTTTGTCGATTTTCTTAGTGACATACTGCTCTAATTCATCTCCGCACAGGCTCAATTATTTCCCGTCTGCACAATAGTAGATTTCATTTTTACTAATTCATCCATATCGTAATAGTTGTGCTGAGTATGGTATGTTAATATACTACTCAAGTTAACTAAATAAGGCTTAACCTATGTACAACTATTAAATAGCTAAGTAATTATCATTCAATTAAGCAAAAGTAATGAATGCAAAACATCAATAATACTTAACTAAGAGATAACAAAACCAAGTATTACAACTGATTCTAAAATATTTTTCAGTGTATGTGTTCTATTGCGATGTGCAAAAGTGACTGACAGATAACATAGTTCTCCGAAAGTCAGATTAGACAGTGACCATAGTAGAATCAATAATGCCCAATGAAGGAGCCACCACTGTGACAAGATAGAAGTTAGATAGAAAATAATAGATATAGTTCCCAGAAATGGAGAGTTGATGTACTAGTGGTAGGGATGGTGCAGGACAAGTCAGGTAGTTAACTGCACAGTTCTAGATGGTAGCTATAGAAAAGAATTGTGAAGTAAGTCACCTTCTAGCTATACCCATCCTATGCTCCAAAGGTGTCTCTATTAATAGTTGATGTAAAATGTAGCTCGTTAGTTATCCCTTTCAATTAAAAATATTAATTAATTCTTTTAATTTCCACACAAGAACAAAATTTCTAACAGAAACTGGAGTTCAACAAAACCAATCAATTGCGATTTGTAAAATATGTATGTACATTTATTAATTTAAAAAAAGAAGGTTGGTAAGGATTGCTATTACAAGTCTCTTCTATTGTTGACATATCGCGCCCTGAGCTAAGGGTGTAAATCGTAAACATCAATAGATGAATGGCCAAACTCGAATACTGAACGAATAGTTAAATTATCAGGAACGTGGTTATCAGTTTTATCGACAGTCACTTTATTACACATGGAACAACTCTCCCTGACTCAACTGATCATTCATCAATTTATCGTGTTGAACATAATCATCTTAATATCATAACATAAATTTCATTGAGCAGACATCCATTCCAAGATCCAGACGGAATTTTAAATATTTATAATCCTTGTACAATTAACATATATATTTTCCATATAATATTTCAATCCTCTAACTTAACTGCTCATGGTTCCTCAACAGAGTCATATAAGTCCAGTAGGACATGATCCAAAATTCATATTTCTAATATTATAAGTCCATTAAGATACGATCCCATAATACAGACTCAACCGTCTTGTAGACACTTTGTAAAGACAATGCTCACGTCGCTACTACAAACTTGCTCACTTCATACGCGCCACCGCGCATACAAATCAATCATGTCTTTGTGTGCAGCATATGATCTACCACTACCTATCATATCACCACCTATGTGGTGCGCAAAAAGACCCTTAACAATTGCAGATATGTATTTCCAAAGTCCCAGGCTGAAAATTATAATTGTTACTGTTTTTGTCATCAGTATGGCCATTGGTGACATCTAGATCTTGTTTCTTCAAAGTAACTAGTATATATCTCGATCAGGTCCTTTCACTAATGACACTTCCTGTCATTAATCAGGTATTGATTTCCAAGATCTTTACTTCCCTGGAAGGGTTGCCCAATGCTACTATTCAGGGAATTGTATTGGTGGTCTTTTAATCACTCACTAAGCTGTCAGTTATTGTCGTAGATTTTAACAGATAGGTAATAGATGTTTATAGTCCTGTCTGAGCAGAGGCGATAGTGATAACTATGTGAAAGTAAGGTGGAAGAAATAGTTTTTTCTCCCGAGGTGGTCGTGTAAGAGAAAGGACAGCCTCTGGGCTGAATAATTTTTCTAATCCAGCCTATCTGGACGACTAAATTTAAATCAGACGCACTTTCTATCCTTGTACAAAATTCAAGTTACACTGCATCCATATGCACACAATTCTGTGACAAATACGCACAAACGTGAAAACAAACTATAGATAACATATATGGACAGGGGTTGACCAACGCAATAACTTAAGGTTTATTAAGTTTATTTATCACTAGAACAACTTTACAACATAAATCATATACATTAATAGATCATGGTTTACAGACAAAATGAACATTAATCAAATAGGTTTTCCCCACTGGTAAAGGAAAAGAAAAAGAAGATCCCAACAGAGGTTAATTAACCCGAAAGATCAAAAGTTAACAAGAAGTGTATGGAATAGTCATTAAAGAAACAAAGAACAAGTTCCTAATTAATCTATCCCGTAAATACTCAGGTTAATGAGAACAAAAGAAAAGATGTGTATGATAGGGGTAACAACAGAAAATTATGTTACTCTCTTACAGTTCATTCAATCCTTCATACTTGTGGCCACATTCAGATTCGCTTACCCAGTAGTTGTCGCAAGCATTCGGTGGAAATAAACACTAATAAGTAATATTGCTACTCAGTGTCATATTAAGTTTTGCCAAATCCAGCCCCAGACTCGCCGTAGTTGTGGACTGCAAATTGCACGGGAGTCGCTGGAGTTGGTGATTTAATTTTTCCTGGACAAAATACGGTATCTCTGCATTCAGTTGGTTGGAGTAAGGTTCATACGTGGTGATCGCCGACATAGGATGAATAATACATATATATTTTGGGTTGTCTAGCCTTTGGTTGCTGAGACACTATGTTAAGTTACACAAATGTTGCTGACAATATATGTTGCCACAGCTGGCTGATGAGATTGATATAAATGAAATCTGGTAATAGTTCTGGTCCAGTTAATATTATAATTTAATGGTTCTATTCTGGTTTCTCTCATGAAATGAGGAAAAATGGAGCGCACAGGCCACAGCAAGAAGCTCATCAATATTAAATATCCCTGGATGCTTATAGATTATAAGACTCTAAGAACGTAAGTTCATATAGCCATAAGACCGTTAGACCGCTAGTTCGCAGGTTTTGACCAGCCTATATTTTAGGAAAGAAATATAAACATTAAACCATAATAACAATAACAGATCTAACACGTGTTAAGGTAAGACCTCTTCACCATTCCGTTATAAATTAGATTTAAAACACAAATGTCTAGCTTATCCTATCGTTTTTAACGCGTGATATGTACACTAGTCATTTATATAATTACATAAAAATGGATAGAAGTAAATAATATATACCGTCAGTAGACAGTTATTTAATGTATGTACTAGTCAATTTAAAACATCTCTTACTGGGAAATAGCGAGTAATTAAATTTACTTTACAGCTGGAAAAATTTGCTATAAGTTATTTAATTATGCTATTCATCTAACACAGAAAATCCCAGTGAAATATAAATGAAAACTTTAAACACACCAAATCACTTAAAGGCTAGTATATAAATTACCGCAAACAGAGAAATGAAACACTCAACGAAATCTAATAATACACTTTGTACCAGAGATTTTAGGATAACGAGCTAGTGAATTCAGAAAAATCTCTGAGCAACTGATAAAGACTATAGGAGAGACAAGGTATATATTCATAGATTCCGTTCTTTTCGCTTCTTAATGCGAAAGGTCACAACTACGTCCAGGGCCAGCGAATTTGCCGTTCGATTTCTGAATGAAAGGATATTCTGCCACCTCTGCCGACCGACGATCTCTAGCTTGTCTTTGATTTTCTCCGCCTTGCCGAATATCAGCTACGTAAGTTAATTCCCCCTGAACGTGTAACAATTCCAGGTACGTCTCAGACTGATCGCCCCTAGATTCTTCAAAGAAACTGTTAACGCCTGGCTTCTTGTTAACGCCTGACCTGGCCCGCGTGTTTCCCTGATCAAAGAACGATTTCACCATATGCGCACTACGCTCTGTTCCACCGTGTTTAATTGCCAAACGGCTCACGTGTTAAGGGAATCAGGCGTTCGTGTAGCAAAAAAATATATAAACTTGATGGGGGGAGGGGGGAAAGTGGACGATCACTGCTGCGATTATTTCCATATGTGACAGTTATGCTTCAGCTTAGAAGCTTCTGTTATGCTTCTCTCCCAGATAAGAAACTTGGAACATATGCACGGATTACAGTATCTGTTTCCAACCACCAAAGATGATCCTCCGATGATGACGGGCCACTATAGATCAGAACCCTCTTTTAGACAATATAGTCCATGAGGCCGTGACCATGTCAATCAAAGAAGTACGCAATATAATTAATAAAATACATCAGTAGACTAAAGAAGAGACCCCGATGCCATCACAAGAACAGCTATGCTATGGACCCCTGAAGGAAAACGAAAGAGAGGCCAACCAAAAACAACTTGGCGGAGGACTGTGGAGACTGAGATGCAAAGAATGAACCAGAGTTGGGGCACTGTACGAAGGATGGCCGCCGACCGAGCAAAGTGGAATCAATTTGTTGTTGCCCTACAAGACGCCACCAGGCGTGATGGCCACTGACTGCTTTGACGGTCGGCGGCTAAGGATCAAAGAAGACGAAGACTAAAGACATAATTTACAAAATTTTCTGTCTTGATTACTTCCGTTTGGTCCTACGTTAGGCCAAAAGTGATTTTCCTTTAAAGAGATTACATCAACAAAATATTAATGTGAACGAAGGAACGAATGAAGCGAAGAAGCAGTGGAAGATGGAGAAACAGACAAACTCTTTGGCATTCAGCATTTAAAAGCCAAGCCCGGAAAAGGACTGTAAACTCGTATAGCTAATATTGCGTAGTCTTGACAAAGACTTCTTGCTACGTCTTGCTGTTTAGGATTGTGCAGATTATATTCAGTTTGGAACCAATTTTCAGTTATCACCATAGGCTTTTTAGAGTACCAAGATTAAGATATCAGCAGGTAATTCAAAGTCCAATTGCTAAATATTAAATATTACAATAATTGACATAACACAAACATACTTGTAACTTAATTTACAACATACCCTTCAGACACAGTATTACGGATCTGAGCGTATCACATATGCAAGTCTGCTCACAACCATGTCTGCTTTGCTTTTCTCAGCTATGCGCTCTGGATATGTGGCTTCGACAAGCGTGTGTTAGTTCGCTGGACGTCTTTTCAGCTATAAGTGAAATTTTGAGTGTCCAGAATGATGATGATTGTGAGAATTTAATCTGAGCGGGCTTATATACCCAACCTAAATCCACCTTTTTCCTTCTCGGAGATCCGCTGGTAACTTTTATGTGGGATTTCGAGGCTGTTGTGCTAATTTTCAGATAAACCCCTGATTTCCTCGTAAATTACCAAATATACTGTTTTTTTTACTGCCATAATTACATATATTAGATGTTGTTCAATTCCCAAAAAGAATTATCTCTTTCGGAGCATCATCAAATACCAAAATTCCCGCCGTAAGGTACTTCAGTCGGTTGGTCGGTCGGTCAGTCACATTTTGCACACCGTCATTTGCGTACTTTTTTCTATTTTCGAGAGAGTACATTTAACTTTCGAGCACAACTAAGGGGGTGCAACTGTGGCTGAAAGTTAGACAATAATTGTATTGTTTCCCCTTATATGTACTCTCGCGAAAATAGCAAAGTGTGAAGGTGTGCATTAAATCAACAGACAATCAAGATACCGAACTCTTCTGTCCAGTTTCATTCGGTAAACGGAGTATCATTTTTCTTAAAAATAACCTTAAAATGTAAGTTTTTTTTATTGTTTCTTCAAAACAAAATTTTAATTTAAACTATTGCAGACTTATTATTATGGATCAAAATGATAAGATGGCTAAAAGGAAGAGACGATCGCGTCATTCGCAGCGAACAAGCGAGACTATAGAAGAAGCAGCAGTGTAATACGTCTTACAGAAACAACACACTATAATTTAAAAAAAAAAACATACCTTTATGTTTGTCTAATATTTATTTACTGTTTACAGGCCTCGGGTTTCCCTTCCTTATGTGTTTTAAAATGTTTTATAGAATTCCAAAAAAACCTAACCCTCTTTCCTTGTACTTACTGTTCTTAGTCTCTAATCATTTAACTAGACACAGTGTGCTGTCCCAAGGTAGGTTTCGGGAGGGATGGGTGGGTTTGTTATTGCTCTGTGTGCTGGAAGCTATGGAGCTGGACAGTTGTGGCCTATTAGCTGCTGTGATGAGCTAGGGTATGTGAGTCGTCTATGAGAGAGAAAACAGGGATCAAGAGTATTGATGTAGTCGGTGATGAGGCCTGTTGGCATATAGTGTCGCATTAATAAGAAAGAACTTTTGAAGGTGGGGTTTCCTGTAATACGAGGGGTTGATGTAAGACTATGAGATGTTAGTGTTGGGTTGTTGAGATTTATTGGTTGTTGTGTATGGTTCGTGATTTTGATGATATGAGTTGGTTGGAGGAAACTAACTGTAATTAGCATAACCGTAGAAGTTGAAAGGGAACATAGAAAGGAAGAGATAGAGCTAGGATGATATTCTTTGTTTGTGACTGTCACTAGAGGGAGACGAAGGGGCGTTTTTAGTGAAGGATACGTAGTGAGTTGTTTTTGTTCGTTGAGGTTGCGAGGAGATGTTACCTATGGGGGGTTTGGATAGATAGACCATGTGTGCATGATACATGGGCTATGTTCGCGCGGTTGGAATGTCGAAACATTTCACTGGTAGGAGGAGGTCCTGAATATAAATGGTATTCGGGTGTTAGAATAGCCTAGGTGTATGTCGGTAGCCTATGTGGATGTTGGTTATGTGGAGCTTCGACAAAATGATTGATGATTGCCATGTAAAGATACGCGTGGGTAGATGTTGTAGTTATTACGAGAGTATTGTGGGTACTTGTGGTTAGAAAAGAAGAGTGAGTATGTGGGTGATAGCTTCCGCCACATGCATCGAAGCTGCATAAATATTGGTAATATGTATTA
This sequence comes from Oreohelix idahoensis, assembly GCA_024509875.1. Lineage (NCBI taxonomy): Eukaryota > Metazoa > Mollusca > Gastropoda > Stylommatophora > Oreohelicidae > Oreohelix > Oreohelix idahoensis. The sequence goes on from JAMPIV010014803.1 coordinate 264,604, forward strand.
GAGGAAAGTCTTCTCCTAAGGATATTAATGTGGTGAATATTAAGACCGTAAGAGATTAGGGGCCTAGTCTAACTTGAAGTTCGTGAGTTGATTTATTAGGAGGAGATGTTGCATGTAGTTTAGTATAATCTCCGAAAGATCGGATATTGTGAGTTAGTGTGGGTTATTACTAGTCTGGTCAAGAGAGAAGTTGCTCACCAATTGACACAAGTTAGATGTTATTGAGATACGCAGCCTTGTCATAGAAATTAGAGGAAAAAAATGCTAGATGGGTGGGGTAGCGGTTGTATTAATAGAGCCAGAGATGATTAGGTGTTTAACGTGGTAGAAGCCGTGAATATGTTGAGGATAGAATGAGTAAGTTCATTAGTTGTGATCGAGGGTTTTAGTTGGTTGATACTTAGGTCTATAAAAAGTTAGATTTTTTGTTTGTGAGTGAGGGGGTGATAGTAGATCAACAGTGAGACATTGGTTATGTTTGGAATAGAATGTGTTTTTATAGATGAGTGGTATTATGTTGGCGTTTACTAGAAATTGTGTTTGTGTTTATGAGCGGGATGTTGGAATTGTCTGTTTGGGGGTTTAGTGTTGTAGGTATTTGGTGGGTTTGTGTTGATTTTGTGTTAATAAAGGGTGGGGTGGGGGTGCGGGGTGGGGGGGGGGGGCGAAGGAGTGAGGTATAAGTGACTTGGGAGGTGCTCGGGGGAGCGGGGGGGTGGGGGGGGGGGGGGGGGGGGGGGGGGGTGGCATGGGGGAGCGGGGGAAGTGGGGGGGGGGGGGGGGGTGGGAGGTGTCTGTTCATTACATTATATAGGGGGGGCCTCCAAGGTGGGGGGGAAGGAGGGGGGGGCTGGCCGCTGCTCCTCGGGAAATAGTGTACTAGAGAAAGATCCTGTTAATTACAATGCGGGAGGTTTATGTATGGTGTAACTATAAACTAGGATGTATTTTCCTGGATGGACAAGAATGTTCTTCCTCAAGATATGCTCTTACAAAAGGCTGTGTAAAGCCACATAAGGGTTGAGAAAGTGATTTTGTGTGTTGCGCGCTACATTATAAGAATATTCCCGAGAGAGCTCAGCATAGAATAGAAGATAATTGTATTTATGCGAGACCTCTGCAGAAGGTGTAGATTTCTATTTTAAAATCATAAAATGCATACCCGCAGATAAAGTATAACAATGAAAAATTAACGCAGATACAATAGACGCGCTGTTATGCTTGTAAGTTATGTTAAATTTGGAATAAAAGGGTATAGATTCTCACATTATTCTTATTAATACATAGTAAAGTATGATAAAAAGATGACTAGTTAGGTTTAGCAAACAAAAAGAGTTTAGCTCTACTTTGTTGTAAGTGGATGAGAGAGTAAGAGATGACAAGTATGTGAGTTTTGTGTCGCACATTGCTTGTTTATGGAGATCGAGGGTAGATCTTGACTGTTAGAAGGGGGACGTTTTAGTCTGGTGAGGGGGGGGGGGGGGGGGGGGGGGGGGGATTGTGTGTCAGTCGGTTTCCTCCAGAAGAGGATCTGGTGGTTGGTTGAGCTGGGGGCGAGGGAGATGATTTATTGTGTGTTCGGTGACTCCTTCTGTTTGGGTTTGTTTTGGGTGTCATGTCCTCTCGCGCTTGAACGCCGTTTGGTCTCTTGGAAAACAGTTGCATAGTATGGGGTGGGAGGTTTTTGCGCGCACAGAGAGAGGGATGTCAGAGTGTGTGTGCTGATTGTGTCGCAGCTGAAAGCTTGCGAGGTTGCACATGCGAGAGAGACATTGGATAAGGATGGGGGTAAGAGACACTCGCCGCTGTGGGTTGCTGAGATTCGTGCTCGCGTCTTGTCTGCTGGGTTTTGGGATGGAGTGAGTGTGGTCAGTGTTTCTGTTGCTGTTGTGTCTTTGGGTTGGTATTACCGTGGGTGTTGTTTGATAGGATGTAGGAGTGTGGAGGGAGCGCATCTTGAGAATGCGTTGTTGGTAGTACGCTCGTGAGGTCCTTTCCCTGCGTTGTTCTTGTGTGATGTTTGGTACCTGGGTTACCCGCGTTGGGCTGATTCTCGCGGGTACTTGGTGGTTGTAGAGAATGTGAAGTTGGGCTGGTGTGTTGGTTCAGTAGAGTGTGTTGGGTCTTAGAATCGCGTGGGCAGTGGTGATGCTGTTTTGTTTTTTGTGACTGTGAAGGGGGTGTGTGAGAGTGATTTGCGGTAGGGGGGTTGTGGGTCAAGAGAGTACCGAATCTCCTAGTATGATGGCCGGTAAGCGTCCATCAGAAATTAAATTAACACAAGGTTAACTATCTTTCCGTAACAAATGTGTAATCTATTTCTATGAAAATACTACTTTTTAATGGACATTGTAGCGTATCTTGAGTTCTCAGACTCTATCGGTGGGGCGCGGTGTCTGCTTATTTACAGTAGTGGTTTTTCCCCATGTGGGCAATGAGTTTCACAAAACTGTGAAGTAGGGGCTGGGGTCATCAAATGGTCGGGAACCACTGGTTCACCTAGTTCCCATAGAGCAGTATCTTAATTCTGGGGTCACTGTCAAACAATGGTTGAGAACCACCGGGTAATAGTTTCCTGTGCTACTTTAACATGGTGGGGTGTCATTGCTGCCAAGATCTGAGAACCAATGATTTACATTCTTGCTTACTCGAGCAAGTAAATCATTTGGAGGGTAGTCATGGTCTCAAGACTTGAGAACTGCTGACTTACATTTTGTCAGTCAAAGGTGGTAAATTCATTTAAATAGTTAAATACTTGTAAACATTCTTTTAGAAGTCCTGGTTCCTGTAGAAAATAACAGTCATATAACTGATAACAGCATAGTTCTTCAAATCATCGAAAAACATGGTACGTGCATAAAATTAAAATTGGGCGATTAAATACATATAAAGAACATTCCATGATGCAAAAAAAATTAATGTCCCATATATTTCACAAAGGGAAAAGAAGTGATTGAGAACACTTGTATCAAGTTTGTAGTCTTGACAGAGAACACTGAAGTCTTATAAGAAATAGAGGTAAAACAGAAGGACCACTAATACACTTCTGTTTTGCTTGGGGTCAATATGCAAATCTCAAAAGTAACAACAATAATATACATGGATTATTTTAACCTGTTTTCTTATTCTCTGCCAGGCTGTGAGATAAAGATCAGGAGGTTTAATTAGGGTCTATGACCTCAGCAAAACTCATACATTAGTTTGAGTGCTCTGTAAAATATGCAAATAAAACAATTATTGTCACTGAAATTAGAAATGCATTTAAAACTTTGTTTAACAAAAAGTTACTGCGAAATAGTAAGCTGTGGATAAGCATATGATTATTCATGTTATAAAAAATCATCAGTATTAGATTCTACTTACTTCGCTCGCTCAACTGAATTCACTACGGATATTTGCAACAAGAAATGCCCACATTGGGCCCAGGAGTCTGTCTGCTCCGAATGATAGTTAGCGTTCTAATGCTTAAAATTTCCTCCCAATTCCAGGATGAGGTTCCGGGCAGGGGTGGGCTGTGTCTTGGGTGGCATTGGTGCAAATTCATCTTGGGGGATATCTCCGGGGTGGGGGTGCCCCTAGGAATCCACTTGGTGTTTGGCGGGGGGGTCACAGGAAGTTATCAAAGTTCAAGTTTAATTCATTTAAACTGCCCCTAGCATCCACTCTGTACGTGTTTGCAGTGCCAGGCAGGGTTTCTGTCCCTTTCTTGATTTACGTCCAGTTCGCGGACTTCGGACTAGTCGTAGGAACTGATTTTCACCTTTTCAAGTGGAAAAGACTAAGGCTGGCCAAGGGAATAATTTATTACCATTTGCCGCGAGTNAGAATCAGCTAGCGAAGACTGTGAAAGAGAGAGATACTTTTTCATTATAAGAATGAAAAAGATATGTGAAGGGAATTTGTTACAATCTAGCGAGATTTTTTGTAGAGGAATAAAATAATGGACAGAAGAAAAAGTCAGTGAGAAGTCGTTACACGACATAAGCCCCCTTTTGAAAGTTCGGCCTATGGCCAACTAAGGTCGATCCGACTCTTCTCTTATGTCAGACACTACATTCATGTATCGTGTCCTCCGTTTCTTCAATCCAAATATTTCCTCTTTTTCCTCTGTCAAACGGTATGCCTGTAATCCACACATGGCTATTCGTTTCCTCTTCAATAAGTAGTTGAGGTGGGTTGAGCAAGGCTGCTCGCAAAATTATCCCCCTCTTTTCTCCCTTATGGATCCTCCATTGAAGCTTGCCTCCTGGCAAAGAGCTTGCCCTAAAGCCTACACTCTGCTTACAACTGGATCTATAGCAAATAGTTTTGCGTGATGAGGTTGCCAACCTCATACACAATCTTATTTTAGTCATAGTACTTGACCTGCCTAAGGACACATACCTATCTTCCCAGGTATGAGAGCGTGTATGTTCCTCTATCGCTATTTCTCCAGTGACAGAGAAAGATAAGTCTATCATTTGTTCATGCCCACCAGGTGCCAAAGAAATTTGGACCAGCTTCACTTTCTGATCCCAGAGAGTGGGTGAGGTTATCGGAACTGAGTGAAAACTAAGTGCTTAAGGGTCATGTTCCTCTACAGCCGTTTCTTTCTGTGTTAACGGAAGATATTTCTGAAACCTGTTTCATCCCACCAGGTACCAAGAAACTCTGGCCCGGCTTCACTTTCTGCATGCAGAAAGTGAGTGAGACTATCAAAACTTGTTCAGAATTAAGTGCACTGGGGTGGTCAACCCCTTTGCACTCTTCCAACTTTTCAGTGAAAATATTGGAAGATTAGTTAGGCATTGGAGTCTCCATAGCCTGTTCAATCACGCCATCTCTGGATCGTGCTGAGTCTTCTAAGATGATATATTTCCCTCCTTGAGGTATGGGGTAAATTCGTTCATCTAATATTGCGGCCTTTACTTTGCTGTTTACAAAGTTCGACTTAACTTCTACATAAGCTAAAGGCAAAATCATCCTCCTGTTGTTTACCATGGGTGCTGTTACCTCAACATCCTCTTCGGTGACTTGATCAGGGTCGACGACAGAGGCTGAGACAAGGGCATCACACCCAAGACCTTGATAATACAAACAGGTGATTTGTTCTCCATTTACTGTGGCAGTCTCCACATTTTGAGAATCCCTGTATCCACTCCGGGTCTTCGTCAAGTTCCCATCCATGGTAGGGACCTTAGCTTTATATGAAGTCTTTGGGATTGGGTCTCGGCGCCTACAGTCTAACTGATGTAGGGTGGCCGACAGGTGATGTTCAAGAACATCCCTTCCCTTCCCATAGGTTTGTGTACTCCTTTTCCGTTGAGTGATCCTATTTGGTTGAGCGATCCTATTTACTTACGCCAAACGCAGTAGTAGTTCTCTACTCGCCTATTGGATTACCAGCCAGAGCATTGCGGCTTCCAGAATATCAAACCCGCTCAGCATGCCTATAGCAGAATTCCATATCACCCGCCTTTTTTGTGCCTAAACGGGGAACTCAGCAAACCACAGCCAAACCAGTTTAAACAGGATTTACAGCCAAGCGGAGCCTTGCGCCGGATAAGCGCGCCTGGGTCTCTTTGTCCTCAAGTGACTTCTTCTGGTGTATTTCCTGGATACTTAAAACCTCGCACGTATGAGCAGCCATCTATGGACAGGCTGTCGTTCAGTTTGTTTATTCGATCAGCAGGAGATAAATAGAGTCTTCCAGACCACCTCGCGCAATAAGGGAGGAATCACCAATGATAGTACCAACAAGGACAGTTTTGTAGGCATAGTCCCTCACGAAGGATCTACAAGTAACACACTGTCCGGACTATTTCATCTGGTGACTGACACTCAGTTATTTCATCTCTCTGTGTTCTACAGGTTTTATGAATGGTGGTGTGTGTGTGGTTGTTGGTGTATTTTGCATATTTTGGTTATTGATGATTAATTTTATGTTGTTGTGATGATATGCATTATTTTCATGCTTTTCTTCTTTAATAAATTTTACACATTTATTAATGCGCTGTTCACGACCTTTCCATCCATATTTGTATTTTTAGCTCTTTACTATAATCTCTATGTATGATAAGAGAAAAGAGAGAGAGCAGGAGGTGCTTAGACAGACATAAGTGAGTTGAGGCTTGGAGAGAGAGATCATTTTGGTAAATCTTCTTCCAGGTTGTCTCAAGTCCATCTCCTATTTACACCTTTCTGTGTGTGTAATCTATAACTCTGTCAGCCCACTATCCCTTGTCGATTTCACTACGGTTGTCCACCTCGACAAATACTCTACACTCTAACTCAACCACGACAGGTGACAATGTACACCAGTATTCCTCTCCCCTAATGGTTACAACGCCTCTGCAATTCCATCAGTAATCTTTTTCCATACCATAGGATAAGTGTTATGCTCCTTGATGACAATCATATATAATCTTGTAGTACTACATCTCTCTGTTAGTCTATCATACGATGGATCAATCTCTAGGCTCTGCCTAAGTCTGCCATGGACCCACTTACTTACAGTCGTATTGCAGTATCTCACATTCAAACTTTATTTTAAATAAAAGGTTAATAAAATCAATCTTACCACAAATTTCAATGAAATATACACAAGCGAACGATGACTGGCAAACAATTTATGGCACACTTTAGATCTGCCTTGTCCAGACTGCTTTCTATAGGTTTGAAAAGCACCAGCCTGCTCTCATCGCTCCTTGTTCATCAGAAAATTTTTTCAAAATGGCAACGAGCAGTCTACGTTTCCGATAATATATAATGTATGGGCCAATGGGACCATGAACTCATTTATTTTGAATCAAACTTTAAAAAAACAAACTCTCAAACTACTATGTTTACTACTGCAAATATATTTTTAGTTTTAGGTCAACCAATCCTATCTCGCCTTCCTTTAAACTACCGCCAATCAAATTACAGGTACCTTTTAGTCCTTATTTCCCCAAAAGTTTTTTTTCAAAACATGCTATGAAAAAAATAAGCAGGCATAATTTTTGTTTTCGTCAGTCCGTCTTACAATACATAGTATTTTTGCCAATATCTTGGTTATTTATTGTACTAGTGCGTAACTGACACCATATTATTGCTCAGGAAATCATAAGGCATCCGAATATATAATTTTTATGGCCCTATGTATTATGGTTCATAATTCCATATTTGTTTCTATGTTAGTCGTTCAAATCTAGAAACTGCCACCTGTTCAATTCTTCTTACAACTATTTTCAAACTAAAAACGAGAATCGTCCATAGACCGTTAGAATTACGTCATTTTTTATAAGAGCTAAGGCTGTCTGCGTGACCAAATTGACGAACATATTTTAGTTTTTGTATCGTAATTTGAAAATCGCCCAAGGCTATGTCGCTCGAGCTGGCTTTTTGAAATCAACGCGAGACGGCGTACCATAGGTTCTGTCTTTCCATTCCCTCCCCTCCTTTTCTTTTATTCTATCACTCTGTCGTCTTGAACTTGCAAAAGTGTTACATTTAATCTCAAGGACGAATTTGAAAAGACAGTACCCTGTGGCCGGGGGAGTAAACGGGAACGGCACCAAATCAAGTTAGATGTAACCGGGCTTGGTCACGGTGACAAATCAAGTCTAGTGTGACAGGGTGAGAATGGGGTGGAATCTTTTATCAATGTTCATCTGTTGTTTTACTGGCGACTGCCAGAGATGGTGATTACAGAATAGGAACATAACCCAGGTGATTCTTTTGGAGACTCGTAACTGTGTTTATGTTTTAGGCTGCATGATCGTTGGAAATATGGAAACATTCTTTTCTCTATTACCTGATGTAAACAAACGACACTTCCTACTGACGTTCAGGAAATAAGTTCAAGCTGGATTAAATATGAATGAACACCTTTATTAAGTGTCTGCACACTCTGACAACTTCATAATAGTTCATAAATACATGTGCTTCTGTGGTATACAAACCAGTCATCCCAAGAAATAACACACAGCCATCGAACTTACAAGATGGTCCAAACCCCAAAATCACTGCCTCGCTCGTCTCGTGCCTAAAACCAACTCACTTAACCCCCTTCTTTCAAACCATAACTTCCGTCCTAACTACTGAGCAATTCTACCCCAAGTTCGATGACGTCATTTCTTAACCTTTAATTAAATCACTCATAGGATTTGTGACTAGTGTTATTACGCTAACTAGACACGCTCAAATACTTAGTGTTTAATCTTGCTAAGTATTCTTACCCTAACTATAATTAAGTGGCAGCACCTTAGTGTTAATCCGACGTAACAGTCCGTACTGTCACAACCCTTCATTCGGCTATTAGGCTTATCAAAACCCGCATACCGGCTGGCGTGGGGAAGAAGACGCTGGACTCAAATTTTATTCTTCTAACTTATCTTATTTTTAAGCTATTGTATTTAGAATATCGTCACACACCAAAACATTCATGCGCGTGTGCAGCAGTGGTTTTTTAAGTAGTCTGTTTTACTTGATGATATTGCCAGCACCTTACACAACTTCATGTTAGTCGACTCATATGACATGCTCAATAAAGGTTAATGAGTATTCTTATGTCTTTTCCATCAATACCTATGTCTTCGAGGCATTCAATAATTTACTCGTGTTGGACCCTGTCAAAAGCCTTCTTATTGAAGCACATGTACATACTTGTTTGGACCTCTGTATATTTTTCTTATGCTTATGGGATGTGTGGTATGGTTACTGGGTGACAGGATGTGGTTTGGTATGGTAACCTGGTGTTTAGGGTATGGTGGGTAGGGGTAATCTTTGGTACCGTGGACTCGTACCCTGGTTTGTACCCTGGACCCGTAAACTGATTTCGGTACTTTCTTGTAAATGAAATCTGGGTTAGTACCTGGTAACCGGAACCTGGGTGGACTGGAAACAATTGAAGTACCGTTAGTGGTTTTCAAGAGCAGTCATCTCCTAAGTCTGATGGCCGGTAAGCGTCCATCAGAAATTAAATTAACACAAGGTTAACTATCATTCCGTAACAATGTGTAATCTATTTCTATGAAATACTACTTTTTAACTGACATTGTAGCGTATCTTGAGTTCTCAGACTCTATCTGGCTGTCTGCTTATTTACAGTAGTGGTTTTCCCCATGTGGGCAATGAGTTTCACAAACTGTGAAGTAGGGGCTGGGGTCATCAAATGGTTGAGAACCACTGGTTCACATAGTGCCCATAGAGCAGTATCTTAATTCTGGGGTCACTGTCAACAATGGTTTGAGAACCACCGGGTAATAGTTTCCTTTGCTGCTTTAACATGGTGGGGTGTCATTGCTGCCAAGGTCTGAGAACCAATGATTTACATTCTTGCTTACTCGAGCAGTAAATCATTTGGAGGGTAGTCATGGTCTCAAGACTTGAGAACTGCTGACTTACATTTTGTCAGTCAAAGTGGTAAATTCATTAAATAGTTAAATACTTGTAAACATTCTTAAAGTCCTGGTTCCTGTAGAAAATAACAGTCATATAACTGATAACAGCATAGTTCTTCAATCATCAAACATGGTACGTGCATAAAATTTCATTAAATACATATAAAGAACATTCCATGATGCAAAAATTAATGTCCCATATTTCACAAAGGGAAAAGAAGTGATTGAGAACACTTGTATCAAGTTTGTAGTCTTGACAGAGAACACTGAAGTCTTATAAGAAATAGAAAACAGAAGGACCACTAATACACTTCTGTTTTGCTTGGGTCAATATGCAAATCTCAAAGTAACAACAATAATATACATCAATTATTTTAACCCTGTCTTATCTCTGCCAGGCTGTGAGATAAAGATCAGGAGTTAATTAGGTCTATGACCTCAGCAAACTCATACATTAGTTTGAGTGCTCTGTAAATATGCAAATAACAATTATTGTCACTGAAATTAGAAATGCATTTAAAACTTTGTTTAACAAAAAGTTACTGCAATAGTAAGCTGTGGATAAGCATATGATTATTCATGTTATAAAATCATCAGTATTAGATTCTACTTACTTCGCTCAACTGAATTCACTACGGATATTTGCAACAAGAAATGCCCACTTGGGCCCAGAGTCTGTCTGCTCCGAATGATAGTTAGCGTTCTAATGCTTAAAATTCCCTCCCAATTCCAGGATGAGGTTCCCGGGCAGGGGTGGGCTGTGTCTTGGGTGGCATTGGTGCAAATTCATCTTGGTCACAGGGATATCAAGTTAACTTCATTTAAACTGCCCCTAGCATCCACTCTGTACGTGTTTGCAGTGCCAGGCAGGGTTTCTGTCCCTTTCTTGATTTACGTCCAGTTCGGGACTTCGGACTAGTCGTAGGACTGATTTTCACCTTTTCAAGTGGAAAGACTAAGGCTGGCCAAGGGAATAATTTATTACCATTTGCCGCGAGAATCAGCTAGCGAAGACTGTGAAAGAGAGAGATACTTTTTCATTATAAGAATGAAAAAGATATGTGAAGGGAATTTGTTACAATCTAGCGAGAGATTTTTTGTAGAGGAATAAAATAATGGACAGAAGAAAAAGTCAGTGAGAAGTCGTTACACGACATAAGCCCCCTTTTGAAAGTTCGGCCTATGGCCAACTAAGGTCGATCCGACTCTTCTCTTATGTCAGACACTACATTCATGTATCGTGTCCTCCGTTTCTTCAATCCAAATATTTCCTCTTTTTCCTCTGTCAAACGGTATGCCTGTAATCCACACATGGCTATTCGTTTCCTCTTCAATAAGTAGTTGAGGTGGGTTGAGCAAGGCTGCTCGCAAAATTATCCCCCTCTTTTCTCCCTTATGGATCCTCCATTGAAGCTTGCCTCCTGGCAAAGAGCTTGCCCTAAAGCCTACACTCTGCTTACAACTGGATCTATAGCAAATAGTTTTGCGTGATGAGGTTGCCAACCTCATACACAATCTTATTTTAGTCATAGTACTTGACCTGCCTAAGGACACATACCTATCTTCCCAGGTATGAGAGCGTGTATGTTCCTCTATCGCTATTTCTCCAGTGACAGAGAAAGATAAGTCTATCATTTGTTCATGCCCACCAGGTGCCAAAGAAATTTGGACCAGCTTCACTTTCTGATCCCAGAGAGTGGGTGAGGTTATCGGAACTGAGTGAAAACTAAGTGCTTGAGGGTCATGTTCCTCTACAGCCGTTTCTTCTGTGTTAACGGAAGATATTTCTGAAACCTGTTTCATCCCACCAGGTACCAAGAAACTCTGGCCCGGCTTCACTTTCTGCATGCAGAAAGTGAGTGAGACTATCAAAACTTGTTCAGAATTAAGTGCACTGGGGTGGTCAACCCCTTTGCACTCTTCCAACTTTTCAGTGAAAATATTGGAAGATTAGTTAGGCATTGGAGTCTCCATAGCCTGTTCAATCACGCCATCTCTGGATCGTGCTGAGTCTTCTAAGATGATATATTTCCCTCCTTGAGGTATGGGGTAAATTCGTTCATCTAATATTGCGGCCTTTACTTTGCTGTTTACAAAGTTCGACTTAACTTCTACATAAGCTAAAGGCAAAATCATCCTCCTGTTGTTTACCATGGGTGCTGTTACCTCAACATCCTCTTCGGTGACTTGATCAGGGTCGACGACAGAGGCTGAGACAAGGGCATCACACCCAAGACCTTGATAATACAAACAGGTGATTTGTTCTCCATTTACTGTGGCAGTCTCCACATTTTGAGAATCCCTGTATCCACTCCGGGTCTTCGTCAAGTTCCCATCCATGGTAGGGACCTTAGCTTTATATGAAGTCTTTGGGATTGGGTCTCGGCGCCTACAGTCTAACTGATGTAGGGTGGCCGACAGGTGATGTTCAAGAACATCCCTTCCCTTCCCATAGGTTTGTGTACTCCTTTTCCGTTGAGTGATCCTATTTGGTTGAGCGATCCTATTTACTTGAGCGATCCTATTTACCAGGTTGTTGGTGTGGTTGTTTTTGGAATGCCAGTTGTGAGTTTTTGCTGAGGATGTGGAAGGTCTCTTCAGATTATCAGCAGCGATGTGCTAAATCTTGTTTTCAGAATAGTCTAGATTTCTCTGTTTAGATATCCTAGCCTCTGCTCTGTCTAAGCCTGAATTCTGAGACAAAGATTTAGCTTCATGTGGTGCAGTTATATTTACCGCTGAGGGTGGTGATGCAACTGGCAAAGGAGTGGCATGATGAGTATTCCTAGATTCAAGTTTATTCCTGGATTTCATTTTTGTAGGTTGAAACTGAGTTTCCATTTCTTGCAGTTCTTCCTTACACTGGAGGGATTTTTCTTGTCTTTGTCTCTCATGTTCCACATTCTCTTCCTTGCATTTTGCTCTCCATTCGTTCTGTTGCCCCATTATGCTCATGAAACATTCTACCTGTTCCGAGACATAATTTTCCAGCAAACTTCCCGAGAAGCCACATAACTTTCCAATCTCATAGGATTGCGCTGTCCATTTCTTCAGTCCTTTTATCTCATCAATTTTAACAGCAGTGGTTTTGCTGAGCGAGTATGATATCTCTAACTCACTATCAAATAAATACAGGCCTAAATACTTTCTATAGCCGTAACTAAACTAAAGTATTTTAACAACCTATGTTATTTAAAACCAGCATACATAAAACATAACTTAAATATTAGTTAACAATATATAACTAATAACCAGCAGTACCACCAAGAAGAGTTCTCATAACACAACTTAAAATCTGTGTTTCTTGCAAAAAATGTATAAGTATTTTAGTCTAGGGTAATTTACATGTCCCCTCTTTAATCTAATCCTAGACTTGGACACCAATAAGTGACAAGTACCTACAGCAGAAGTGGTCTAGGAAAGATAAAGAGTTTTTATATCTCAGACAAGTGTCTAAATATGAAATAAGAGTTAATCCCGGACACAAGCGTCCCAATTGTCGCGAGATGGTTTTGAGGAGAAAGGACAGCTTGGATGGAATGGAAGAATAAAGATAATAATGTCTTACTGATAGCTTCCGAGTTTGAAGAAACTGCCTCTCCTCGGAAAATAGTGTACTAGAAATCCTTAATACAAAGAGAGTTCTGGTAACTAAACAGGATATTTTCTGGACGATAAATTCTTCCTCAGGAATCCTACAAAAGGACTGTGTAAAGCACATAAGGTTGAGAAAGAGATTTGGTGTCCAGCCACATTTAAAATATCCCGACCCAATAGAAGTTAATTGTATTATGGCTGAGCACCAAGGTTGTAGATTTATATTTAAAACAAAATGCAACCCAGATAAAGTTAACAAGAAAAATAACAACAGACGCTGTTATGTTAAATTGGATAAAGGGGTATAGATTCTCACATTTCTTATTATACATATAAATATGAAAAAAGAGTTTAGCTCTACTGTTAAGAAAAAAAAAAAAAACTAGTTTGTCATCCTATGGACAGTAGATCTCTTCTATGGTAGTTTTGCTGGTAGGTGTTAATACTCATCTCCTCAAGGACTGTAATAGCTGCGGAGATGATTTGTGTTCGGACTCTCTTGGTTTTGTATGCTCCAGCACGTTGGTCTCATAAACAGTTCTATGGGTTCAGAAGGTGTCAGAGTTTGCTTCCCTGGACTCAGTGCACATCACAGATAAGGATGGGGTAAGTCACCTCTGCTGAATACCGCTTCTGCTTATGGGATGTGCGGTATGGTTACTGGGTGACAGGATGTGGTTTGGTATGGTAACCTAGTTTTTAGGGTATGGTATTTGTGACGACTTGGCCAATCTTCTCTTCATTTTTTTTATATTATTTACGTGACATCATTTTTTTCTCATCCTCAATGCATGATCGCAAAGTCCCGGGAATTGTCACTTGCGGATAATCTCCTAGCGTTCGGTGATTTTCTCCTCGCTATTTTTAGATACGACGTCATTGTTGACCCCTGACCTCGGTAGCGAGAAACCCGCTTTAATTTAGGACTGCTTAAACTTAGGGAGAACCAGTTTAGGCCACTTAGGAAAACATCACATGACTTTTAACGTTATTGATTGGAGCGTCTATATGAGGCTAAGGTCACATGATGCACGCTACGGATCACGTGTCCAAGCGGAAATGTCCCGCTAAAAGTGCGCCAAACACGGCCATTTTTCACTTGCCCAGGAAACCTTGAGACCGTTAGATCTAATCCCGATATCGGCGAATTCTCGCATTAAAAGCACTGAAGCCACGTGTCTAAATTGCGGGTTAGCGTCCATCTTTGAGTAGGTAAGTGAAATCTCGCTAGAATATAATGTGATGAAATGTGTAGTACCTTGCAAATCGACGCAAAATTGGTATAACTGCGTTTACTTTATTCATAATTTTTGTTTTACGGTCACATCCAGCCACATGTGATCGGGTATATTTTATGATCCCACGGGATATGTACAACATGTTCATAATAATGTATAACGGGAATATATATATCTATTAATTTCCATATTATTTGAGTATTTTCGACCCGACACTTAGACTAACGGAAATTTATTTTAACGATAATGTGACAGACCGTGACATATATTCATTATAAATTATATGACGATGCGACCAGACATGAAAGTTGTGATAATGTTGTCAGACAATTCTAAAACAATGGTGTCCAATTATTTGTTAAATTCATCATAATTGACATGACGATTAGGCTAGAGGCACAGAACTAGAATACTGTTGCCGACATTTCTATGATAAATTTGGTGGGTTTAACTGACATTTATAATAATTCATCGGGTTAAGTTGACGATAAATCAGTCTAAAGAATTATAATACTGCCACTGGGGCAGAGAAATATAATAAAGGACAGAAAGGAGAAACTTGAATTCAAGATTAGGCTCTAGACATATGATGTTAGAGACTAAAATCTGAGATGACTGGCAGAGGGACGGCTTAGGGAAAGACTGCTTTCTAAAGCTAGAAAATTAATGAAGCCGTCGTATTTGTCTTCAGTCTATGGTGGAGCCTTGCACGACAGTCCAATCTCAGAGCAGAATACGGAGTCGAGCACAGAGAAGGCAAATCCGAACCATTCAAGACCTACCTGGGGCAACGTCAGGAGACCGGAGAACTAACCACGCTTCACTATCAGCCAGGGGCTGAAAAGATAAGTTCCTTGAAAAAGGGAACTCACCAGATCAATGCATATTTTAGTCATCCATGATGAAAAACACTTGATGTGAGACACATAGTACATACATCATCATCATCATTCTCCCTTGGCCATTGACTGACATGACTAAGCAGTCTCCGGCCATCACACCTTGCGGCGTCATAGGGCAACAAGAAATTATCCGTTGTTCCGTTAAACTAACGGCGTTTATTGGTACAACAGATTATTAATTGTTGTTGCTTTGATCAGTGACAAGCAAGCGGATGATCAGTCCACTGTGCCCCGAACTTGCCCTCGAGTGTACTCTACTTTTGCCGCCATAAAACCATTTCACCATGCCAGCCATACTTCCATCCAGCCAAAATTTTATTCGGGACCGAAGGTCCGCGAAAAAGGACAGTCTGGTACAGGCACAGCTCTCACTCGCTGCCTCCACTATGCTGGGAGGACCCGGCGACCGGGACCACACACAGCCTTGAGAGGACAAAGATCGCCTTAAAGGATAGTACATACAGCAGACACTAATTCCATCGACAATACTATCATTCACCATCTATTCGTTTTAATTGCAATAAACCAATTGGGTGTATATAATGTACCCCATGCTTTGTTCCTTCCATTAGATGTTGAATATTGTCTGATGTTTATCTTCCTTTATAAGGGAGGGGTGGGGGGGGGGGCTCGTAAAATATAATATAATTTAAAGAATAACAATAATAGATAACTGAGAAGGGGACGACGGTAGCGAGAGACCAAATATCTCCTTACAATCTTTTCCAGACCTGTCTAGTTAGGAGAATTTACCCTCTTTGTCTCCTTCAGTGGTGGAAAACCCAGCAGGAATTCCTTGAGCCAAATCTTCCACATTCAGATCTATTATTTCCTCTAAATAATTCTTATCTTCCAAACGCTACGTGACACTGGGGTCTCAGTCCGGGATTTGAACTTATGTATTTTATCATACCTCTGGGATAGTATCATTCATTCAGTCATTACAGTATACCATTTGAACACATGTATTTTCACACAGTAAGCTCTAGAAAGACAGAAAACATTTTTTCTAGAATGTCAGGCATTGATTGGTGAATCCCTTTATATATGTTGTGTTTAATTAAGTTAGTTCATGATTTTGTATTTCATTGAATTACAGACCTTAAGTCTCCATAACTGTAGTAATTTCATTCTACAGCAGTCTGATAAATAATTAGTATTTACTTGTTGTTAGAAATACTATTGGAAGGTAGCACTAGCTTACTCAGTGTGGACTATAACAGCAAAAGATGGCTGAAATAGTTAAGCTTAAGGCAGCACTAGGGGAGGCCGGTCGAGATCTAGGTTATAGTGGGGTGGACCTTGCAATTATGTCAGTGTCGAGACTGATAAGTATTACGCTCGAGAAACAGCGAAAGCTGAAAGAGAAGAGCGAATAAAGTTAGCAGAAATAGATGAGAGGATAAAAGCTGTAGACGCTAGGGAAAGAAGCGAGAGAGATGAACGCGAGCATGCACTGAAGATGAAGCAGTTAGAGATGCAGGGACAGGCTCAAAGAGTTGAACCGGTAGCCGGTGCGACAGCATCTACCTCCTCAGGCAACCTATCGCCACGGTCAGATGATATGCCTTCCTTGCACGCAGGGGGCACAGGACCTTTGCCATCCTCACTCATGTCAAACTTGGGACCCTTGACGTTTCCATTTGAAGCTTTCTCGGAACAAGCCGACTCGATCGATAGGTATTTGGACAAATTTGAGAAGTTTGCCACCACGTTTGGTTTGGAGAAGAGCAAGTGGAACCTGAAACTGTCGCAAGGGCTTAGAGGAACTGCTTATGACGTGTATAGCAAGCTTCCTCCAGGTTTACAGGATGACTACGACTCTCTGAAAAAGGCACTATTGGTTCGTTATGAGCTACATGCTGACGCCTATAGGAAGAGGTTCCGTAACTCTAGGAGGGAAGTCGGAGAGAACTTTGCTCAATTTGCCGCTAGACTGGATTCCTACGTGGAGAAGTGGGGTGCCCTAGGGAATTTTACTCATGATTGGGAAGGCCTGAAGGAAATGGTCATGATCGAACAACTGAAGGACACCATGACTTCCGACATGAGAAGATTCCTGACAGAGAATGGGGCCAGCACTTTGGAATCCATAGTCCAGTTAGCGGAACGATATCAGGCAGCACTATCAGAGAATCCACCACCCAGACGGAAACAACCAGATTACGTACCTAGACAGACAGCTCAGTCACACATGGACCCCCAAGTGAAACCACCGTATACTAACTTCAAAAAGCATGACAAGCCAGACTACAAGACTACTCAGAGATCAAATTTCCAGCAGCAGAGGCAAGGGGAAAAAATGGTGTAAGCACTGTAGAACCATCACCCACAATACGCAGGAGTGCAACCGGAAAAACCCACCTCATCATGCTGCCTGCTTACGTAAAAGTGCCGCAAGGGGAAATGGACCGGAAGAACCTCTGGACAAACCCCGACATCCCCCGGTCGTTGAGACAGTCCTCGTAAATGACCAAGAGGTGACCTGCCTTTATGATACAGGCCTTGCATTCGACGCAGTTGTCTGTGCATCCCTAGTCAAGCCTGACCAGATGACAGAAGACACTATAGAAATACAAGGACCTACTAAAAGTGCAGCACCTATGCGTTTGGCCATAGCCAAGATTCAGGTCAAATCGAAATATGTGACTGGGGAAATCAGTGCAGCGATCTTGGACGACCCTATTTATCCCTTGATCTTAGGGTGTAGGTATGTGTTCTTGGGAGAACCCATTCACCCTCTGGTTGTGGCGGCTGTCACCACTAGAGGACAGGCCAAACGGAATACGGAGTTGGAATCCCCACCCAACATCCTTCCGGAGGAATTAAAAAAGGCGCAAACTGAGGATCAATCTCTAGCACCCTGCTACAAAAAACTACCGAGAGCGCACACTCCTCTCCAAAAGGGAGACTTCTACAAGAAAAATGGGCTGTTGCATCGGAAAGCAGGAAATGGAGGACAGGAACATGGGCAACTTGTGGTTCCATCAGCATACCGAGCCCAGGTCCTAGAAATGGGCCATGCCCTTCCGTTTAGTGGCCATATGGGCATAAGTGCCACGATTCAGCGTATTTCATGTCATTATTATTGGCCAGGTATCAACGCCGATATCCAGAGATATGTGAAATCATGCCCGCAGTGCCAGAGGACAGCGCCGAAACACTGGACGGCCCCAGCCACTCTGGGAGAAATGCCAATCTTGGGCACACCCTTCGAACGAGTAGCGGTGGATATTGTGGGTCCACTTACTCGAAGCAAAAAAAAGAAACAGTTATATACTCACGTTAGTGGATTGTTGCTCCATGTGGGCAGAGGCAATTGCTATGCCCGCCTGTGATTCCAAGCATGTTGCTGAGGCTCTGCTCACCATATTTACTCGGCTAGGGTTTCCGTCACAGATCCTGACAGATAATGGTTCGCAATTCCGAGGAAAACTCACCGAGGAAGTGTTTAGGATATTTCAGGCCCGACATATCCACACCTCTCCCTACCACCCCCAGGCAAATGGCCAGGTGGAGCGGTTGGTTTTTTTTCTTTATTTTTTTTTTTTTTTTTTTTATTTTTTATTTTTTTATTTAACTGGGACGGGACCCTTATTTCCATCCTTCGGAAACTTGCGCAGGAAAAACCAGAGAGCTGGGATCAATACTTACCCGCAGCACTATTTGCTTACCGCGAAGTACCCCACAATTCTACTGGGATGCCACCTGCCACATTGCTGTTTGGTAGACCTATAAAAGGACCTTTAGAGGCACTGTTACGTACTTGGACAGATGATAAAGCTGATGAGACGGTCACCTCTGCATCCCAATACGTGAATGAGTTGACCCAACGCCTTAAAACAGGATGGGAACTGGCAAAGGAAAATGTACGCCGTGCCCGTCGTAAACATGCGCGTTACTACAACCGCACTGCGAAGGATAGGGAGCTAGAAGTAGGAGAACAGGTATTATTACTCCTGCCCAGTAGCAATAATAAATTGCAAATCGGGTGGAGAGGTCCATATAAAATCGTTGAGAAAATGTCGCGCACCAATTACAAGATTGCCATAAAGGGGAGCAGAAAATTTACCACATAAACCTGCTGAAGCAATATTATGAAAGACCAGGTGCAGAACCAGCCCATTTCCTGACACTGGCTATTGCGACGGAAACTGAGGCAGAACCCCTGACCTCCTGTGAATACCCTCTTCGTCAGTGCGAAACTCATCAAGATGTTCAGATTAGTTCAACTTTAACGGAGGATCAGCAGGCACAGGTGCAACAGTTGTTGAGAAAACACACTAGTACACTCACGGATAAACCTGGCATGACCAACCTGATAGAATTTGATATGAAGCTAACAGACCTCGCCCCGGTACGAGTTAAGAACTATCCTGTTCCTTATGCTAAGGCAAAGGCATTGAGTGAGGAAATCGAGTACCTGCTTAAGGAAAATATTATCTCAAAATCAGAGTCTCCTTATAGTGCGAGTGTGGTGTTGCTTAGAAAATCCACAGGAGAACATCGCCTCTGCATAGACTACCGAAGGCTCAACGCTGTAACGGAATTTCAAGCGGAGCCCTTACCTGATCAGAATCAGCTTTTCACCAAGCTGAGTAGAGCGCGATACTTTTCGAAGATAGACCTTAGCAAAGGGTACTACCAGATCCCGGTAAAAGAGGAAATTCGACACATGTTAGCATTTAGTACTTCTGAGGGCCATTACGAGTTTAATGTATTGCCATTTGGGCTAAGCAACGCCCCAAGCGTCTTTACTCGTATGATGAGGAAGCTACTGGAACCCCTGAACCACCCTGGGATAAGTAATTTCATGGACGACATACTTATCGCCACGAACACCTTTGAGGAGCACCTGGACGCAGTTTCCCTACTCTTCGAAAGACTTAGAGAAACAGGACTCACCGCTCGCCCTACAAAATGTCAAATTGCCTGCGAGCAACTAGAATTCCTGGGACACACCATCTCGCATGGATGCATGTTCCCAGATGCACGTAATATTGAGAAGTTACAGCGGGCCCCACGACCCCAGACTAAAACTCTACCATCGAACGAGAATGTCTGTCGCTAATATGGGCTGTGCAGAAGTTTCAACCATATTTATACGGGAAAAAGTTCACGGTGCAGTGTGATCACCAACCGTTGATATTTCTTGCAGCGTCGAAGAACCTTAATGCCCGGCTTATGAGATGGTCACTACTGTTGCAGCCATATTCCTTTCACATAGAATACATACCTGGGAGGAACAACGTAGGGGCAGATTTTTTGAGCAGACATCCGGACGCAACCGAGGAGATATGAGAAACTGAAAAAGAAGAGGAAGACAGGACCAGAGGAGTTGGACGGAACGTCAAACTTGAGGAGGGGCTTGTGTGACGACTTGGCCAATCTTCTCTTCATTTTTTTATATTATTTACGTGACATCATTTTTTTCTCATCCTCAATGCATGATCGCAAAGTCCCGGGAATTGTCACTTGCGGATAATCTCCTAGCGTTCGGTGATTTTCTCCTCGCTATTTTTAGATACGACGTCATTGTTGACCCCTGACCTCGGTAGCGAGAAACCCGCTTTAATTTAGGACTGCTTAAACTTAGGGAGAACCAGTTTAGGCCACTTAGGAAAACATCACGTGACTTTTAACGTTATTGATTGGAGCGTCTATATGAGGCTAAGGTCACATGATGCACGCTACGGATCACGTGTCCAAGCGGAAAGGTCCCGCTAAAAGTGCGCCAAACACGGCCATTTTTCACTTGCCCAGGAAACCTTGAGACAGCTGGATCTAATCCCGATATCGGCGAACCAGACATGAAAGTTGTGATAATGTTGTCAGACAATTCTAAAACAATGGTGTCAATTATTTGTTAAATTCATCATAATTGACATGACGATTAGGCTAGAGGCACAGAACTAGAATACTGTTGCCGACATTTCTATGATAAATTTGGTGGGTTTAACTGACATTTATAATAATTCATCGGGTTAAGTTGACGATAAATCAGTCTAAAGAATTATAATTCTGCCACTGGTGCAGAGAAATATAATAAAGGACAGAAAGGAGAAACTTGAATTCAAGATTAGGCTCTAGACATATGATGTTAGAGACTAAAATCTGAGATGACTGGCAGAGGGACGGCTTAGGGAAAGACTGCTTTCTAAAGCTAGAAAATTAATGAAGCCGTCGTATTTGTCTTCAGTCTATGGTGGAGCCTTGCACGACAGTCCAATCTCAGAGCAGAATACGGAGTCGAGCACAGAGAAGGCAAATCCGAACCATTCAAGACCTGCCTGGGGCAACGTCAGGAGACCGGAGAACTAACCACGCTTCACTATCAGCCAGGGGCTGAAAAGATAAGTTCCTTGAAAAAGGGAACTCACCAGATCAATGCATATTTTAGTCATCCATGATGAAAAACACTTGATGTGAGACACATAGTACATACAGCAGACACTAATTCCATCGACAATACTATCATTCACCATCTATTCGTTTTAATTGCAATAAACCAATTGGGTGTATATAATGTACCCCATGCTTTGTTCCTTCCATTAGATGTTGAATATTGTCTGATGTTTATCTTCCTTTATAAGGGAGGGGGGCTCGTAAAATATAATATAATTTAAAGAATAACAATAATAGATAACTGAGAAGGGGACGACGGTAGCGAGAGACCAAATATCTCCTTACAATCTTTTCCAGACCTGTCTAGTTAGGAGAATTTACCCTCTTTGTCTCCCTTCAGTGGTGGAAAACCCAGCAGGAATTCCTTGAGCCAAATCTTCCACATTCAGATCTATTATTTCCTCTAAATAATTCTTATCTTCCAAACGCTACGTGACAGTGGGTAGGGGTAATCTTTGGTACCGTGGACTCGTACCCTGGTTTATACCCTGGACCCGTAAACTGATTTCGGTACTTTCTTGTAAATGAAATCTGGGTTAGTACCTGGTAAACCGCAACCTGGGTGGACTGGAAACAATTGAAGTACAGTTAGTGGTTTTCAAGAGCAGTTATCTCCTAAGTCTGATGGCCGGTAAGCGTCCATCAGAAATTAAATTAACACAAGGTTAACTATCATTCCGTAACAATGTGTGATCTATTATCTATGAACTACTACTTCTTAACTGACATTATAGCGTATCTTGAGTTCTCAGTCTCTATCTGGCTGTCTGCTTATTTACAGCAGTGGTTTTCCCCATGTGGGCAATGAGTTTCACAAACTGTGAGGTAGGGGCTGGGGTCATCAAATAGTTCAGAAAACACTGGTTCACCTAGTGCCCATAGAGCAGTATTTTAATTCTGGGGTCACTGTCAACAATGGTTTGAGAACCACCGGGTAATAGTTTCCTTTGCTGCTTTAAAATGGTGGGGTGTCATTGCTGCCAAGGTCTGAGAACCAATGATTTACATTCTTGCTTACTCGAGCAGTAAATCATTTGGAGGGTAGTCATGGTCTCAAGGCTTGAGAACTGCTGTCTTACATTTTGTCAGTCAAAGTGGTAAATTCATTAAATAGTTAAATACTTGTAAACATTCTTAAAGTCCTGGTTCCTGTAGAAAATAACATTCATATAACTGATAACAGCATAGTTCTTCAATCATCAAACATGGTATGTGCATAAGATTTCATTAAATACATATAAAGAACATTCCTTGATGCAAAAATTAATGTCCCATATTTCACAAAGGGAAAAGAAGTGATTGAGAACACTTGTATCAAGTTTGTAGTCTTGACAGAGAACACTGAAGCCTTATAAGAAATAGAAAACAGAAGGACCACTAATACACTTCTGTTTTTTTGCTTGGGTCAATATGCAAATCTCAAAGTAACAACAATAATATACATCAATTATTTTAACCCTGTCTTATTTCTGCCAGGCTGTGAGATAAAGATCAGGAGTTAATTAGGTCTATGACCTCAGCAAACTCATACATTAGTTTGAGTGCTCTGTAAATATGCAAATAACAATTATTGTCACTGAAATTAGAAATGCATTTAAAACTTTGTTTAACAAAAAGTTACTGCAATAGTAAGCTGTGGATAAGCATATGATTATTCATGTTATAAAATCATCAGTATTAGATTCTACTTACTTCGCTCAACTGAATTCACTACGGATATTTGCAACAAGAAATGCCCACTTGAGCCCAGAGTCTGTCCGCTCCGAATGATGGTTAGCGTTCTAATGCTTAAAATTCCCTCCCAATTCCAGGATGAGGTTCCCGGGCAGGGGTGGGCTGTGTCTTGGGTGGCATTGGTGCAAATTCATCTTGGTCACAGGGATATCAAGTTAACTTCATTTAAACTGCCCCTAGCATCCACTCTGTACGTGTTTGCAGTGCCAGGCAGGGTTTCTGTCCCTTTCTTGATTTACGTCCAGTTCGGGACTTCGGACTAGTCGTAGGACTGATTTTCACCTTTTCAAGTGGAAAGACTAAGGCTGGCCAAGGGAATAATTTATTACCATTTGCCGTGAGAATCAGCTAGCGAAGACTGTGAAAGAGAGAGATACTTTTTCATTATAAGAATGAAAAAGATATGTGAAGGGAATTTGTTACAATCTAGCGAGAGATTTTTTGTAGAGGAATAAAATAATGGACAGAAGAAAAAGTCAGTGAGAAGTCGTTACACGACAGTCGTCTAAGCGAGAGTTACTCACTGATAACGGTTGAAAAGTTCCAGTTCTGTTTTATGAATAATGACAGTTGACCTTCAAGGTACGGTTCTAAAAAATACAAACTCTGTCAAGCTAATAAGAAATGAAATGAAATAATATAACACTATCAGATAAAATATATGCAAAGTTTAGTGCATGAACATGGATATTCAAGCACCCAAAGAAATTTATAAAACGAATCCAGTGTTGTGGCAGAAATCGATACTCATGTAAGACAGATGCGATAAATAAACATGGCCTGAAACAAACTACAATATCAGCCCGCTCAAACAAAGAAAGCCCGCAACAGGGGGATAGTGTGATTCGCTTGCATAGCTAGGCGGTGTTGTCGCACGGAAGGTCCTGGGTTCGAGTCCTGGGTAAGCCACTCACGTCTGTTGTTTTTCTGTTGCCTAGTTTTCTACTTCTTTATTTCTTTCGAGTGCCTGAAATCATACCTTTATGTTTGTCTAATATTTATTTACTAATTAAAAACCAGCCAATTTTGGCGGGTTGTTGCTAGTTAATCATAAAGTCATGGCAGAATTACTAGTGTGCAATTTATGATTGTTCATTAGTTAATTAACGAGGCAATACTCGTAGAATGTCATGCTCGTGTCGCTACAACGAACACATTCATAAATATCGGACGTTGTTGGGAAACAATTTTATAAACTAGGCCGACCCTTGAGAGGTCGAATTGGGGAAGGCGCCGAAATTAATTGGAAGCAATAAATAAATACCCAACGGGCTGATCACCCGTTTGCCAGTCACTTTGATTACGGAAACAACAACAAACGGATTGATTTGTCGTTGCCCTAAAGACGCCATTAGGCGTGATGGGAAAAACGGCAAAGAAAATCTATTCGCTGTTGCCCTTTAGACGCCACTAGGCGTAATGGCCACTGACTGCTTTGCCGGTCGTTGGCTAAGGACGGAAGAAGAAGAAGAAGAATAAATAAATACGTAAATAAAAATATTAACATTTTAAAATGACAAGAAAAATGAAACAACCAATTTCTAAGTAAAACAATATTAGCTAATATAAAACTGATAGTTTTCGTATATGCTTATATTATTCTTAAAAAAAAAAAAAAAGCTCATTGAGCGTCTTCTTGTAATTCAATACGAATAAATTTTTATTTATTTATTTTTTTTTAAATCCTACAATAAGTGTATTTTATTTATGTGATCTGCTACAGTGAACACCATTTGCGGGAATTGCAGTGTCATCCAACTCAACAGCATGAAATTAACACTCTCAAGAGTACATGCAGTACAACATTTAGGGTTGGGGGCGGGTTTCGGTATCACGAGACCTCGCACCACCTTGAAAAATCCCGAGGGCCGACTCTGATCATAAATAAAGGGGACATGAAGATGATGGAAATAATTTCTTGTTAAAAGTGTGTTTAAACCATCATTGCGATCATCTGTTCATGGAAGAACGTTCTCACCCAGCATGCACCTTTCCTGAATGCATTATTATACAGTTTATTTAAAACGACCCCCTTTAGTTCCCCGGAAGTCTCTTGTGGGACAAAGAAAGAATAGGAACACTGCTCCCTTAGGCATTTCGTGCAAAGCGACTTATGAGGTTGTTCAAAGGACTGACATCATCATCACGACTTATGAGGTTGTTCAAAGGACTGACATCATCATCACGACTTATGAGGTTGTTCAAAGGACTGACATCATCATCACGACTTATGAGGTTGTTCAAAGGACTGACATCATCATCACGACTTATGAGGTTGTTCAAAGGACTGACATCATCATCACGACTTATGAGGTTGTTCATAGGACTGACATCATCATCACGACTTATGAGGTTGTTCATAGGACTGACATCATCATCATATAAAACTAATTGCTACAGAAAATACTGCTGTAAGACAATGTTAATGTTTGGGTGTAGGCTTCCTGCTAAAGGACCATGCTTTGGAAGGAGTGAATAGGAAAATAATGATGAATGCAATATTGTACAGCTGAACTAAACCATAGCTCCACAACCGGTTTTTAAAATGATGGCGAGATCAATACCAGACATACTGCTGCATCTCAGTAAATGTTACTTCAGACAACACCAGGGAAATTTAACATATGGACAACATTTGTTCTTAAATGAGACAAGAACTGTCTTTAAAAAAAAAAAAACACACACACACACTCACAACCTGTAAAATGGTACACTTCTCGGCTTTTGTTTTTAAAGAAAGAATTTAAAATGAAATGCTCAATAACCAACCAACAACAACGGTTTATCCTAGCAGATTCTCAGACATGTATTTTGGTTTTCCATAATATTTTTATTAAATTTCTAAATACTTTGCTATCATTGTTTTCAGTTGGATGCAATGACAGCTGGTAAAGTTAGCTTCACTTACTGATAATGTCTTCATTTACGTACTAGATAATGGGAAAATTTAACACTCTTTTGTTTGTAACGTATGCGAAATAAGGTGACGGGTTAGGGAAAATAGGCAATAAATCTCCGCAACCTGAGGTCTTGTATGTGAATAAGATCACGTTCAACCCTGTTTCTGCTTCTTATAAATAATGTATTGTGTAGTCAATGCGATTATATTTCCCTTGAATTTTCACGCAAGTCAAGGCGGCCATTTAAGATTGTAACTACACCACTCCACCTTCGCTTATAATGTGTTTCACTGCTAAATTTTTAATTTCTGGAATTGTATTGACAGCCTTTTTTTTTATCCCTCTTGCAAACAGGCAATCAGTTTATTATATTTTGATCTCCTCCATGGTGGGAATGTGTGCTAATCTCCAACAACTGAGTCTTAGACTGTGGCAATGACTGGCGCGCTGAGTCTTAAACTGTGCAAGATCTGGTATGATAGGATCAGGGTCGTTTCTAAACAATGTTGCTTCTAAGTTGTCTGCCTTGACTACATCAATTCAGTCGGGCATCCATAGAGTGGGTGTTGGCCTTTTAAACTGTTCATCCCGTAGTACTCTGCACTCGCTTGACATTCATGGATTTTGCTTCGTCATCTTACTTACTACAGTTGATTTCACTGCACCAGTAGTTATTCATTCAGCCTGGTTTTGTATTGTAACTGTTCAGGCAGCATTGAAATTTGAGGCCGCAACACTGCACTGATTTCCGCTTTCCAGCGCCTTTCTAACTCTTTCTGCATAGCGAACGTCATTTGTTTATACTTTGTTCATGCTGCAGTCTTGCTAGCATTTTCATCAGGGTCATTTGGAGTCAAGCATAATGATGGCATCTATAGGGGCGATTATTGTCAGGATAACTCTTTCCTTGTGGCAGCTCCTACGTGCTAAGTTTCAATATGACTTTCTGTATCTTGCTTGAGACTGCGCACATTTTATTAGCTGTGTTTTTTTCATTTAATGCTAAGCTCCATTCTTGTGTTCATGTTTCTGGTTTTTGTAAACTTCCTCCATCCTAATGTTTTAATCAATCAATCAATCAGTCAATACTCTTTAGGTTCCCTAGTAGCATAGGCAATCAACAAACACATGCCAAGTCATCCTGTCACGTGCTATCAACGTCAGTTCTTTCTACGTTTTCTCCATCATTTTCACTTGTCTACAGTTCTCTTCTCCACGTGTTTTTTTTTTATCTTTCCTTGGGGATTCCAGAACAATGACTGCCTTGTAATGCTATCAACATGTTTCCTCAATGTGTGTCCTATCCATCGCCAGTGTCTTCTTCTCATCTCTTGTTCCACTGGCAGTTGTCTGGTTCTTGTCATCAGTTCCACGTTGGTAACCTTGTCATACCATTTCAATCCCTCTATTCTACACAAGCATCCATTTATGAATGTCTGTATCTTTTTTGTTGTTGTCTTTGTTGTTCTCCATGTTTCAGATCCATACAATAGGACTGACTTGACATTTGAGTTGAAGATTCTTGTTTTAATGTTGGGATTTCTCTTGATCTCCAAATGTTTCCCAATATAATGAAAGATCCGCTTGCTTTTTGTATCTTATTTGGATACCATTGTCTGTCCCTCCAACTTTGTCTATATTACTGCCAAGAAATATGTAAGATTTTACATCTTGTAGTGGTGTTTCCACACGTTTAGCCTTGTTTTCATTTCTCGCATTTATTCTCATTATCATCCTAAAGTTTGCTGCTGTGACTTTTTTAAAAATCTTCTAACGAATTAGAACGTATTAGGCCTTCTAACGTATTAGGTCGCCATTCTATAGCGAGCTATAGATCTTTTGTGTCTTGTCCATTAAATCAGTAATGTAGATCAGGAACAGAGTAGGCGTATCACACGGCACTGGATTAGAACTGTTATACTTTCATGTTCTGCATACATCTAACAGTGTAAGACTCGCCACCCACAATTATAAGGTATACAGTCACATAACAGGGGACTCCAACTTTATAGAAAAGTTGTGTATAGCTGATAAAACTTACATTTGACATTGCAAGTACCAAATCTTGTTGATAAATGGTTTCCAAAATGATATATGACATACTCTATTACTGCCTCATGTAGTTTGTGGGGTCTGTGATGATACAAAAAAAAAAAGAAGAGGCACCTTCTTGCCAAATCGTACAAGGGCAGCTAAAGATTGTGCATCAAGCTGGCAACATCATCATATACGCTACATAATCCACCGCTAGTATGTGGAAAGCTTGGTGCAGGCTTTCCTGCACAGGGATCAGCTGCAAATCCATATAATAAGTAGATGTTAACGTATTAGAGTCACATTTGAAAACATAAATTTAATCACAAACCATAAAGCGAATTAGCAGTTTCTACGAAACGACAAAAGCAAAATATACAACCAGTAAAGTCGGAAAACAAACATTTCTTTCTGCAAATTAAAGACTAAAGTTACGAAAAAAAAAACAACAACAAAAAATCTGAAAACGACGAGAATTCCATTAGCTATCGGCTGACCGTAACTAATGTCAACAGATCATACAAACCAGTCATGATTGTTATGTGACCTCAGGTAACGTCGACAGATGATATAAATCAGTCATGATTGTATGTGACCTGAGCTAACGTTGACAGATCATACCAACCAGTCATGATTGTATACACGCCACTATAAATATAAGTGAAATACATACAGGCTGCCAATATATTAACAAAATAAGAATACAAAAGTCAAGAAGGACTTTCATTGGATTTATAAATGTATGATATATGACAATCAACATAAATCAAGGGTAATAAAAATAAAGATACTTCATCTCAAATGCCAGGGCTGTCCAAATGTATCGCTCTGAAACATAGAGATGCAATAAAATGTCAACTATAAAGATACAGACTTTCATAAATGGGTGCTTGCGGTGAAGGATTTAAATGTTGTGACAAGATCACTAATGTGAAACTGACGGAAAGAGCGTGACAAATATCATTGTGGAGCAGGATGGGAGGAGAAGAGCTGGCGTTGAATAGGACACACACTGAGAAAAACCAACCGATAGCAATACAAGACAGTTCTTGTTCTAGAGCAACCTAAGATAAGAGAAATAATGGGAGGGAAAAACACACGTAGGAGGGAATTGGACGTAAACACGAAGGGGAAAAACACATGTAGTAGGGAATTTGACGTAAACACGAAAATGGAAAAAGTTTGGTTTGGTGTGGTTTTAAGGGACCCATGTTCATTGCACACTGACAGCTTCATAAGTGCTCCGATCTCCTCACACAAGGATGATCTCAGCACTGTGCATGAACTTCGTAACACCGGCGAGGATCCCAATGTGTGTGTATACATGAATCACACATTCTATAAATATTGTTGTGGTGGGTAAGTTTCCGTTTTTTTAAATTTTGTTAGGGCAGCGGCCATATGGCCTACTCTTTACTATTTCCAACTGACGAGGGATTTTTAATGTGCGGAACACGCACAGGGGGCCTATTATTTTTTCGCTTTTATCCGAAAAGGCTAGGCATCTGATCTCACTACCCAGGAGATCTCACTACCCAGGAGATCTCACTACCCAGGAGATCTCACTACCCAGGAGATCTCACTACCAAGGAGATCAAGGTGGAGTATGACATCATTAGGAACCAATGGTTCGGAAAAAGGTTTCCATCAATTTTATTGCCCGTGCTGGAAGCGAACCTTGTAACGTTAGAGATAGAGGCGGGCGCTATACTTAGAGCCACTCTGACCTGAAATAGAAATCGTGAAAAGACCTTCACTGGATATCACAGGTAAACAAAGCTTGAAGTTTATTGGTCGAAGGCCTATGTTCCACAGAGTACATAAGGGTAATAAATTACTGAAATGAACGTTATTAGCAGACACTTTGCGCTTACAGGGCCCCTGATGTCTTTAAATGTTTTATTTCTTACAATAAAAAGCAATCTTTTCTGAGAAGTAAAAGTGTCTTAAAAACATTACAGAAAATACGTGGTAAGACACCCGTGTGTTTCTGTCCATGGATAAAGCAAGTCTGTGTCCAAAAATGGAGGCAGGGGCGGAGGGATGGAAATGTAATTAACTCTGAGATCCGAATATAGATGTGACCTTAGAAAATAAATAGGAAAACGAAATACGGTCTAGAAAATGGGAAACCTAATGTATTCTGAAGTCGGTTGATCTAATCATCGAGAGTGGTTATTTTTGAATATATGCTTAAGGTTAAATTTTTAAAGATAAAAAAACATAAACCATTTCCAGGTAAATTGATGAACTGTCCGAATATTCCATCAGGATAAAATCATATAGTGCCTGAGCAAGTTACGGATTTAACAAAAGAGATATACATTAAAAGAGAATTAACCGTTTCTATATTTGGCGCTGATGTCGAGAACTAGACACGCACCAGTGGAACAAGAGATGAGAAGAAGACACTGGAGATGGATAAGACACACGTTGAGGAAACCTGTTGATATAATTACAAGGTAGTCTTTGTTTTGGAATCCACAGGGTAAGAGAGACAGAGGTAGACCAAGGAACACTAGGAGAAGACAACTGGAGACGCACTTGACGGGCATGAACAAGACATGGAAAGACCTTGAGCTGATGGCACGTGACATGAAAACTTGGCATGCATTTGTTGATGGTCGATGCTCCTGGGGGATATCAAGAGTGATGATGATAAAGATGATGATGATGATGATGATGATGATGATGATGATGATGATGATGATGGTGATGATGATGGATGATGTTAGGTGCTGGTGTGACGTACAGATAAGCATGAAATTCAGTTGAATTAAACTTGTTTCGACGCATGTTACACACAATGAATTGAGTGAGAAGTTAAACTCAGCTGTGTAATCCCAAAATCAAGCAAATCTTATTTTATGTACACTGCCATATACTGTTAGCCGAAATAGATATAACTGAATGTCTCCTTGTAAGTTGCGGCAAATACAGTACCAAAGCATTCATTATTTCGTACATATGTGTTGTTAATTCGTTATCGTTTTCAACATTTCTTACAATTACAATTTTTGATGTTTCTCTACACTCTTTTAAGTTATGTATTCTGTCTTCTAGCTATAAATAGGTGCTTGACCCTGCTTTTGAATTAGGGAAGGAAAAGGCAAAGAGGAAAGGAACCGGACCCCACCTTATAAGGCTGAGACTTAGTATAGTGAACATTTCACTCGCCTACGGCACCATCTACTATGGGGCAACCTTTACACATTTACCTAGTCTATTGTCAGTAAATACATATCAATATATCAATACACTTTAGCTTCCCAAGGAGCATAGGCCTCCAACAATACACGCCGATTCCTCCTGTCACGTGACATTAGCTCAAGTTCTTTCTTAGTTTGCCTCATAATTTTCATTTCGTTCTTCAGTTCTCTTCTCCGTGTATTTTTGTTTTTGGTCTACCTCTGTCTTAACCCTTACAAATAAAGTTCGTTCGTTCGTACTCTTTCCCTGGGGGTTCAAAAATAAGGACTGCCTTGTAATGCTATTAACAGGTTTAATCAGTGTACGCCCTATCTATCGCCAGGGTTTCCTTCTCATCTCCTGTTCCACTGGCACTTGTCTGGTTCTTGTCATCAGCTCCACATTGGTAACCTTGTCATACCATTTTAATCCTTCTATTCCAAGCAAGCCCCCATTCTTTGATAGTCTGTAGCTCTTTGTTGTTCTCCATGTTTCAGAGATATACAATAGGACTGACTTGACATTTGAGTTGAAGATTATGACTCTACATCTTGTAGGCGTGTTTCTTCAAGTTCGACCTTTTTATCATCTCTTCCATTTATTCTAATTATCTTTAACGTTTCGCTGTGTAATTGTATATGTTTGTGAGAAGATATCTGATAATGTTTATAAAATCATTGTAAATTCGGTGACGATTATTTTGAGGAGTTTCAAACAATTAAAGTTTGTTTTACGTGTATCGAGAATCGACTAAACCCACACGAGGGGTTCACTACAGCTCTCGTGGTAGAGAGAGTTAAGAAAATGACCTTTGGTGTTTCTTGTCTAGAGATCGAAGGCTGATGTGTTAACTTTAAAAAAAAATGTGAATGCCCAAGAAGCATAAATAGCAAGGGAAAGTTATCATTACCCTCATCATTCATCGTTTACCCTCCTCAAGGAACATGGGCCAGAGATGCCACTAAAAAGAAACAGATGTAGCATTAATAAAACTTGCAGCTAATCAACGAAATAAAAGTCCTACCACCTTTTATTCAAGGCTATGGAGAACATCAACTACTCTAGATCTGATCTTTACCATAGAAGACGTAGCATATTAGACACATAGAACAGAACACAC
Source organism: Oreohelix idahoensis (assembly GCA_024509875.1). Taxonomy (NCBI): domain Eukaryota; kingdom Metazoa; phylum Mollusca; class Gastropoda; order Stylommatophora; family Oreohelicidae; genus Oreohelix; species Oreohelix idahoensis. Next base: position 297,085 of record JAMPIV010014803.1, read on the forward strand.
AAAAAACAACAGGGAGGATGTGGCCGTAGGCCAGAAGAATTAGCATTTAGCCTAAATTAGATACCTTTACAGCAAAAGCTTCTACCGCGATGGAACTACAACCAAGTCAAATTTTTGAAAGTTACGTTTATTGAAAATGCAAAACAAAAACGAACTGAAATATTTTATAGAAATTTGAAGTATTTAGAAAGATCTGAATACTCCCAAAAAACATTGGAGGATATAGTAGAAAAGATAAATAGAGAAATCCTAAAAGAAACAAAGGAAAAACATTCCTCGAGAAGATAAAAAAAAAACGTATTGGACAGACGAACTGGAGAATCGTGAGTGAAACTACCGACTGCCAGACCAATTGCAGAAGTAACAAACACAACTGGAACGCGATATCTAAGAGAATAACACCATGGAACAATACGAAACGATCACGAACCAAGCGGCAAGAAAAATGTTGAAAGAAAAAAACCTGAAAGCCTGAACCTAGATAATGATGGAACAAAACTAAGGACACTTGTAAATCATTGTTTAATGCTCATATATACTGTATGTGCCCAACATCGTAATAGAAGAAATTTCAAAACTTGTAGACGGGAAGAGTGCAGGAAATGTTGGTCCTTTCTTTGGAAATTTCAGAATTTATAAAATTAAGTAACAGAAATTAAAGGAATGTTGCGTAATCATGAAATGTTACACTTGTATTTGTCACACTTCTTAAAATGTTATTCTTTTGGCGACTGTAGACTGCATCATTTGTATTTGCGAATTGGTTTGGTTATCACCTACAATGATAGGAAACTCTTTACAGAGCGATACAACAGGAAGCAATCTGATCATCAGAAGTAGTCCCCCCGTCTGATAAGTGTTTCGGCCCGATTTTTCCCATTTACCTAACCAAAAAAACCAACAAACCCCACTAAACGTGTATATGTCATGCATTATTGCGGTCTCATTTCTGTCCACAGTTCGTAAATTTGGATTTAAACGAACAAAAACAGCAACTATTCAAGGCCAACCAGGAATGCAAACACAGGATATTTCTGTTCCAGAACTTTTCAGTACATGGTAGGTATTATTTAGTAAGGAGTAAATTGTACAATGTAGGTCCAATGTTGATCTGATTTGATTTATGTTTAATCTTTAAGTACACTGTATAGCAGACTTCAGGATTCCCGAATTTGTTGACACGTGAATTTTGCGATTATCAGGTTAGAGTTTTGTAACGACGTATTATTTATCTGATAATGATTTCTACCTATGTAAAACTATACTACACATATATTCTAGCAATAACACACCCAATTCATACACGCATACATACATATATACAAAAATACATGCACACATATCCAGGAATATGTAAGAGAAATGTATGCAAATAGAGGTCGTCCACATATGACGCCATAGAGTGAAAGAGGAAAGGGGGGGGGGGGGGGGGGTCAAAATTATGTGAGAAAATTTGACGATAGGGGGGGAGGGGTTACAGATGGTAAATATTGTTTAATGTCATACGTGGACGACCCCATATACTAACTCGTGAGTATTAACATACGTGCTCCCCGTGGACGAAAGTTATGAACAGTTACCCTCTAAAGTATTCATGTCTTGTACCGTCCGTTCAAAGTTTGTTCAGTTTTTCTACATCTCTTTCATGTTTGGCCCCAGTTATTTATCCATGTGTTTTTGAGCCTCTCTCCGTTTCTCGTACCCTGTGGATTCCAGACCAGGAACTGCCTTGTAAAGCTATCAGCTAGTTTTTTTTTTTCCAACGTGTATCGTATTAACACCAGCGTCTTCTCTTCACAGCATGTTTCACTTTGTATTTGTCTAGTTCTTTCCATCGATTCCACATTGGTAGTCTTGCAGACATTTCTTGTTCTGGGATCTCCAGGTTAAAATATGTAGAGGAAGACCAAAGAACACACGAGGAGAAAAGAAATGAAGACAACCATGAAGGGGGTGAAGAAGATATGGAAAGACCTTGAGCTCATCGGACGGAACAGGCAGACTTGGCATAAGGTTGTTGAAGGCCTATGCTCCTTAGAGAGTTCAAAGGGGATGAATGAAAATGAATGAATGAATTTTGTCATATTATTTCAATCCTTCGTTTCTGTGAAAGCACCCATGTGTGAAAATCTATGATTGTGGTTGTTGTTTCTGTGCATGCACCCATGTGTGAAAATCTATGAATGTGGTTGTTGTTTCTGTGCAAGCACCCATGTGTGAAAATCTATGATTGTGGTTGTTGTTTCTGTGCATGCACCCATGTGTGAAAATCTATGATTGTGGTTGTTGTTTCTGTGCATGCACCCATGTGTGAAAATCTATGATTGTGGTTGTTGTTTCTGTGCAAGCACCCATGTGTGAAAATCTATAAGTTCTTGATTGTGGTTGTTGTTCGCCATTCTTCAGAGCCATACAATTAATGCCTTGACATGTGAGTAGGAAATTCTTTTTGGGAGTGGTTTCCATCAAAATTGAATGACCAGTTGTAATTAATCAATAATTCCTCATATCATTCACAAATGTGTATTGGTGTGCGAAAGATTTGCAGATTACCAAAAGAGTTTACTGTTTTTTACAATTTATTTTCTGCTTTTTTTTTTTAAAGTACATATGATAACAATAACAAAAGTAGATCGCTAACACGTACTTTTGTCCTTGCTGGTTAACTCAATAGCTCACTCACCCAACATGTACAAACTCTTAGATTCCTTCAGGGACCCAAAGATGCAGCAATAGAGAATGCAGTCAGCGACCCATAGCTTGCTGCTTGCGTCAGGGTCAGCGAACCAGAGCTGACCAAGACCCTACTCCACCTCCACGTGGTAGTCCTGAAAACAGGCTGCATCACTGCAGTCTGGCTGAGTGAGTAGGGATCGAAGAGGGAAGGCAAACCCGGTCCCAAAAAATGCCGTGCTGAAGTCGGATGTGTCGGCCGCAGCTGCGGTGTAAACAGACACAACGCAACCAACGTCCTTTTCAGGACGAACGAGGAAGAAAAAGAGTCCTTCATTTATTCACAACGCGTTTACTACACTAATCGAGAAATGACAGCACCCGCAGTTTATGCCATCGATAGGAACATTAACTGTGACCAGGAAAACAGTGCTCCTGTTGTGCGTCGAGTCCGCAGTTCAATGTCTGGCTGTTCATGCAAGAAATGTTCATTGGACGGATTTTGGTGTCTCTGTTAGCTCACGTGATTCGATCACGAAACTTGATCGTCATTTACATTTTACATCAGCCAAGAAAAAAACCAGAGATTTATATACCTAAAAGTGCACAGACACATTTTTAGAATCCTTCTAGATATCTTCACCACCATCATTCCTTTATCGCTTCTTATGGAGCATGGAAGTATACGATTGACAGAGTGGTTAGAGTGCTGGTCTCTCGCGGCAAATATACCGGGTTCGATTCACGGTATCGACACGCTTCAGTCTACCCTGCTGTAAACGGGTACCTCACTTTGCACTAGAGTTAGGGAAGGAAAAGGCAGCGAGTAAGGGAACTGGTCACCCCGCCTCTCAATGGTGGACCTAGTATAGTGAAGTCTCTATTTACTCCCCTACGGTAGTATCCGCTATGGGACTGCCTTGACCTTGTTATGGAGCATGGGAGTCGTCTCTACAGCTGGTCCCCTGGCAGGAAGCCTGACGAAAGCATTTGCTTTTACAGCGGTGGTTTATGTAGCAATTTGACCTGATGAGGTTTCTAGCCCACATATAAAATGTCATATAAGTGGCTTTATACATGCCTGTCGGAGCAGTAAAACTTTTATTTCTTTGCCTCTCCAGAGACGCCCTGCAGCTACACGAGATAGATACGGAATATTGAGGGAAAACAAAACCCTAAAAAGTCTCATGGGAAGTAAAGAAAATCTAAGCACGAAATGTTGACAATGAAAAGTGGAGACAGCCAAAACTACCCTGTGAAAATTAAAAAAAAAAAAAAAAGAGAGAAAAGAAATGAAATAAAGAAAACGGGTGAAAAATGTAAATTATCGGCCCATGATTATTTGACAAGGGAGTAATATACATATATTACTTTGCGAAAACATTTAAGAACAAGATTTGTAAACAATACAAAAGTCACAATGAATTATGTTTTTTAAAATACACAGTTTTTCTGAAATGGGCGCCTGTTAAACTTAGACACACGTTTCATCGCGTATATTATGGCAATTTTTTTTGGTAAAGGGTAAACAGTCATTTTTTAATTTTCTATTTGATCTCTCTGATGAAGCTAGAAGAAGAAAATAGTTGGAATAAAGTAAAAGAAATGAGAGGGTTAATTACAAAGATAACAGATGATAATTTGAGTTCTTCTTCTTCTTTCGTTCTTCCTGAAAAGGACGTTGGTTGCGTTGTGTGTCCGTTTACAGCAAAGAAGCTGCGATATTTGCGCCTTTCGCGCCGACACATCCGACTTCAGCACTGCATTTTTGGGACCGGGTTTAGCCTTCCCTCTTCGATCCCCTACTCACGTCAGCCTGACTGGCAGTGATTGGCAGCCTGTTTCCAGGACCACCACTTGGAGGTGGAATAGTGTGTCTTGGTCAGCTCTGGTTCGCATGACCCTGACGCAAGCAAGTCTAGCTAACTGCATTTCTCAGCTGTTGGACGCGAATTTGGGTTCTTCGTAGCTAATTCACAAAACGAAGTATGGCAAGAGATGTTAACTCGAAAGCTAATTACAGGACAATAGGATAGAATGAAAAACTGTTAAAATATCGAAATAGTATATGAGTTGAAAGTTATCAAATACGGAGATGTGAAAATGAGAAGACTGATAAACTGTAGGGTCAAAGACAGTAGGTAATTACATTTCATTGTTCTGTATGTTTTGTTCGCTGACGGGATATTTCGTTTATTCACTCTAGAATGTGGCATTTACTTTTTCATATTGCTTTTATTACTCCAGTAATATGGAGATATTATCATATGACAACACGTTTTGATTTGAAATCGAAACACAAGACTATCTTTCAAATATTCACATGGAACGGCTGATGGCCATGAGGACAGAAAAAAGTTGTACTTTAAGAGGTTGCTCAGTTTGAGCAGACCAGCCTCAAAAAAAACCTTAACTGGAGCAGATTAAACAGGGACAGGATATTTTCTAGAGATCATTAGTTTTGGACAGTTCCACAGGAAAGCTGACACCTGAAAGAGAAGAGGAATATATAATTTCTGACCGCGAATGATAGTCGCCATTTTTGACCACGTCAATCACAAACGTACTGGTGAAACGAATTCTGATCACGTTGTCATAAAGTGATGGACGACAGCACCAGTATTTGATTAAAATGAAAAAGAGTTAAGAATCTGAAGACGATCCACCTTCAGAAAATTTAGATGTGAATATCTTTCCTGTACTTTAAAGGATATATAATTGAAAAGACTCTATGAGGTGAAGTACTATTGAAAGATTTGTCAATGTCTTTTTTTCAACATCTGCACAAATGACATATTTTTCTCAGTTTTTACTAAAACATCAGCAGTTAAGTTTCAAGGGTGTAAATCTACCCTAACATAGATCACCAGATTCTCTCCTTCACCCGTGGCCATGAGACCTACTTTTTCTGTCAAGGTTCAGGTTTCATTCTCAGTTTTCCTTTCCGCAGTGGTTAACGGGCGTTTTAATTAATTTAGCTGTATTCAATTGCTATAGGACCCAAAAAACGATAGATGCCCCCAGGATTCACCGAAAAGGGGGGAGGATGATGAATCCACAGGCGTATCAATGGAATCGACCAGACCCGTTACACGGACTTCGAGCTCTGACCAACGGCTGGAATTTCCATGTGCCTGTGGTAGGGAATTCTCTACTCAGAGAGGAATGAAAATCCACAGAACGAAAAAGGGGGTGTGGGAGGTCGTCACTGGGGGAGATCAACAGCGCTCTGTCTCGACGGATAAGACGTATTAGAATGAACGCAGCCAGGAGTCAATCCACAGTGCTGAGTACATTCAAGTTGATCTGCCAGATGATGTTAATCTCACACACTTCTTGGACGGGAAGAGAGATGCAATAAAGTTTCCACACCTGGCCAGTGCAAAAGGGCTTTTTGGGAACAGCTGGACGAAGCCTTGGCAAAAGAGTTGGATAACAGCCTGAAGCAGCTAACTTTGGAGAAGAAGCTGGAAATCTTCGGCGACATAATATATCTGCACTGTCGCAAAGTGTTCGGAGTGAGGGAGGCAAGGGAAATAGTAACCCACACACGGAAAAAGAAGGAGAAGACAAATTAAAATAGATGAAATTCAGGAAACAGAAGAAGCATGCCGAAAACTGTTCAAGAACAGCAGTTGCCACACAGAGAAGGAAGGGTTACTACGGCAAGTTTGGGAGCACCTGAAAGGCCAACATAATGCCCTTTGTAGAGCAGAAAGGTTGTGCAGGAAGAGAAGGATGACTCGAAGGGATAGGGAAAGATTCTTTAGGGAGCCCTTCAAGTTTGCCAAAAGAACTGTTTGAGCAGCCACGGTCGGGTACGCTAAACATCAGGAAAGAAGACCTGGAAGAACACCTTAGAATGACATATTCAGATGGTCGCAAAAAATGAGCACGCTCAGCAGCATGGCAGGCCTTAAATGGCCGGGTAAGCCAGGAGCTGAATTTAACACCAAGCCCCCAACGGTGCAAGAGGTAGAAAGCATTGTCCAGAAAGCTCGGTGCAAGTCAGCTCCAGGTCCTAATGGTGTTCCATATGTGGTGTATAAAAGATGCCCTGAGGTTCTCAAACTACTGCTTCGTTTTACTGAAGAATGCGTGGAAAAACCCAACTCGTAAGCAAGGAATGGAGAAAGGCAAACGGTGTCTACATCCCGAAGTAACAAAATTCCACAGACATCAGTCAGGTCAGGCCAATCTCACTACTCAATGTGTAAGAGAAGATATTCTTCTCAGGAATGGCGAAAAGACTCACTACATACCTCCTGGCAAAGGGGTACATTGACACTACCATTCAGAGAGGAGGTATCCCCAGGTAACACCAGGATGTCTAGAGCATGCCACAATGATCTGGGAAGCAATCCAAAAGGCAAAGTCTGACAGAACAAACCTCCATGTAATCTGGTTGGATCTAGCAAATGCTTATGGATCCGTTCCACACCAGATGTTGTGGCAGGCCCTAGAAATGTATCATGTTCCACAAGAGATTGCAGCAATGCTGAAAGCTGTATTTTCGTTCCCCAGGGTTTTCTGTCAGACTTTCAACCAGAGAGTACACAACGAAGTGGATTGGCCTTGAAGTTGGAATTGCGATGGGATGTACCATCTCTCCGATACTATTCGTGATGGCTATGCAGGTAATCCTCAATGCGGCTGAAGGAATGGCTATAGGTCCAAAGCTCGGTGGAATGTGTCACACATGCCCCGCTGAAAGCATTCATGGATGACACAACAATTCTGACGTCAGATGAACATCAGGCCCGGAGGGATGTTAGCACGCCTGGATGAACTAGTCAGCTGGTGCAGAATGAGCTTCAAACCCAAGAAGTCGTCGAGAAGCCTATCAGTCAGGAAAGGGGAAGATAGCAGAGGTCATATTCACGGGTTTTCCAACCAAAGAATCCCTACTGTCATTGAGGAACCTGTTTAAAAGTCTTGGCAGGGTGTACGATGCCTCTCTTTAAAAGACTCGAAGGCAGTGCAACAGACAATAGAAATGGCAGACAGAGGACTACAGATCATAGACCAAAGCAGACTCCTGGGAAAGTTCAAACTGTGGTGCCTCCAGTTCATGTTGATACCGAAGTTGTTGCTGTGGCCACTGCTTATATATGAAATAAGCACAAGTACAGTGGAAAGCTATAGAGCAGAAGGTCAACAAGTTCATGAGAAAATGGCTAGGGGTACCACCAGGGTCTGTCAGATGTAGCACTGTGTACTGCAAAAAGTCAAAACTTCTGCTTCTCTTCAAGTCAGTTGTTGAAGAGTACAAAGTTGGAAAAGGCAAGGCTTGCAATGATGCTACGCGAGTCAGCAGATGACGTGGTTAAGTCCATTCAGCCCACACGTGGACTGAAAACGGGAAGGAAGTGGAGAGTGGAAGAAGCTGTTGATGCAATGCTGCTGAAGAGGTCACTCAAACTGAGAGAGGTAATCGGATACACACACAAACGAATAGACGGGGATTTGGGCATGGTGACATCCGCTGGTGGTCTAAGGCATCAAGCAGGGAACGCAGAGACATGGTAGTTCAGGAGATACGAGGAGCTGAGAATGATAAGAGGTTGCTAAAAGCAGTGCAGCAGGTCCAACAAGGCCAATGGACTACATGGGAAGGAGCCCTGCAGAGAGCCTTGACATGGAATGATATATGGCATATGGCACCTCTTAGGCTCAGCTTCGTGGTTAGATCAATGTATGACCTGCTGCCGTCGGCCACCAACCTTGTGAAATGGGGGAAAGTCAGATGATGAGCAGTGCCCCCTGTGCCAGGGGAGGCAGACACTTGAACACGTGCTCTCAGCGTGTAAGGTGGCATTAGGGCAAGGACGATACACTTGGCGCCATAACAAAGTGCTAAATGAGCTTGCTGCGACAATAGATCAGGCAAGAATGAAAACGAATAGCAAAACCCCGGCCCAGACACCACAAATACATACTTTCTGAGGGCAGGAAAGTCAGCACACCCCAAACCGAGTAAACCTGGTAGCAGTTTACCATCTCTTCTTGACTGTGCAAACGACTGGGAGATGGCGGTAGACCTACCTGGACGGGGGGCATATCCAGAGAGTATCAGAAAATCGCGGCGACGGCCGGATATAGTGCTTCATTCTTCAGCAACGCTTCAGGTCATACTGATTGAACTGACCGTGCCATTTGAATCCAGATTAGACGAGCAACATTCATTCAAAGCGGCCAAGTATAGCGATCTGGCCGCGGATCTGAGACACGATGGATTCAGTGCAAGGGTCATGGCGGTTGAAGTGGGCGCAAGAGGGCTTGTGGCTGCATCAGTGTATGATTTATTGAAACTGTTGGGGCTGAAGGGACAGTCTAGAACAAGGGCACTGAAGAGGCTTAGCGAAACTGCCGAAAAGGCATCAGGCTGGCTGTGGAACAACCGCAATGGGCAATGGAAATCGTGACAATAAACGCTGCGGTACAAAACACCAAAATTTTTCTAAGTCCACAGCGCTGAGTTTTTCTGGTGTACTAGTAAAAGGGCTGCGGACTTCTAGGGGGGCAACAGGCGTTGGATACTATAGGGAGTGTGTCAGGTACAGAATTTCAGTGGCTTGCGGCGCGCAGTGGCTAAGGCTCGTCGGCTGCGCACTCGTGTCTCAGTGTGTGTCCTTGGTTGTGAGGGGCGACGGAACGAACGGAATAATTTGTCTTCTCTTTGTTACTTTCACAATTGCCCCCACGGCTGGCGTTGTGGATTAAAAGTTGCTGCCGTAAGTGAAATGGGTTCATTTTTCGATACAAGACAACAGGAAGCTGAGACGCTTGGGAGTCATGACCCTCATTGTGGGCCCGCCCCCCTTAGAGTGTAAAGGGAGTAAATTGGGCCGAACCACTTTTCGGATGGGGGGACTTCTTCTGATGATCAGATTGCTTCCTGTTGTCTCGCTCTGTAAAGAGTTTCCTATCATAGTCTCGTAATGTATATAAACGGCCCGTGTTTTCCCGATTACGTTAATTTGTAAAACTGATTTTTTACCATTTTATTATTTTTAGAAAGCGACATGTAACTATTTCTGACTATACAGATAAACACGTCGGTCAAAGGCTGTGAAATGGTATGGGGACAATATTCTATGTTTGGGACGAGGCCTCACCTGGGACATTGCAGCAACAACGATGTCCAGATTACATTAACGGCCTTTCGATACGCATGGTAAGAATAATTTACGTATACCTATATTATTGGTAATATCATTTTTAGTAGTTAATATATATATATATATATATATATATATATATATTATATATATATATATATATATATATATATATATATATACATGAAGACATGTTTTATGGGATCTGTATTTATTTAATGTTTCATTTTATGAGCGGTTGGCTCCTTGGATGTTTTTTAATTTTGTGGTCAAAGGTTGCAGACAACATCTGTGAAAGAATATGTCAACCTATATATTTCTATTCTACGGCGCTTCCAACGAGAATCATTGTTAGCCTCTCTATCTAGTAAACTATTTTCTCGGTGTCCAATCAGTCCGCACCCTTTAGATCTTCACAGAGTTACAGGCCTTTCAGCTTAAGGTCATGCAATTACTATGTCGTACTCATCATTGTCATGTCCTGTCTTCAGTTCGTTTCACCATGTATTATTTGGTCTGGCCCTGCTTCTCTTACCCAGTGGTTTCCTGTTCAAGGGGACTGTCTGGTAATGCCATTCAACAGGTTTCTTCAATGTATGACCCGATCCAACGCCAGCTTCGTGTTCTCATTGTCCATATATTCCAGCATACGTCTGTCCTCTTCGGTTTATTTTTTGTTGTCAGTATTATCATTAATTGTTTTCGTGTGTTGTAGTTTGCTCCTCTTGCACTAGATGACAAAACAAACCTTTACTCCAAATAGTATTACAACTGTTTAATGCGTGCTCACCTCCAATACGACACAATTGGCTCAAAAAACGCAAAATTAAACTCACTGCTACTCTTCACGTCAAAATTTGGTCGAAAAAAAAACAAGTCATCTCATTTCAATCCAAATCTGAGCATGCATCCACCTGTGAATGTATTATTTTGTTGTTGTTGTTGTTGTTATTGCTTTTTATGCCCTTTTTCACATAACCAGAAACCATGTTACAATTTCGCATCACGTTTCTTTCCGCTCAGTTCACGTTTATAATTATGATCTTGAATGTAATCAGAGCTGGAAATGTTGATAGCCAAACAGGCATGTCATAATGTCAGATACACTTTTGTGGCGCCAGTCAAGAAATCAGATCCACCGTTGAGCGAGTAAAACTACTCGAGCAAATAAAAAAAAAAAAAAAAACACAATATTTCGAATTTAAACACGATAATTTCAATTAAACACACTCAATCAATGTTGTTCACAAAAATTGTTGCTATGATTGTTTCCTTTCATACATAAAAAAGGAACACGACGAGTGAAGGGAGTTCAGAAAAGCGTAAACAGATAACACGGCATCTGTTTGCGAAAAGCATGTCAGAGGTGGAAAAAAAACGTAAACAAGGGTGGGGTTATCGGATGCTTTCGCAATAAAGGGTTATTAACAAATTGAAAAAAATTTTACATATCTTTGGGAGTGTGTGACTTACTAAGAGAAATAACGATATTGGCGTTAATATATAACTTTGGAATTGAGTAACACCAAGAAGTGACTTTACTAGAAGTTTGTATATTTAATACATTTAATTTGCATTCAATCATGAATCTAAAGCTCAACTGTTGATGTTTTTGTAAGCGTATTTTAAATTGTTGTTATTATTGTCATATTTACAACTCTATTATTTTAATTGTCTAATTTAATGCTTGCTTGAAATTGCCTTCTTGGTGTTGACTGTGTAATATTTTTGCCGCTTACTTTTGTTTCGAGGGTCCGGCTGGATTGAGTGGCTAGAGCGCTGGCCTCTCTCATGGAAAAGGTATCGAATTCGAAACAAGATGGCGTCACGCTCCAGTATGCCGCCCCACCTGTAAAATGGTACCTGACTCTGTGCTCGTGATTAAGGAGGCAAAGGGCGCCGGGGATAAGGGAACTGGACACCCCACTACTCGAAGCTGGACCTGTAGTATAGTGTGAAATATCTAACACTACCACGCCCCAACGGCAGTATCTGACAGTATCTGACAGTTATCTGGCAGTATATCTGACAGTATCTGGCAGTATCTGACAGTATCTGGCAGTATCTGGCAGTATCTGACAGTATCTGTGGGCAGTATCTGGCAGTATCTGACAGTATCTTGGCAGTATCTGCTATGGGACTCCCTTTCCTTTAGCATTTTTATTACCTGTTGTTTTGGGAGTTAATGTTTGTTGGATGAGTGTTTTTTTCTATGTTAACTGCTTGCTTATTTGTTATTCTTGTTGGTGTTTATTTTTTTACTACTTCTTTTTTTCTTATGTTCCCTTCCTATTTCGATTTTTTTTTTTTTTTTGAAGTTACAGGAGGCTTGCGCCGTGAGCTTTCGCGCATTCTTGAGAGTGATGATGGGTTTTGTTAAAAGTAAAATGTGACGCAGATAAAGGGGATAATTAAATAATCTGTCGGGGTAGACATCTGGGCGAAAGACCTTACGTCAGGAAAACATGGTCACAATATTTGACAGACAGGTGGCGGCCGGAAGTCTTAATGCAACGATAAGACATCACTGTTGTAAGAGGCCACGCCGTGTATATTAAATTTAACATATTTTTCAAATTACACGTGGGATGAGTAATGATAAAAACAAATCGACCCCCTAGTACTAGTAGAGCGATTGGATTGCCAGAATCTATAAAATTGACTTTGATTGGAACATTCAAGCGGAAACCCAGCTGGATTTGAACTGGAAACTGGACAATATATGTAGTGAAATCCCAGACACAGAACCCACAGAGAGACCGCATTGTACACCGAACAACTCCCAGAAACCAGTGAGATATTGTGACTTAGTAATTTCATACTTATAATGTGACAGGTTCCAAAACGTATTTGGGCAACTCTGAAAACGTAAGAGTAAACCCGCACATATTTAAATACAAAGACTGAAACTTAATGGGCCAGGACTTTAATATAACATAGACTGGAAACCTAGGAATCAGATTCACTAAGTCATAAGAGGATTTTAACTCATTTCTTCCCAGGTAGTGGATTTTCGCTAAGACACTCGTCGTCAAAGGAATTAACTCAATCCCACACCCAGACCCCTCGACATATGAAAAATATTATATTCATGAACCACTACAGCAAGAGCTGGTGCCTGTTTCTGGCTAGTCGTGCGGGAAACCCGACAGCAGAGCGACACCGGACTCCTACTGGAGCTTGTGATGAGTTGATGATTACATCACATGTGCCTAAGGTTGTAAACATATTATCTTATGAGAAATTTATGTACCTTTTTTTAATTGTAGATTCAAGTCAAATCATTATTCATTGCACTCCAGACGCAAATTTTACTAGTTAACAACCCAGAAGGATGTGGGTGAATTTTTCATCATATTCCCTGAGTTACACTGTGTGTGCTCGAGGAATTTAATTCTTCTGAGAGGTTAACAGTGGTGGGTGGAGCGCATGACAATGGGCCTGTTAGTTTCGCGGCGAACAAATGTACTTCAGCAGGCAGTTTGTTTCTTCTATTTGTCTAAAGTTCGTGGTTACAAGCCATCAGACGATATGTGGTACTAAATTCAGCTAGTGTGAGATAATAGAGCATTCCACATAATCGCCGACAGTGAAGAGAGTGTGGAGAATGCTTTCGTCATCACAAAATTGATGAATCGCATCACAGCTGCAGGACTCACTCATACAAGCTAAGTGCTAACTAAAAGGCACCAGCAAAAAAGGGGACAATTTCACAGTTAAACTTTAAGTAAAAAAGTTAAATTTCCACCTACGTCTCAATGATGAGAAATATTTAGTATAACTATCGAAAATTCCACTAATCTTTCCATATTTATTTTAACCTGGTTAAAAGACTATATTTCACTATTAAAATTTTTGTTACCTGTTGTTTTAAAACAAAACAATAATAGTTGATTCAGTATATGTATGAAAGCAAACGTAATGAGCCAGAATAGTTAATCTATATATAAATATCCCTAGACATATATGTACACTAAACAGAGCTTATACCTTATAAGAGAGATTTCGTTGGATTTACACCAACTGGGGTTTGAACGGCTAAACCATTGCTTAAAATCCATCACAAAAGGCGACGGAGGAGTATCATAAGTTAACAAATTGCTCAGCCCTAAGCAGCTTTTTTGTTCTTGGACTTCTGGGAATATCTTGTGAACGCTCCCGTTCAGGTAGAAGTATTAATTAACCTTCTTATCTACAAATCTCTGCCAAGAGTAAATCTTTGCGCGCAAGGAGATTTACCTTGGACACCAATATGTTTACAATATTCCCACTTGAGTTTTTGGTCACTGTTTGGACCACTACTGCAAAGCAGGGGAGGCACAATCCGTGATCAAACTATAAAGATTCATAACTCGGTTTCCTTTATTAATTATGTGTTTACTTTTATCCGCAATACTTTAGTTTTTTATCCGCATTTGTTTACTTGTATTGCAATAGTTAACTTTTAACCGTAAATAGATAACAACTCCCTTGTGGACGACTTATATCTCCTATATATATATATTATATATAATTTATTATTCTATATATATATATATAATATATATATATATTTATATATATAATATATACATATATAGTCAGAAAACTACTTATACTGTGGGTTTTCAATACACAACCACTTTCATACTTGGCTCGTACCACTAGAGAATACGACCACAGCAATACAGTAGCTGACAATAATTAACTATAACACACTTTTAAACAGGTAAGTTACCTTTTGATAATGATACACTGCCACACAATGAAGCTCCACACGGATTTTAACTACATGATGAATATACACTGACCATAAATGCCAATGACAGCTTGCACTACTAAACAACTTGATATATTTAAGTATCATACCCACTGGTATGGCCCTCCGGAAATGGACATCACAAATGAATTTCGCTCACCGAGTGAACTTTATGTACTAAGGTCAGGCAAAACTAAAATCATAAATTGACTCAACATCATCGGTCTAAGGAAATGCCACTAGAAAAAAAATACATTAACACTCTAGCCATAATCCACTAACAATCCAAAAATCGCAATGAGAAAAGCCAAGCACTAGAATCTGAACAACAATGGCGAACTCTCTCTTTCCAGCAAAACGCTGACAGGGAAAAACCAATATAAACGACCTATCCCGTCGATGGCCAGAAAGTCAAACTAAACTAACGTTTTTTGTGCCAAAAATTTTGCGTCCACTTCCCATTTCCGGTCAACTGACCAAACGGTGGTTTTTCATTACTCAATGTTTGCCACTCACAGCGTGACCAAACTTAATATTTTGTTCCGAACATATTATACTGTGACACACACATATATATATATAATATAGAATATTTTATATATAATACTTATATATATATATTAATATATATATATATATATAATATATATATATATAAATATATAATATGTATATATATATATATATATATTTTAATATAATATATATATATAGAATTCTCTGAGGCCAACCTGTCACGGACGTTGGGTCACAAACATTTTTTCAACCAAAGTTGCAGTCTTGAAATTATATAAAATGTGCTGTAGATGCTGAAAGGTTAAGACGTTTAGTTTTAGTTCTTTCCCCATTCATTATTGTACATACATAATTAGGGGGTCGTGCTTCTTGTCCACTACGGGGCCGTATTCTGAGACAGTTTTGTTGTACTGACTAATTTACGTGCTTTTCAGTGTCGGCACCTTTTCTTTTTCTACTATCTAGCAGATATTTTGTATTTCAAACATTTTTACACTACTCTCACTGATAAGTCGTCATGTCTGTTTGGTTACCCGTGCCTCCCTGCTGGGAAAAAGGAACGGATGAGGCGGATTAATATTATTAACCGACAATCATGTTGGTTAATACTCGGGTGTTTGCGCGACATCAGACTACAGATTAACCACTAAAATCGCTCCAGCGACTTTTGGTTAAGCACTGATATAGCAAACGTATAGCAAACGTGAGCACTTGCCCAGATGGTAGGAGGAGACGAGTATTTGTTTGCTCAAGTCATGCCCTGGATCGAATTGACATAATCGTTTCCTAGTCCCGACATTTACGGATAGATTACTTCAGATAAAAGAAAGATGTTACATCTGAAACACATTGTCGAAAGAGTGTACGGACTTGTCACTTCCATATATGGGAGACGTGACCTTGTGCATCACGCACATAATTTTTCCATGTCGGAATAATGTTTTGAATTACCCCACCTAAATATTCAAGATTTGTGAAAGCGATTGGCGGGGGGCTTCGAAATAGAGGGAACCATAAAATTCCTGATTCGACGCCGCCCTATAATCGTAACAAAAACAACTGCGGGGGAGGGCAAAGGACCATATAATCTGACATGTTAGCCAGATTATAACACTGTGTGAGATCGGTTGCCAAGACGACAATCAGACTGCCAGAGTTAAGACTAGAAAACAAAGTTTTCATAAATCGGTACCGGGCCATTGTTTGAGGAAACACTTTTTGAGGACTTAAGAGCCAAGGAAAACAAACATCTACAATTTTAACAAGGAAAACCGGAATGTGAGGAATCTGGAACACGGAGTCAAAATGCGAACTTATTGTTAAAGTAACGACCCCCCAAGAACACGTGTCAAAAAGACATCTGCTAATGCCTTAACCTACTTCTCTGAGCAAACAGGTCTGCCAGAGTTTAAACTAGAATCAGAATTCCATTGATCAGGACCGGACTTTGTTGAGAGCATTTTGAATGACTTAAACAGGCCCAGGAAATCTCTATCATTTTAATAAGGAAAATTGGGACCTGAGGAAATTGAAAACACTGAGTCATAGTGGGGAAATTTATTGTTAAAGGAACGATCCCCAAGAACACGCGAGAAAAAGGCAATCTGCTAGTGCCTTACCCTACTTTTCTGAGCAAAAACAGTCTTTGAGTCAAGATTGGCGATAAGTTGTTGTTAAAGTACTGTCCGCCCGTTCGTTTATTCCCGTGTAATTAAAAGAGTTTGTCTGCATTTTGATATATGTATACTAACCATCATTATTTCCCATATGTGTCTATATGAATGTTAGAACATTGGTATACAACAAAAGTGTCACGCGAATGTTTTGTTCGTGGGTGTGCCAAAAACTGCACTGTATCGTCCCTGTATTTATTTATGCAGTGTCTCGTCACAAGGGATCACGAATTAGTAATGTCTCAGATATGCCCAACAGCTGAACTATAACCAGGTAAGAAGCCAAATGCTGTTCCGGTAAATTAACAAATCACAGGTTTAATGAAAACTCATGATCCATGAGACATG
The DNA here is from genome assembly GCA_024509875.1 of Oreohelix idahoensis. Classification (NCBI taxonomy): domain Eukaryota; kingdom Metazoa; phylum Mollusca; class Gastropoda; order Stylommatophora; family Oreohelicidae; genus Oreohelix; species Oreohelix idahoensis. The sequence continues at coordinate 314,154 of JAMPIV010014803.1, forward strand.
ATGAACCGTCCTTAGTTAATGTCATTCTGTCTATTCGTAACTAATTTGTAGTTGTTTATACTCCTGGACGGATAAACTAAGAATACAGTTGTTTTTGCTTATTTAGTCCCAATACTTCTAACATCTCTATGTATAGGATTGTTTATCCGTGCCCTTCTCCCGTACCTTCTGTTTTCATACTCATTTAACTTCATTACACATGTGAATTTTCCCCCAAAAGTCAGGTTACACATTAGAGCGACAGAGCAGGCAGGATCTTTAAGACTCCGATTTTTATACGGTGTAAAGACCTGCCAGTCCTAAAAAATGCCATAAGTGGCAAGCTTCACATTATACATTATTAATAGTTAAACTCATACCTGGTAATACACCTTCCCAAGGCATGGCACGAATCAATATAACCCTTTTCTATGGGTTTTCAAGCAAACCAGCACGCACAATACTGTTCGCGTCTTTTTTATTTCTTGGGGTCCATTTTTGTTCTCCACGTCATTGTTTCACAACACACAAAAACTCCTACGTCATGCCTTTTTTAGTATACTGCGCGCATGAATAATGCACCTAGTGTTAACTACTATCACATATCATCAAATATTTTCATCCACCAAACTCCAACTCAGCGCTCGTATTTGATGCGCAACACCAAGAATGTGTTGTAAAAAAACCATACGCAACAATTACCCCCTACCACCGTTAAGAAAAAAAGACACGTAGTTTTCTATTTTCTTCAAAAATGTAACCACTTAAGGTAATTTTAAAAAAACCAATACCAACATATAATACTATCCTAACGTCTCAGTAAGTCTAACGTCAGCCTAATGTCTCATAATATAATCAGTCAGTCGTCGATGAGATGAAAAGGTGATAAACAAGTCATAATAATCTACTGCCTTATGAATAAAATCCATGTAAGAAGTAAATAATATTACTAAAATTAAAACAAATTACGGGAATCAACACCCACCCTCTATATTACCTCTAGTATCAATAATACTAGAAACCAAAACTTATATATTATAGGGTTTTATACATCTAATAGGATTATTTTACCCATCGTGAAAATGATTTGCAATAATGGTGTACCTCCAACAATACAGAGTACACTGCAAATCTCATACATATTTTAATTCCTGAATCAAGCCCCCCATAAAAATAGCAAATTACATGCATAAATTTGGTCCCAAATTAACCTATTTCAATGCCCCTAGGAACCTCAATAATATACCACGCAAAAATTTATCGCTAAAGGACTATCTTTGCCGTACAGTCATATATTATAGTACACTGTATTTGCACCTTACTCCATAAATACCAAATTGTGGTTTCCGGATAAACACTAATACAAATTCAATGTCCCAATTACATCACTCACTACTGTTGACCATGCGGACTAACTGTCATTAAAAACTTTGTGTACTGTCCTTCCTGAGGCCACCTCGACAGTAACGTCTGCAACACACATTGGTCGGACCCTCGAATTGCTTGAATAGTAATAATTATACGGCTGCATCAGAATCGAATAACGGCTGCTCGGGCGCATTTATGGTTCTTCTTCGTACTTTAAATACGGCCTAAAGCTTTCTGATCTGATTGTAGTTCTACGAAAGATTACAACTAACAGATACTTCTCTAATTTGGTTACTGCCCATTACCACTGCGAGAAGTTCCTTTTCCCAACACCGAATAATTCATTTCCGCCTTGTTTAAACTTTCTCCGAAAATGTACGTGATCGGATGCAGATGTCCATCAAAATTGGTTGAAGCAACACAGCACCAACGCCCTTGGACGAAGCGTCTGTTTCGAAGAGTAGTAAAAGATTATTATAAGCCTGGGTAGTTTTAAAATCGGTGGGGATGAAAAACAAATCTTAATTTTAAGAAAAGCAGCATTGCATTCTGGAGTCCCACCTAATTACATTAGGAGCCCCCTTTCCTAAGTTGAGTGGACAGATTTCTGATGTAATTGAAGATAAGGTTTAGGAAATAAATTTACCATAATATTTTTGTGCACTAGTCCACTAACACACATCTCCTGACTTGTTTTTTTTTGTCCTAGGAAATGGAAAGATTTAGAAATCTTGAAAAATTTCTGCTCCATAAGTTTGAAGATTCCCATGACCAATCCTATGACCCTAGAAAAGTAATCTCAGAGAAGCCATATATACCACCTTAGATGGTCTAGCAGATAACCCAGCAGAGATCCTGAGCGTGGATTTAATAGAGAGTGTAAACCGTGAAAGTGTTCTTCCCAGAGTGGTTGCTAAACAAACAAATAATCATCCTATGTACGAGATTATATCTTGTCTATGCGAGCAAGAGAATTCTCATCAATTCTAGTGGCTACGAAACCGTAGCAGGTGCGTTCATCAGTCACCAAAACACATAAAATTCAGAACTTGGATACAACCCTCTGGGAGTAGCAAAAGCCGTATATAAAATGTTTACATCTTTCCGCCAAACGGGACCTGACAATAACCTTTTGACAGAATCGAACTTACTGAAATATACTTGCATCAGGCTAATTTTTGGTAATAAGATCATCCAATAATGGTAAACGGGTCGGCGTCCCAAAAATTGTGACCTGATTTAAATTTTCTAAAATTCAATGCAGAAGCCGAATGTTATTGTCTTCTTTTTTTCTATTACAACCATGGGAAAAGCAAAATTACTTTGAGAAGAACTGATTATACCTAATTGCAGCATGTCATCTATTGTCTTTGTTTACTTTGTCTTGAAAGAGTGTAATGGTATGCGGGTATGGTCGACTCTAATAGCCTTTTCATCATTTAAAATGATGTCAGTGTGTGATGACATTTGTTGTTGCCTGGTATATCTGTAAGTACACCTCATGAAACGAAATGTAATAATTCGGATACATGTGTTTTGTTCTTGTCAAGTGTAAGATTTCGGGACAGATTGTCACGTCCTCCCAAGTTTTCGGTAGAATTGAAACTGGTAGACTATGGAAACGTCATTGATACAGCTGGGAAAGAAGATTTTCTTCTTCCTGAATCACTGATAAAGACGCTCGCCAGCTCGTTTGGATGTGAACCTACATTATCAACCGCTTGAAAGACTGCCTGAAGATGTTCAGGTCTTTGTGAGTGAAACTATCTTTCAACAATGTTAATGTGAAAAATCTTTCTTTGTCCCTTAATATCAAGGACAATAATCGGACATCTGAAATACGTGACAGAATCTTGAATGGACCACACCAACTGTTATCAGTAGTCGATTCTGTTTGCTCGGTAAAAAGCACGAACGCTTCGTCGCCTGGTACAAGAAGACGAAGACGTCTTGAGTGATTCTGTAAACATACGAGCTTTTTCTTTAGCTCTCTCCGATGCATCTGTTTGCCAGCGCTGCATGCATCCATGATTTTTTTTCCTAAGATTTACAACATACTCGTAAGTACGATTGTGTTTCTTGGCGATAAGGAAGAATCAATCACAAGTCTTTGATCAAGGACAATGGGACCTCTAGGCTGAGCACAAATACAAGTTGAAAATGGACTGAAACCTGTATGCTCATTTCGGGTATTTCACGATATGCAAAAAGTACCGCTGGTAAAACTCGGTCCCACTCTTTAGGAAAATCAATTGTAATCTTCCTAACATCTGTTTTATTGATCGATTTAGACGCTCCACCATCCCGTTTTGAGGCGGCGCGTGATATACGGAACTCAGTGATCTGTCTATATCGAAACATTTGGCCATAACCTCACTCATTGCACCTGGCAACACAAACTGAAAACCTCTGTCCGACAACAGTTTTCTCGGAAATCCGATTCTAGTAAAGATATGAAACAAAGCATCAGCTACATCCTGCGTAGGTGAATGTTCTTGAGTGGTATGGCCTCTGGCCAACGCGTGCACAAATCTATGTTAATACATATCTATGTCCTCTCGATGACATTATAGGAAGTGGGCCCAATAATGTCCCACGGCCATCTTCTCAAATGGACGCACCGTGAATATCGAAATCGGCCGCTTGAAAATTGGAGCCAAAATGACGTGCCCCCCTCTAGACTTCACCTCCTGACAAGTAAACACAAGAACGGCAAAACATCGCAATGTCTTTTCGACATTCCTGGCCAGAAAAAATGATGCCCAGAATTCTAGATCTAGTACGAGAGTATCCCATGTGACCTGCACAACGGGAATCGTGAGCAATGGACTCAATATATAGGATCTCATTACCGCTTAGGCACCTTGATCTGAGTAGTATATGGACAAGATTTTACTATCTCTGAATCTTCGCACTAATATGTCAATTTTACGATAGTATACATTGTTTGTGAGAAGTATGACCATTTGTATCATCCTGTTGGACTAAACTAAAAAAGTTCTTTTAATTTGAAACATCAACTGTTTTGTAACAGTAGAAAAAACGTCCTTGTTGATGTTACTGTGTAACACATCCATCATTAAAACTAAGTGGGCACAAACATTATGTTAAGACTGCTCCTGTGCTCGAGTAACCCACACCATTAGCACTGTGTACGTTGTCTCGCTTCCCCAATCAGTGTTTATTTTGCTCAAGAGTACAACTCTTTTAAAACCGTGAATGCGACCAAGAACTAAATCGCAAACTGGATTAGGCAACAAACATCCTCTTATTTGTCCCGTAAAAAATGGCGTCGCGATATGAACCTCCGCAGTTTTGAAAATTTCTCAATTTTACCACCAAACGTAATGCCCTTAACCCATGTGCCTGTACAACAAGAATTATCAACCAAACATTGTCGCACACCTACCGTCGTGCACCCTGAATCCTTTAATAGAGTTAACTGGTATGACATTAAGGTAAGCCCTTGTGAAAAACTCTAAAGACCCGGTTTTTCCTTCATGAGCTGACATTGCAGGTAACGTCCCGGCAATGGGTGTCCACATCTCAGTCCTGGATACCACTTCAGGCTGCTGAAATAGATTCTTGCACTCCAAAAACATTCTTCCGCATTACCAAAGTCAAATGAACAGCAAGCATTTGCTTGACTAACAGCGTTGTTATTAAATTATATTTGTAATATCATTTTCTGCTCTCTGTACCGAATTTCCCATGATGAGCTCAGACCGATGCGAACTATTTGAAACGAAATGCACTGCCCATTATCTTGATTATTAGCCATAAAAATTTCTCCTGTAATTCTGAGAATAACTAGATCTATTATTAATATTACCATGTTTGATTATTTAGATTGCTGCCCATTTCCTCTCTCTCTGTGTCCAAAATAAATTCGTGATGACCATTATCAGGTCGTTTTATTGTCCTCCATCTTCGGAAATCTGGTGATTTTTATTTCTATTTCCCAACTTCAAAATGAGAAAAATTTCTTTGGTAATTATTATTTCGATCTGAACTGGGCACTTCTATAACGAAACCTATCTCTGTCACAAACCATTCGATCTAAATTTTCCCTGTCTGTTATTTTACAGTTAGCAACACCCGCTGACTGTAACGATTTCATGTAGTTTTAGTGTTTCTGACATTCAAGTTCGGATGAGCAACCGAAAAAAAAAAAAAAAAAAACTGGCGCCCTAGGGTCTCCAACTTCTTCCGATAACGATTTAGGATTACGCTCCTGTAAAAATGCCAAAAACTTATCACTTACTGAGGATTATAATACCTTATCCCGTAATATTAAATCTGCCAGATCTTCAAAATTCCGTTGTAACTTTTTCAAGTTTCGGATCCAACGATTAAAAAGTTAAACGAATATCCGAAATGAATTGTGAGAACTCTTTTCTCCTGTTCCGGCAACAACTCTTTAAAAAACGCACCTTCTATTAACCTTTCAAGCTGTAAAGCTGATATTTTTTTAAATAGCGTGCTCTAGCTTCCTCATAGTTTTGAATTATCGCCTTCTAACGAAGCGACTGCACTTAACGCCTCTCCTGATAAAAAATTCATTAGTTTTAGCTACACCACTTACTTTTTATCAATTTTATATTTCTTGTGCACACCAATTGGAATCTTGACAAGAAGAACGTAATATCGTCGACCCCTGGTTTAAACATGGGCAAATGGATTTTTAATGTCACCTTTTTGACCATCATTCTGAGTGTGTGATTGACTAGTAGCAATTTCCCATTTTGCAACTTCTGTCTTTTCAATTTCTAACTGCAACATTTTCTCTATATGGCGCTCGTTTTTCTCTCCGTCATGGTGTAAATTCTATATTGTCTCCTTTCGTTCTCATTTTCTTCCATCTCCAAGTGTTTATTTAATTCTCTCTTCGTCTTGACTCCTTTTCTCATTTTTTCTTCCATTTCCAACCGTTTCATATACGTTCTTGATTTGCTAATTTCTCTATCTTTTAATTCCAACTGACGTTTCTCTCTTTCCTGCGCCTCTTTATATCTGTTTGAGCAAACTCTTGTAATTTGTCTCCTGATAAACCAAGAATTTTACACTGTTTAATGAAGTATTCCGCGTCGACAGTCACATTTCAAATTCTGAATTCTAATATTTACCCTCATCAAATAAACTGTAGTCATTTATAAGTAATATCCTTTCAGATAATCTTATAATCAAAAACCTTAAATCGATACTCATTATTGGAGATTAATCATCTTTTATTTAATAAAATATGCAGCTATAAATCAATCAACTAAGAAATTATACAAGATAATAGTACTACTGAAAACATAATGATCCATGAAGAGAAGAGAATTCAATTACATAGAAATATACACGTTAGCAATGACAATCACCGAACCTCAACAATTAAAGAAGAGATCATATCGTAAAGAACCACGGAGTCAACACAAAAATCTACAACATTTCAGCAGCCCCAAAGAAATTGGCTATAAGCCTTTGCGATTCATCGACCTGAAATCAAACTAGGAAAACACCTCAGGACACCTATGATGAAGAACAAGCATCTTACGAGTTAAAATGACAAAGAAAGGTGCTCACTTAATAATAACCAGGGTACTGACAACCATAATAACAATGTGTCTACTTATATGAGGGAATCCCAATACTCCTCGTACATATTTCCGATCCAACACAGGTTATGAAATTCATACAGCTGAATTCAAGGTTAGCAATTCTCCAAAACGAACAGTAATTTGCTCTGGTTGAAAGTATCTGTTACCGAATGACGTCACTCAATGTAACCTCCGCAGGTAACACAGCAGGACTTGAAAATGGAAATCGAAAACTGTAGCATAATTCCCCCGGCACAATTATGATACTTCTCTGGAGACTTGAATATGTACATCACACGAACGTTGACCTTCTAAGTCAAGGTTACGACTTTGACATAACGATCGATTGATTGAGCCTGCAACAAGTGTCATTGTTCCAATATGCGGGGCAATTAATTGAGCTCCAAATATCTGAATTTATATAGAACGGGAAGGTACATTATATTGGCCACCATGTTAAAGTACTGTCCGCCCGTTTCGTTTATTCCCGTGTATTAAAAGAGTTTGTCTGCATTTGATATATGTATACCATCATTATTCCCATATGTGTCTATATGAATGTTAGAACATTGGTATACAACAAAAGTGTCACGCGAATGTTTTGTTCGTGGGTGTGCCAAAAACTGCACTGTATCGTCCCTGTATTATTTATGCAGTGTTCTCTCACAAGGGATCACGAATTAGTAATGTCTCAGATATGCCCAACAGCTGAAACTATAACCAGGTAAGAAGCCAATGCTGTTCCGGTAAATTAACAACGCAGTTTAATGAAAACTCATGATCCATGGGACATGATGAACCGTCCTTAGTTAATGTCATTCTGTCTATTCGTAACATAGTGTTATACTCCTTGACGGTAATACATTGTTGCTTATTAGTCCCAATACTTCTATACATCTCTATGTATTGATTATATCCGTGCCCTTCTCCCGTACCTTCTGTTCAAACTCATTTAACTTCATTAACATGAATTCCCCCAAAAGTCAGTACACATTAGCGACAGAGCAGGCAGGATCTTTAAGACTCCGATTTTTACGGTGTATAGACCTGCCAGTCTAAAAAATGCATAAGCATCACATTATACATTATTAATAGTACTCATCCTGGTATACATTCCCATTCATGGCACGAATCAATATAACCCTTTTCTATGGGTTTTCAAGCAAACCAGCACACACAAGGCTGTTCGCGTCTTGTTTATTTCTTGGGTCCATTTTTGTTCTCCACGTCATTGTTTCAACACACAAAAACTCCTACGTCATCCTTTTTTACTGCGCGCATGAATAATGCACCTAAGTGTACTATTCACATATCATCAAATATTTTCCCCAAACTCAACTCAGCGCTATTTGATGCGCAACACCAGAAATGTTGTAAAAAACCATACGCAACAGTTGTACATTTTACATTCTATATTTTACATTACTACCATGTAAACTAATGTGTATATATTGCCATGTGAATATTAATATGTGAAAACTGCTAGTGGATGTCCTAGTCATTTGAGGCTGGCAACCTCAGCATATAGGATGATGATTTCATGAAACACCACTGCAAGGGCTGGTGACTGCTTTATTGCTATTTTCTTAGAGAACTAAAAGCATAGGTAGTCCCAAGTTCTATATGGAGCAAGGAGGGAAAGATGAAAAAAATGATGTACATTCTAATTGTAATACTTACCTTTACAAACCAGTGTAAATGTCTATGTAAACATGTTCACTAAAAATAATGAAAGTTTTCAAGCTTTTCAACCGGTATCGATAAATGAAAACAGATTCAATCTATATTTTTAACATTTTTCAACCAGTGTAGATGTAAATATAAACATATTCTATTTGTACTATTAACCTTTTTATTTGAATGTAGAGTAAATATAAAGCTATTCACTTTAAATGTAAAGAAAGTTTTCTCTCGAGGGATTAAGCTTAATTCTGATCGAGGGTAAAGTCTGAGGTAGATGGGATGGTGGAATAGGAAGATGGGGACACATAAGCATGTGTCGGGAAACTCAATACTCAGAGGGTATTAGTTTCCCTTCTTGTACCATAATCGTTGGTGGTACCAGTTGAGCGTACTATCTCAGGAACAAGAAGAGTACACGTGGCCTTTAGTCGAAGCTGGATACCATCATCAGACGGGGCTTTAAAGACGAAGGGCAAACTTCGTAGACACTCCCTGACACTTCTGGGAACCTGCTGCGCCCTACAACATTGACCAATGACGAGCGGGATCAGCGATCCAGTCTACCAAAATATCAGAAGGAGCAGAACCGTCACTGACTGCTAAGTAACACATAAAAGCTGCCAAGTGACCTCCTTTACAAATTACCAATTCTTCCTACAGTGATGATAATTTTTTTGATAAATAATTATTCATTTTCTTAAAACCTCTTAAAACCTAAGTGATTATTAAATTTGTTATTTGTAAATACACAAATGTAACGAGCGACTGAAATCTGAGCTAGGAGAGACGAGGAATATATCTATGGATTCCGTTCTTTCGCTCCTTAATGCGAAAGTCACACCTCCGACCAGGGCCGGGTCAATTTGCCGTTCCATTCCTGAATAAAAGGTAATTTCTTCACCTCTGCCGCCTCTCAGCTACGTAAGTAATTCCCTTGAAAATGTAACACTCCAAGTACGTCTCAGGCTTATCGCTCCGTTTCTCTGATCAAAGAACGATTACGCCGTAATGCTCACTTCGCTCTGTTCCACGTTCGTGCTTAATTGCTAGATGGCTCGCGTGTTAATTGCGATGGTGAATCAGGCGTTACTGTAAAGCAAAACATAAACTAGATGGGGAGGGGCAAAAGTGGATGATCACTGCTGCACTATTTCCATATGTGACAGAGATCAAATAAAAGTATCTAGATTAAAAGAACACAACAATCAGAATCAATTCAAATGTCAAGTTAGTCCTATTGCATGGTTCTGAACATGGAGAACAACAAAAACACCAACCAAAAAGTGTCAGACTTTCACAAATGGGTAAAAAGGTAGTCTCATAACAGGTACTGGCGTAGTGGGGTGAAGTGTTAGAGATTTCAAAATACTACATCAAGTTGTACGAGGTTACGTAACCAATTCCCCTTTTCGCTGCCTCTGGCTTTCCTGACCCAAGAGCAGAGTCAGGTATCCATTTACAGCTGATATATTGTAGCATGACGCCACTGTGTTTTCAACCCACTACTTTTGCCGCGAAAGGACTGCGCTCTAACCATGGACGCTCTCATAAATGCGTGCTTGCCTAAAATAGAAGGATTGTAGTGGTATAACAAAACCACTAATGTGAAACTGATGACATCGAACCAGACATGTGCCAGAAGAACCAACCACAAGAAGACGACACTGGAGATGGATAGGACACACTGAGCAAACCTGCTGATAGGTTTACCAGGCAGTTCTTTTTCTGAAATTCCCAAGTTAAGAGAGGCAGAGGAGGATCAGGGATTACATGGATAAGAAAACTGGAGATAGATCTCAAGGGGGTGGAAGAGATATGGCAACACTTAGAGCTGAAGGCACATGACAGGATGACTTGACATAAAGTTTATAATCCTTAGGGAGTTGAAAGGTGATGATGGTGATGATGATGGTGATGATGATGATGGTGATGATGGTGATGATAATGGTGATGATGGTGATGATGATGGTGATGACGGTGATGACGGTGATGACGGTAATGATGATGATGGTGATGATGGTGATGATGGTGATGATGTTGATGATGGTGATGATGATGATGATGATGATGATGATGGTGATGATGGTGATGATGGAGATGATGATGACTAGGTAACTAATTTACATTCAATTACGTTTTTATTTTTTAGTAGTGCAAAAACATAGTTAAAAAAAGGGGGGTTAATGAGAATTGGGACGTCACGTTAGAGGGGATGGGGGGGGGGGTGTCTTAGTTTTTTGTGACTAAATGTGACAAGGGAAAGGGTGGGTTAGAAATGACAGAAATTGCGTGACAACATATGTGGACGACCTCAGTGTTGGGTTGTAGCATTATAACACATCATCTTAACGCTGTCATCCCTGTTGTTGTCATCAGAATACGCCACCAAACTCTGCACGACCAATGGAACGTGGTACAAGCTTTCAGATAAAGGCAACCACTGGACAAATTACACCGCGTGCCACATTGCTTACAGCCTGAAGATGGAAACTGTAAGTAGTAGTTCAAAGCATGTATAAAAAACAACAGGATATAACAGAATAGGAAAACCTATTTCGTTTTAGAACTGTTGGTGCGTTCTAAACACAAGAACATTTTACTTCATTGTTAAAAAAAACAAAAAAAAAACCAATCTTGTTAGTTTTTGACTGGTTCGTTCTTCACAGATCTTTCCATTCAACTTTATAATAAAGTCTTTAAAATTCCACTGTACTACGTTATCGCGGATTGTCTCTCCTGCTCTGTAGTAGTGGTCCACGAATGGCCAAAATCTAGTAAAACGGAATGAGTTTTTGCAGAGGTAGCAACCTTTGATCAAAATTACTCTTGGCAGAGATATAAATAGATAAATAGAAGGTTGGTGGTTCTATTTTAGTGAGTCTCACAGGGATTTTTAGAATGGCAAGTATAAAAACATTGAAGTTTGTTATAAGTTTATATTCTCCGCCCACGTCTGTGAGAAATATATTTTTTGACTCGTATTAAATGAGCACCCAGCTGAAAGGGAAATAAAATACTTGAGGACGTAACGTAGTCGATTTGTTTTATTCCATTATGCAGTTATATTAGTTTTCTATTCAGTTTTCTGTACTAGCATTTATTTGTTTGTCCTGACCAATACCTTCTGGTCGTAACGTAAGCCATTTCTACGTTATTTTTACTCAAGTACGGCAATAACTACCTGTTTTCATTTACACCCCCATCTCCGCATCTCCAGGATCACGGTGAAAAACTAAAGTTGATACAGACGATCGGCTACGGCGTCAGTTTGTGTTCTCTTGTGATAGCCATGCTGATCATGTGCTGCTCCAGGTAAGGCTAAGTGTTGAATGAAAAATTAGAAATGATAAATGAGAAACGCCGTACGAATGCGATCGCTATTTGTTGAGGATTATAATGTTCTTAAAATATAAACATTATTCATGATAACATGCTGATCTTGTTTAAATTATCATATTAAGAACAAGTAATTCTCTACAGCAATACTGTTGTGCAAGAAAGTCGCAACGTATTCTGTGTACTTTATATTATTCTTATGCAAAGGGAAATAACTCGTGTAATTGTATGTCACTTTTACTTACAACAGTTTTGGTTTCTTGTTGGCGTTCGGTTGCCGATAAGTTTGTTTGAGCGATCTTAAGTCATGTCCATATATGGAGCGATCTTAAGTCATGTCCATGTATGGAGCGCTCGGGCCCACTTTTCTTGATAACATTTGGCAACTTGCAATGTTTCGGATTCCTATCCTTTTAAGGCTCGATCGAGAAGGTACTATCTTCGTATATTATCTGAACTGTATTCGAATCGCGCGTTTCTGCGCATGTCTAAAGTTTTTGAACGGGTTTCCGCCCGGGCAGTCTGGGGCAGTCTGTGGCAGATTCGTTCGAGAGCAAGACGCCTGTTTTGCCAGCGTCTGTGCTTATTCTATCAGGAAATGGAGTCCTCTATACATTGTTTGTTCCTTTGAGATGATATCTCTCTTGTGATTCGAAGCGCCTGGAGGCGTGTGAGTTATGTGGTTTATTTCCTGAAGAAAAGGTAATGACATTTTGAATAACATTATCGCCATCTTTCGAGATTGACATTGTTTGTAGCCTGCTTATTGAAGAGTCTACGTTATGAGAAGTTTCTCAGCTCACGAATCACGTACATTGTTATGCATCGGGTTGATGCATGTCCTAAGGACTATTTACTTGTTGAACTCTGCTGCTCGATCTAGGTTTGATACCTTTGTTGACTAAAGGAACTTTGAGGACATTGTTATGTACTTCAGAAGATATGCTTGTCTTGCTGAGGTCAGATAAAGGAGAGTGGATTTGATCTCCTACGGATATCTTCCGGCTATTATGGAAAGGGATGGAGGTTTCCCCTGACTACATGTACAGCTGGTTATGATGTACTGATATTCATATGATTCACCATTATTATGATGCTGTCTGCTATCCAGTGTTGTGCTGACTATGTCAATGTAATGATGACTGTTCTACCGTACACGTAATGTATCTGCATATTAATGTCTATGCACCTCGTCATTGTGGCGTCCACAATACATTATGAAAACGTCACTTGCTGTTTAAAGATTCCTTGACTTTTTACGTTATAAGTCGATGTGACGTCCCTGTTTGAAACTGTAGCTGTTGAACTCCACACTCACATCATTCATACAAACCAGACTAAAGACACCATATTATTACGCCTTTATCATCCCTGGTGTCTGAGGGTGATACACCACGCTTCAAGTGCCAGCATTACCTTACCTTTGGCAAGTAGAAGAAATATGACACCCTCAACCTTGTGTGGCAAATAATAATCCACGGAACATTTATCCAACAACGTAAATACCACGCAACAACATATTTGCTACGCAACATTTGGTGGCCATAAGCTGGTTTGGTCTGGTGCCAGCATACACGGGGTCCCTTACCCGCTACATTCTACAAGAAATCAACATACAGCATTCTCCAAGACATCGTCATACGGAATCCTGGAAGTACTCGGCGTTGCCCGGTATTTTTGCAACATAGAATTTTTTGCTAAGCCTAATGCAAGAAAATGACACTACCCGGCGTTGCGGCATTTTTGCTTACGTGTTCTTGCATTGAGAAGGCCAAGTTCCGGTTGCTACGGGTTCTTTACTGAGAAGGCCAAGTACCGATTGAAGCAATTTACTGTTACATAAGAAGGCCAAGTTCCGTAACTACACTACCTGTACTGATCAGAAACTCAAGTTCTACCATCGTCCTGGCAGTTACCACGCAAGATCAACATGCTCGATCAACGTTGGATCTTCTGTCCATAGAATGTTGATCTTCACATGTTCTTGGCTCTGCTGACGGTTGGATGACCATAAGTTAAGTGGCCTGTTTGTTCGTGAACTGTGCCCTTATACTTCTACTGAGTCTTCTGTATTTCTAATTCTTTTGTTACATGTTATATGTTTATATGTTTATATGTTATTTGTATATTTATATGTTTACTTTTCTGCGGGTCTGGATGGGTGGTGACTCCTATAGATCATACCACGTGACAGAGGTTTTCTATTGAGAGTGTTCTGTAGGGTATGCAAATTTCCTATAGTGAAATTTGCTAAGCGACTTTTGTTGCTATTTCTATTAGTTGTGATGACATGTGTTAGTGTTGTTTTCGTTATTTTTCGCATTCTTTAGTTTTGTTTTGATTTGTTTGTACTTGTAGATCTCCTCTTTTCTATTGTTTATTTTTATACACAATTTATATTTATACACTGTGGTGTCTTGTGTTTTGTATCATCTTCTCGCAGATATCATCACATTTTTTGTGATATTCCTTTACTTTTCGCTTTATTTTTAGTTGATTACTGCGAGTGTTTTCGTTATTGTTTACATTGTTATTGTTTACATTGTTAATGTTTACATTGTTATTGTTTACATTGTTAATGTTTACATTGTGATTGTGTTTACATAGTCATTGGTTACACTTAGGGTAATTAATTAGTGGATTATGCTGATGCATTATTACTACTACACTGATGATAAATAAATGATGAATAGCACCTATGATCAAGAATTGATTGATGATATTTCAAGAAGGTTCATACACAAGTTCTTTGGCAAAGAGTTGTTTCCCACAGAGATTGGGATAATATAATGTGATGTGATTAAGCAAGTACTTGATTTAAGACTTGTTATTATTAAGTTTGAAATAAGGTAATTAATTATTTCAGGTTTTGGACTCATATTTTAGACAACATGTCTACATTTGAGTACTTTATTGAGCAGGGTAAATCCCTTGGAAAGACTGGTGATAAATTAGAAGAATTTGCGACTGTTCAATATGCCAAGGCATTGAAGTCGGAAGAAAAGAAAATGAAAGAACAAACTGAACAAAAGAAAATAGATGCTGAGAATTTAAAACTGCAGATGCAGGTGGAGGAAAAGAGATTCCAAATGGAAATGGAAAAACAAAAAAGAGAAGCAGAAGCAAAAGCTGAAGAGAAAAAGCTACAATTGAAGCTGAAAATAAAAAAAAAACTTGAAAGAGAAAAGAGAGACTACAGATTGAGGCTGAAAAAAAAAAACTTAAAAGAGAATCTGAAGAGAAAAAGCTACAAAAGAAACAGAGCTGAAAATAAAAGACTTGAAAAATGAAATAAAAGACTTGAAACAGAGGCTGAAAATAAAAAACTTGAAAAAGAGGCTGAGGAAAGAAGGTTACAAAGAGAATCTGAGGAGAGAAAAGCAAAAATGGAGCATGAAGAAAAACTCTTAGCTTTGGAGTTAGAGAAGTTAAAGTTGATGAACATGGGTAATGCTAATGATGCAAATAAGGTGTCAGATAAGACTAATGCTAATAATTTCAAGCTTAATCTCCCAGCATTCAATGCTTCCATTGATGATATAACGTTTTATCTAGACAGATTTGAAAGTGCATGTAAGGTGCATAACATAGATAAATCACTCTATGTTTATCATTTGTCCAAAATACTTAGGGGTGATGCTTTGATTATGTTGGGCATGGTAGATGTGCCTGACAAGAACAACTATGAGGTTGTCAGGGCTATCTTGTTAAAGAAATACCAACTTAACGAAGACGGCTATCGTCTTCAATTTAAAAATATGTTGCCAGAAACTGGAGTGGAATTCTCTGAATTCATTTCAAAGATACGTCTTACTTTTACACGTTGGGTTGAACTGTCTAAGACAGAACATACATTTGAAGCACTGATGGACTTACTACTTAGAGATAAGGTTATGTCTTCTGTCAATGAATCTTTTCTTTCTTTTCTTCATGAGCGTAAGCCTAAAAAACATAAAAGAAATGGAAGAATACTGTTGCCAGTATGTTACTGCGCATCCTCACGTAACCATTGGCAACTCTAAAGTAAAAGAAGGTCTGCCAGTTGCTTCGGCAGCACCATATGGTCAAAACTTTGATCGTAAATTCCAACAAAATTTTAATAAGAAGACTAACCGTAATTATGCTCAGAATTATGGCAATCAATTTCAAGGTGATTCTTCTTCACAGAATTGGAGACAAGCTGACAGTCCTCGTTACTTCCAACCTAATAATTTTAGGCATTTCAGAAGAGGATATGGTAACAGAGGCTATTCCTCGCGAAGACCTCAAAACCAAACAAATAGATGTTCGCATCAATGTGGACATGATAATAATCATGGAAACTGGGGTTCAAAACAGGATAACAGTTACAATAGAGACACTAATAACTTCAGAGATAATAATAACTCTGATGGCTTCAGAGGTAATAATAGTCGCGGTAGATCTCAACACAAAAAAAAAAGAGATATCAGCAGGCTAACTCTGTACAACAAGAATCTCAGGGAGCCGGTAATCAGGTTGTTGATAATAAAAACTCTGACGCTGTCACTTGTTCTGCTTTTGACTTTGGAAGAGCAAACAAATGCCCCCAATGCAGTACTTTGTTCGAACCGACTACCATAACTACTTTGAGTTGTGGTCACCCTCTTCCCGCTCTGCCTGCTGCAGTTGCGCATGACGGGAGAGGTTCTCTAATCCTTCATAAGGGTCTTGTTAATAATACTCCGGTCTCGCTACTTTTCGATTCCGGATGCACCACTATTGGTGTTAGACAATCGCTTGTAGATCCATCCTGTGCTACAGGAAAGGTTATCAAATGTGTCACATTTGGCGGCACTCTAGAGATATATCCTACTGCTTTAATTCACATTGCCA
This sequence comes from Oreohelix idahoensis, assembly GCA_024509875.1. Lineage (NCBI taxonomy): Eukaryota > Metazoa > Mollusca > Gastropoda > Stylommatophora > Oreohelicidae > Oreohelix > Oreohelix idahoensis. The sequence continues at coordinate 330,959 of JAMPIV010014803.1, forward strand.
CTCCTTTCTTTACGGGAGATGTGCACGCCTGTCTCTTACCTAATCCTATTGCGGACCTTATTATTGGTCGTATTCACGGAGTTAGGGAATGTACCCCACAGCAGATTGCTGCTTGGGAAGATCATAATATGCAAGCTACCAATGCAGTGGTTACAAGAGCACAAGCTCTACAAACACCCCAAACTTCATTGAATAGTAATAGTGAAGTTCATAGCCAAGATAGTCACTTGGTTATTACCCGGGACTCTTTCATAAAATTACAGGAAGAAGATCCTTCTCTAAAAAAAAGTCTTCATTCTTGCGAAGAAAGGTGATCCAAATCAGAATACCCAAAAAAAATCTTGGATTGCAATAAGAAACGGCGTACTTGTACGTATGGTACAAGACTCGACTACGTCGGCACATTCGCAAATTCTTGTTCCCAAGAGTATGAGAGTACAAATATTGCAACATGCTCATGACTCGCAATGTGCTGGACATATGGGATTTTCCCGTACGAAGTCGAGAGTCCTTGCGGCTTTCTTTTGGCCTTTTGTTAACAAGGACATTCGTATCTACTGCCAATCATGTAAGGTATGTCAGGAGGTCAAATCTAGAGGACCACGACATGCTGCGCCTATCCAGGCTGCTGACATCCCTATTCGGCCGTTTCAGAAAATGGCCATAGATATTATTGGCCCTTTTAAGATCAAGTCGGCCAGAGGACATCAGTTTATCCTTACATGTGTCGATATGTGCACACGTTGGCCAGAGGCTATCCCTCTTAAGAGCATATCTACCACCGATATCGCAGATGCTCTTTGGCTGATATTTTCTCGCTTGGGGTTCCCCAGAGAAATATTGTCAGACCATGGCACTCAACTCATATCTGACACTATGTCACAAGTGATGTCTACCTTACATATTAAAAGATCTCTCAGTAGTATCTATCACCCAATGTCTAATGGGTTAGTTGAGCGTTTGAATAGAACACTCAAGACTTTGCTTGGTAAGATAACTGAAGATCATCCTCAAGATTGGGACAGGGTTTTACCCGCGGCTCTCTTTGCTTACAGAGAGGTCCCAAACGAACACACAGGATTTTCTCCCTTTGAACTTGTCTTTGGCGCGCGTCCGCGCGGCCCTATGTCTTTACTACACGATCTCATCACTGCCGATGATATTAGCGATGACACTCAATCCTCATATGAGTATGTCATTGCTCTTAGACAAAAGATCATTGAGGCATGCAAACTGGCAACTGCTTCATCAGAAATTGCTAAAGAAAAGGCAAGGCAGTTTGCTAATAAGAATAGATGTCTACGACAACTTTGTCCAGGTGACAAAGCATTCGTCCTACTCCCCAGTAGGGAAAATAGACTTCTTATTGCATGGAAAGGTCCATATGCAATAGTCTCACGAATTTCCGATGTTGACTATGTGGTCGATATTGATGGAAAGCATAAAACTTTCCATATCAACATGCTGACGGAATTTCATGAGCGCCCAGACTATTTGCTGCCTATTTTCCAGGCAACGGACGATTCTTCTGTACCTCATGGTCATTACTCATCCCTGTCTGTCATACAGGATGATGAATCTGTTTTTTTCTGATGTCAATCTTCCTCTTCCGGTGGTTCCACTACATTCCATGGAATCTTGGAAAAACGTTTCCATTTCTCCTAATCTTTCCGTTGAGGAACATCGACAAGCCTCGTCGATGTTACAGACATTTCAGGATGTTCTAACTGACATCCCTGGACACACGCATGTCATAGAACATGACATAATTCTTACCGACAATAATCCAATTAGGGTTAGACCTTATCCTATCCCTATACACTTCCAGTCACAAGTGGAAAAGGAATTGGATGAAATGATTCAATTGAACATAATTGAACCATCGACTTCACCATATTCTTCTTCCATGGTTATTGTCCGGAAGAAAGACAAGAACATACGAATTTGCGTTGATTATCGCAAATTGAATCAAGTCACAAAGTTCGATGCTGAACCGATGCCTTTACTAGAAGATCTACTTATTAGACTTTCTAATTCTAGATTCTTCACTAAACTTGACTTATCTAAAGGTTATTGGCAAGTGCCTTTAGCAGATCATGCCAAACCTCTTACTGCTTTCTCAACACCTAGGGGTCTATTTCAATGGAATGTTATGCCTTTCGGTCTTATGAACGCCCCTGCTACTTTCGTTCGCATGATGCGTCGAATTCTTTCTCATCGTTCAGATGTCATCGCATACTTAGATGATATCTGTCTCTTCAGTGATACCTGGGAAGATCACTATTTGGGTTTATATGACTTACTGTCCACTCTACGTGAGTATAATTTGACAGCAAAACCCTCTAAAGCCTATATTGGTTTTGGTGAAATCTCTTTCCTGGGTCATCGTGTTGGTCATGGTCTCTTGAAGACAGAAGACCACAATACTTCGAAAATATTGAACATCTCTGTACCTAAGACGAAGAAACAAGTCCGTAGTCTCTTGGGTTTAATTCAATTTTATGGGAGATTCATTCCGAATCTATCTTCGATCATGGCACCTCTCTCAACGTTGTTGAAGAAAGGATCGCCTAATCTGGTTCGTTGGTCTCAAGAATGTCAATCTTCCTTAGACCAGATTAAGAATATATTTTCATCTCCTCCCATCCTAAGATTACCTACTCTTGATAGGACTTTTTGTTCTTCGAAGTGATGCTTCATCCACTGGGATCGGAGCAGCACTTATGCAGGAATATTCAGAAACTCTGCATCCTGTTATGTACATTTCTAGAAAACTAAATGCGGCAGAGAGGAACTACTCGGTTTTAGACCGTGAATTGTTGGCTATGGTTTGGGCAATTCTCAAACTACAAAGATTCCTCCTGGGCGCACATTTCATTCTAGAAACTGATCAAAAAGCTCTTACAGCTATTCAGACTAAGAACTTGAAGAGTTCGAGATCCACTCGATATGCTATTGCTCTTCAACCTTTTCACTTCACGGTACGAGCTATCCGTGGTTCGGATAATGTGATGGCTGACATTCTGTCTAGATGCCCACATGATTCCAACTAATACTTCTGTCCTATATTTCTAGATATACTACAGAGTCATAACACACCTATATTGCTACAATACATTAGCACATCTGTCCTCACTTTATGTGAACACATAATATTGTGCTTTGTTTTCATCTTTTTCTGTTACCTTCTTTAATAACAAAGGAAGGCTGAGTAGACAATATAAGGGCCGAAAATTCACTCGGCCACAGTTATTATTAATAATAATGTATTGTGTATTATGAAACATAATAGTTGTTACATAGAATTATATTGTTTGTATTTTCTCAGTATGTCATTGATGATCTGAGAAGTTACCGTACTGTTGTCAAGCATGAAGAGTTCTAAATTGTGGACTTACCTTTGGAACGACAGGAGATGTGTCCTGGATCTTCATGTATTGTAATTTCATTATGTACTGATAATATTACATGTACTATTTAATATTTTCTATCAGATGTGTACATCCATTTTAAAGCGGTATTAGAATATGACACCGCTATTTGATAATGATTGTATTACACGTGCATATGTATATTGTACTTACATGCTAACGTAGTGTGTGTTGGTGGCACCTCCCCGATATGTATATTTTTTTCTGTTGAGATATATTCTCACCAGACACTCTATGTGTCAATTTAGCCTCAGGTTAGGCAGTTTAATTATTTATCCGCGCATAATTCGTGCGTTGTTGAGCCGCTTTTCGCTTTGCTCTTGGATATTTAAAAAAAAAAAAAAGTTGCACATTTTTTTTTAATCGGGAGGTTGCGGTAATATGTTGCGCAAGAATGTCGCAACGTATTCTGTGTACTTTATATTTTTCTTATGCAAAGGGAAATAACTCGTGTAATTGTATGTCACTTTTACTTACAACAGTTTTGGTTTCTTGTTGGCGTTCGGTTGCCGATAAGTTTGTTTGAGCGATCTTAAGTCATGTCCATATATGGAGCGATCTTAAGTCATGTCCATGTATGGAGCGCTCGGGCCCACTTTTCTTGATAACATTTGGCAACTTGCAATGTTTCGGATTCCTATCCTTTTAAGGCTCGATCGAGAAGGTACTATCTTCGTATATTATCTGAACTGTATTCGAATCGCGCGTTTCTGCGCATGTCTAAAGTTTTTTGGTTGTGGGTTTCCGCCCGGGCAGTCTGGAGCAGTCTGTGGCAGATTCGTTCGAGAGCAAGACGCCTGTTTTGCCAGCGTCTGTGCTTATTCTATCAGGAAATGGAGTCCTCTATACATTGTTTGTTCCTTTGAGATGATATCTCTTTTGTGATTCGAAGCGCCTGGAGGCGTGTGAGTTATGTGGTTTATTTCCTGAAGAAAAGGTAATGACATTTTGAATAACATTATCGCCATCTTTCGAGATTGACATTGTTTGTAGCCTGCTTATTGAAGAGTCTACGTTATGAGAAGTTTTCTCAGCTCACGAATCACGTACATTGTTATGCATCGGGTTGATGCATGTCCTAAGGACTATTTACTTGTTGAACTCTGCTGCTCGATCTAGGTTTGATACCTTTGTTGACTAAAGGAACTTTGAGGACATTGTTATGTACTTCAGAAGATATGCTTGTCTTGCTGAGGTCAGATAAAGGAGAGTGGATTTGATCTCCTACGGATATCTTCCGGCTATTATGGAAAGGGATGGAGGTTTCCCCTGACTACATGTACAGCTGGTTATGATGTACTGATATTCATATGATTCACCATTATTATGATGCTGTCTGCTATCCAGTGTTGTGCTGACTATGTCAATGTAATGATGACTGTTCTACCGTACACGTAATGTATCTGCATATTAATGTCTATGCACCTCGTCATTGTGGCGTCCACAATACATTATGAAAACGTCACTTGCTGTTTAAAGATTCCTTGACTTTTTACGTTATAAGTCGATGTGACGTCCCTGTTTGAAACTGTAGCTGTTTATCTCCACACTTACAATCATTCATACAAACCAGACTTGGTTGTCCCCAGCCTACCTGTTTTCCCCAGTCTCTACCCGGGGTATTCTGGTTTTCGAGTGCCAGATATTCGCTCTCCGCCCCTTCTCTTAGTTAACAGGGCCACCACGAGAAGGCCAAGTGCTAAATTTTGCTGTCAGAGGCTTTGCATTGCGCATGCTTTAGTTGAATTTAAATGAAGTTGAGAGCTCATCTTCACCTCCACTCCTGGCTATGACAGCACTTTGGACCCACTGAACAGTTTAATATACCATGTAAAAAAATGTGAACAACAAAATTGATGAAAACCACTTGTGACAAATGAAGTTATTTAGAGACGTTCGTCTATGGCCGCTAATCGACATAGGAATTGGGGGAAAATTACAATAGTTGTACACAGGTCATTATGAAAGTATTGTTTTTTCTTCCTACCTTTGTCAAGAGAAATTTGAAATTAACGTTTCAGTGTTTATTGAAATTGTATTCTGAAGAAAATATTAACAACCACGTTTTGAGCAAGTTGACTTGAGAGATATTCAAGCATAGATCATAAAGCGTGCATTGAGAAGTCAGTGAGTGTGCACAAAAGAACAGTTTTACACTCAAACTAACAAATAAATAAAATGTTGATTAACACACGACTAAAACCGGTTAATAGTAAAAATTTAGTTTTAAAAAGGCTGAATTTAAATTCTTGACACTGCAATGTTATAGATATTGGAGTAATTTATTTATCCCATCTGAAATTTAAAAAAAAATTCTTATTATTATATTTGAAGCTGTTGGATGCCAGTGTATTTCAGCTCAACTCTTTAAATCGCTATTGCAGACTCAAGTCCAAGAGTAACACACTTCATATGAACCTCTTCATGGCCTTCATTCTCCGAGCCAGCTTTTCCTTTGCCCATAAGAGCCTCTTCGTCAACGGACTCGGATTAAAGAAAGATGTTGAAAGGAAAAGTGACGGGACAGTCATGTTTATACATCAGGGAACGGTATGTGGGGATAAGCCATACTAGCATAGTGACAATTACAACTAATTCAGGATTAATGAACTCTGTGATCATAGAGGCCCCTTGTAGTTCCTGGGGACTTATGAAGAGACAAAGAAAGAAAGAAAGAAAGAAAAAGAAAGAAAGACTTAAAAAAAAGAAAGAAAGTATGGAGTGATCGTTTCCTCTGCTTCGCAGTAGGGGTCCAGCAATGGCCAGAGTGTAATGATGAGGGTATTCAATGGTATCAGCCTTCGCTCAAGGTTACTCTTGGCAGAGACATAAATATAATAATGATGCTTCTATTAAAGGAGCCTCATAGGATGTTAAAGAAAGAAAGCATTACAACTGAGATCATCTAAGCTGTCATAAACTTATATTCTTCCGCCCCTTCTATGAGGAAATCTTTATTTGTGTTTTCTGAGCCCCCCCCCCTCCTCCCCCAGCTGAAGATGTTTCAGCAACTATTAATTTTATAGCTTTATATGTTTATGTATTTAACACAACCTGGGTCATACAATTCACTCAATAGTGATTAATCTAACTATAGCTTTATAGTTACAGATACGCAGGTTTAATAATCACTTAGAGTTTAACAAGATTTAAAATAAATAACGTGGTTTAGAAAAACAGAAATGATGATATTAATCATCATCGGATGATTTAAACTGTGGTGGACGTATTGAAAAGATTTCAAATGTCCCTTAGTGGAGCTGTTATGATACTTAGCTTCCGGTGGGGAGAGGGTCGGTTGGCGACTGCTTCAGCCGCTGTTGGTTCCCACTGGTGCTTTGGACTGCACCTCTTGTCAATAATCAAATATTGTGTCTCCCAATGGAACATTCAACATGACGCTTCAGATATTGTTTTCAAATTCCATTACCTTATAAGGTCTTGCTACTTTCGTAGGTATTTATCGTGTTTACAACTCATTACTTCATCTTTGTTATCTTACTGTCCGTGTCTTAATCTTCACCAAGATTGTCATCGTCCGTGTTTTTTGGGCACTGCATATTTGGTTACTGCCGCCTTATCTCCAGATAACATCTGTCCATCCATTTTTGAACACTGTGAAAAACATGTTTCGTGTATTTTCCCAGACAAGAAGTTTGGACTAACAAAAGCATTTTCGCTCAGTGCATACAATTAATCCGTCTGGAGTGTCGGGAAGCAAAAAGTCATTGAAGCAACTTCGTTTTGCACAAACAAGATCAATGTTGTGTCAAAACAGGTCAAGTGATCAAGGTAATTAATAAGGGAGTTAAAAACAGGACAAAATATGATAAGAAAAACTTGAACTATGAAAGCATAAACCATGAATACTGGAAGAATTAGCATGTAGAAAGAGTGATAGATAATAATGCCGGCGCAAAGAAAATACCAGAAAAAAAAGAAGGAATGTATTTCGTGACAGATAGAAAGAAAGAGAAAGAAAAAAAGAAAGAAAGAAAGAAAAAAAAGAAAGAAAGAAAGAAAAGAAAGACATAAGAAAGAACAAAAGAAAAGGGTTAATGCTCACTTGGACATGTCATGAGAGGCGACGTATATGAGGTTCTATATAGGACTGGCAATGGCATTATGCAAAACAGATTGCTACAGAAACTAGTTGTGCAAGAGTATATGAATATTTCGGTACAGGTTTCCTGCTAGGGAGCCAGATACATTTATGGCTACATGCTTCATAAGCAGCAAACATGAACATGATGATGATGATCATATAGTAACACAAACATCCTCCACGCTGATCGCATTTAACTATACATCTGGTACGTCTTCTGTCCCCGCATCTTCGTCGACTTCTTGTACATAATCTTTTTCCATTTCGTCACCTTCCGTCTTTCTCTTCTTTTTTTTCACCTCCTGTTCCCTCGTCTTCTTCTACATCTGGAAAAATACATTTTGAGTTGTTTATATTTGATAAAACTTCATATTCTGTGTTATCAAATACTACAGGCTACATCTGTCAAAAGTTATTTCAGGTGCATTAAATGTGCATCTGAAAAGCAGGAGGGGAAGACGAGCAGTTCAAAACAAATTTAGTATGGCAGAAACAGGGAAGGAAGAAAAAAACTGTGGAAACCAGTTTTTCTTATGAATGGGACACATCTCTAGCTAATCGACGACTTAAACGCACATGTTGTTTTCACGAAAATGAAATCAACTTGTTTATAATGAACTTCTTTTCATTTCATCTTTGTAAAATAAAACGGGTTAAAAAAAAAAAAAAAAAAAAACTCTGGTGAAAGATTTTTTGATGTGGCTCCGGGGAAATATCTCAGGGTTACTTTACACAAAAATAAACCGACCTGTGTGAGAATTTCGTTCGTCTTCGCCCACACCCCAATGTCTTATGATTGTCTTTCGCATTCAGAATGCTTCGCCAAAAGAAAGAAAGGCATACGGTTAGCTATGAAAGCTCTTAGTCATCAAGATAGTCAAGATAGCCTGCGAAATCTAATTTCAGCCAGGTCTATTTTTCTATAGCAAAAAGATGCGGAGGAGACATCTCATGAGAAGGAATGTGCGTTGTTTCTCCCCCTCCTTTTTTCTTCTTCTTTTCCCTTCTTTCCTGTTTCCTCGTTCTTCAATCGACAATTTTAGAATGAATCAATGTAGGAACATTGAAATGTCGTTCTCTTCCCTTTCCGGACAGAATGAAAAAATCAAGCAGGAGCCTCTCAAATATTAACTCCCTGAGAAAATTTAACTAACTAAACTAAACATATTTCTATGAAATTTTAATTACGTTGGTATGGGCGGGTGATGTGTGGTGGTATAACTACTATCCAATAATCTTTACTTCTTACTGAGCTTCTGACATAGTTTTAATTCCGTTCTGTTAATTTATAGTTAAATGCTAATCTTTTTGAAAACTTAAAAATAATGTTACTAGCAGATACTAGTTTGTTAGCAACAACTGATTATGAAAGCTAAGCTGAGTGGTGTGGGCGGCTCTGACCGTGTGTTGAACATCTCGGCCTTTAAGTTAGTATTTTATCCAGTGACATGACTAAATTTTTGATCAGGATTAAACTGTAATGAGGTTGTTGAACTTCGAGCGAAAAAAATGTCATAGGTTAAAGATATGTATTTGTTAAAGATGTATCTTTCATCGTGGTTCGGTTGTGGTGTTAGAGTAGAAGATACCCAGTCCATTGAGGTTCATGCGTTTGTCGTTTAAAAATGGCGTGAAACTTTTTCGGTATTGCTATGCGATACAATCGTTGCTAATCTGCTAAGTTGGAGTTGGCATTCTCCTCCCAGCGCTAACTAGGCGTCACCTCTTGAATATAGTTTAGACAGAGCAAAATTCGTTGTCTTCGTCACTCTCTCAGGACAGTAATTTATAAAATGTTGTGAACAGGTAAAGGCCTAATGTTACTCGAGGGGGATGGGCGATATTTGATTGAAACTATAATTTCATGGTTTTCGCTGGTGGTTTGTTAATTATACGTGGGTTTGCGATGAGTGACACCCCACCCCCAATACCAAAACCTACCCAACAAACCCAAAAAACACTCACAAAACCCACCCCACCACCACCACCACCCACCACACCAACAGTACATACCACACCCAACCCACCCCCAACACAACCCACAGTCAACACCCACACCAAACACACAAACCCCCAACACCAACCCACCCCACCTACCCCACACACAACCCCCCCCCAACCCCCACCACAACTAACCCATCACAATACCACTCCCATCCCCCACCAAACACCATCCAAGCCCCACAACCAACCCACCACCCACACCACAACAAAAAACACACACCCCACCCCCCCACCACACACACACAACACCCCATCCCAACACCCCCCCCCCCCCCCCCACCCCCAGGAACAAACCCCCCACCAACTACAACATTGTGGAGCGTCAACACCATGTCAATACACCACCATACGCTTAATAACCCCATGTCCACCCACACCCCAAATACCAAACCCACAACCAAACCACCCAAAACCCAAAACAAACCAGAACCACCACACCTCCACCACACCCCACCCCAACCAAAACACACCATCACCCTTCTCACCACCCCACAAAACACCTCACCAACTACCAAACAACCCCAAAAAAATCCAACCCAAGACACTACAAAACCCACACTAAAACACTAACACCAACCACAACCTTTACACCCCTAACCCCCAACCCCCCAAACATAAACCCCCCCCCCCCCCTAAAAACCAACCCCCCCCCAAAACCACACACACCCCCAAAATATCCCTCAATCTAATCCCCTCCCACCCATACTAACATCAAACACCCACCACAATACTATCAATGTAAACAACACCCCCCCCCACCCACTCATGTCCCCAGGGCCCCACATCTTAATATCCCACATTAACAAAACTCTTACAGCACAACAACAAATAACTCCCATAGCTACCTCAAATACCCCCCCACTACCACCACATCGGGGTTTCCAAACCCACCATTACCAACACCCTAACCTAATCTAAACACCCCCACGTCCCCACAGTCATACCCTACATCCTAACCACAGCACAACATATACCCCCCTCTCCCTACCGTAAGCCAAATACACCATCCACCCCAATAACTAAAAATTCACCCAAAAATCCCCGCTTAACAACACGTTACCGGCCGAGGCACCCACAACCTCCAATCCCTCCAACATACTCCACACATATGAAATGACACACTCATTCCACCCATCTTCACAACCCTTCTTTTATACATTACCTATGATCCTTTCTCCCCGCCCCGTCATACTCCAACAAGAGCCCGCTCTGATCATACAACCCACAACTCTAGACCGTGCAACCATTAACCCCTTCACTGACTTCCACTCTCTCTACACAACTTTACCTATTAGAACATACTTTACTACCCGGTACCATCCTTCCACCATCTTTCCACCCCTTACACGCAATCTACACTCTTTCCATTCACACCCGGTAACCCATCCTTGACCAAACTTCCATTCTCCCACAGTATTCATCTCCATCACCAACCCACTCCACACCTCACTCATTCCCCATCCTACCAAATATACATCTATAAACCCCACATTCCGTACTTACTCCCATACCCAAACAAATCCTTTCCAAACCCCAACAATCAAACACACTCTTCCCACCAGTATCTTACTAGGCCACTCCTACTAGACTCCATCTCAAACCTCCTCTCCCCCCCCATAACATCAATCTACTTCCACACACAAAATCTACACTAAACCAAACTTGTACCACCTGACACATTTCATTACCTACGTTACCCCAAACCCCCGCTCAAAACGTTCTTACTCATTACTTGTATCAACATTTAAAAAGACAACCAAAACCCGCACCATCTCAACCTAATTCAACACACTCAACAATACAGGTTCTTTGCATTTTTTAAGAATCCAATTTCACCCACCACTTAAGCACAATAAGAAATTGTTTTTACAATCCCTACTACATAGAAATAACACAAAAATATCCACCCACCTCAACTTACTCTACTTAACCTTTACATTTTCTGGCTCTACATAAAATTTATCACTCTTCATTCGTACAACTTATAACTTTAACAAACCCACAATCCCCCCCCTTTTCAACCCGAACTTTCATTTCCAACTTCTTAACGACAATCTTCAGGCCATAACAGCGTAAAATATTATGAGAAAATACCGATGGATTTTTCATTGCTCTATACACTTGACCTCACATTCATTATACGATAGTGTTCGGAACAACTGTTTTTAAAAATATTATTATACATTAATTAAAAACATTTATCTGAAATCCATTATTTATTTTTTTGGGGGGTTTTTTGTTTTAAACTAGTTTTACCTTTTAGAAGATTGATGAGGGTCCCAAAATATCTTGATAGCCTAAGCCCTCCGGAGTTTTCAGTAAGGTCCTGGGAATACGGTGTTAGGCCCATATCTTCTTGGCCATCAGCACACTAGGGGTGATGTAGTGGTCAGCATCACGCCAGCCACTTTTAACCTTCCCAGAGTTGCTCTGATACCCAATTCATGAGGCTGGGTCGACCCTGGACCGTTTGCAGTCTAAAAAATCCCACCTCAACTGGGAATGGAACCAGGACCGCCGAGTCTGGAAGCTAGAGCACTAACCACTGCCCTACCGCGGCTCTAGATGAATACTTCAGTGTTTATCAGGACCACACAACTGTATGTCGACAGATGTTGGAAGTCTAAGGTATCAGACAATCAAGGCCTAATGAATTTATTCAACCCATACTTTGCACCCTACTCCACCTCCAAGTGTTGGTCCTGGAAACAGGCTGCATCACTACAGTCTGGCTGAGAGAGTAGGGATCGAAGAAGGATGGCTAACCCGGTCCCAAAAATGCCATGCTGAAGTCGGATGTGTCGGCCGAAAGGCGCAAAGATCGGCGCTACGCTGTAAACGGACACAATGCAACCAACGTCCTTTTCATGACCAACTAAGAAGAAGAAGAAGAACCGCTAGACTTTGTGTCTTTGTTCTCCACACATTCGTACCTGATTTACAAGTCGATTGAAAAGTCATCTCCTATCTTTAAATTGTTATTTCTTCATATTTTTTAATCCAATTAATTAATATGAAACAAATTTCACGGTAAAGAAAACTAAATGTCATTTTATTACATATAATTCTGTTTCAAATTAATATTACATTTCAAGCTAATATCCGGTCTGTTCAACACATGACATCTCAGCAGGTTGAACTTCCGTTTATTAGCCATTTTAGATTTAATTTTAATGTTATTTTGTTTCCGGACAAAAAAATTAAAAATAAAACTTATTAGTCGAATGGCAGCTATTGGATTTTGTTTTGACATTGATTTTATGTACATCCAAAGTATTCAGTTGTAATCAGACCCGAAGGTCTTTTATATTTAGACATGCGCCCTAATATAATCGACTAGCTTGAACGGGACACGCCTTGCCAGAAAAAGGCAACATTTTATTTTAACAAAAATGTACATCCAATACTTAAAAGTGGGGATATAAAAATTTAAAAATATTGAATCACTAGTAGGTTTTCGTTGTTTTGCTTGTCATGTGTCGCAAATTCTTGCACTTAATTTCTTCAGCTTTTCATGAGTTCTCGTCATCCTTTTAATTTGCCCTTCTGTGCTTCGTACTCACTGAACTAGCTACCCCTCTCCTCATTCCATACCTGTCAACCTGTACGAATTTTTCGTACGATGTACGGATTTTTGATACTTTTAGCAGTGTACGGCCGTACAGACTCGTTGTACGGATTTTTCTCCCCCCTCCCCCCCCAAAAAAAAAAAAAATAAAAAATTTTTTTTTTTTTTTTTTTTTTTTTTAAATTCTAAAAATATTTTCCAACCCAAGTTTTTTTAAATTTTAAATCAGAAAATATTTTCTAGCCCAGGTTTTTATTTTTGTAACCAATTTTTTTAAATGTTTAATTCCGGAAATCTCGGCGTTCGTTTTTAAACTGAGGTCTCTCCCTGCAACCAATCAAATCATTTGGCACTCCTCCGAATACCGGTCCCAAATGACTCAATACGGTTTGTGTTAGAAAATATCCTTTACAGGGCCTCATTTTGACATATGATAAAAAATATACGAGTAGAAATGAATGGGAAACTGCTCTTGAAACACAGAAATTGCCAAAAATGAACTTTTGGCGGCCGGTGAAGTGAAGTCAATACGTATTAATAATGTTAGAAGGTTATATGTTGAAATTTTCGCACAAAAGTTGTAAATACTGCCCGAAAACATGTTGTTTGTGACTATAGCGCCACTAAACTCTGCTAAATAAGAAAGAAAGAAACTTTCCACGACTAGTGCCGCCTTGGTGACGTTGTTTCCTCTTCGATTGCATCCATACACCTTCAGTAGTTTGGGTGTGAATTTCACAGTGTACAGGGTCAACGAAATTATTAGCATGAACAACAACCGTATGATCATTGATGCCATGGTTTAGTCGACCAACGTTGTTGAGTTTTAAAATGTAATTTTAGATTTTTGTTCCCCATTTAATGTTGCCCCTGAACCGGCATTACCAAATGAGGCCCTGTAAGGGATATTTTCTAACTCAAACCGTATTGAGTCATTTGGGACCTGTATTCGAAGGATTTCCAATCCTTTTATACCCAAGAATTCGGCAAACACTTTGAATTCGGCCTCAAACGCTTTCCGTTTTCGGCGTGACATCATGTATTTTTAAAGTTACCTGTTATCAACGACGCCATTTTGTTTAAAAAAGCTAAGTACTTATAACTTGGTTAAATATTGCTGCTGTTTTGCTTTGTTGCAATTTAATCGCGGCCTTAATCTTTCCAGTTAGGCCTACATCTTGCCCCTCAATATATTTCCGATAAATTGTCATAATATTCTGTGTAGGCCCTACATAACTAGAAAAAAAAAGTTTCTTTGCATTGAGTAGGCCTACTTTATTCCAGTGCTCGAGATTAGCTGCTTTATTTTTTAATAAAGTGGCAATCTGTTATCACTTTAAGCTACCAACTCGTAAATAATAATGTTGTAAATTTTTGGTGGTACGTTTTTTCTTCCTAGATTTGATATTCTGTTCATAATTTTGTTTATTTTTTTTTTTTTTTTTGCTGTTAGCCGTTTGCTTTGTTCGTTGTATTTTTTAATCATTCTCTTCGTCTACAAAGATTATTAGTTGAAATATTTCATCCACTGAATGATGGCTGAGCCTAATTCAAAGAAACAAAAGCTTGCAGGTCATGGTAAGTTTCAGGTCGAATGGGTTAAACTCTTCCCTGGCATTGTAGATGCATCCAAGTTAGGATCAACCCATGCTTTTTGTAGATTATGCAACAAAGATATTAAAGTAGTAGCTTCAGGATTATATGATCTGAAAGTACGAGTACATTTTAAATCGAAATTGCATGAACAAATGTTTGCAATGAAGAAGGGAGCATCTATTAAGACCTTTTTTGCTCAGCCAAAGCAGGAAGAGGGTGGCATTATAAGGGCTGAAGTTTTATTTGCCAATTTCATTGCCCAGCATAACTTAACTGCAACTGTTGCTGATCACATTTGTGACTTGGCGCCTGTAATGTTTCCTGACAGTGATATTGCCAGAAAGTTCCAGTCGAAGAGGACCAAGATAACACTTATCATTAAAAACTGCCTGGCTCCATCTGCAACAGAACCAGTGATAAAGCTGTGCAGGGAAACACCCTTCTCATTAATGGTTGATGAATCAAATGACAAGAAAACAGAGAAGCGGTTAGCTATTATGGTGAGAGTTTTTGAAGAAGGATTGGGACCAAGAACGAGATTGTTGGACATGCCTGTATGCAGTGGTGGAACCAGTGAGGCGATATTCAGTGATGTTGATAATCTGTTCACAAAATTTCATATGATTAACATTGATACATGCTGTGCAGACTTTAAGCCCACAAATGCAATTCTGCAAAGTGCATGTGTTGATTATAATACAAAACACTGTACATCGAAAGAACAGTGTACATCATGATCACTAAGTTTTTTATATGTAAAGAACAGTTTTAAACTATTAGCATGTTTTATATCACAATAATTCAAATGCTAATAGATTTGCATATGTCATTTCTCATTTTAAAACTGTATTGCGTATAATTTATTAATCCGAGGGGACGTTCATAAAGTAATGCACCACATCGTTTTTCCCAGGAGCTGTTTATTCAAAAAGCATGAAATTTATACACAATATACATGGATATGTTATGTAAACATCAGTATTATTCAACATAATCCCCATCAACTTGTACGGCTTTATGCATGTATTCCTAGCCCGTACCAGATTTTGTCTTGATCATGTAGCCATTTCTTCGCTGCATGAATCACTCCTTCATCATCTTCAAACCTTGTCCCACGGAGTGCATCTTTAAGTGGACCAAATAGATGAAATCAGAGGGTGCCAAATCGGGACTATAGGGTGGATGGGGTAGTACAGTCCAACCCAATTTGGTGATTGCTTCCTGTGTTGCCAGACTTGTGTGAGGTCGCGCATTGTCGTGAAGGAGAAGCAGGTGTGCTGGATTCTTGTGCGGCCGAACTCTGCGAAAACGTTGATTGAGTTTTTTCAATGTCTTAATGTAAGCTTGCCAATTGATTGTCTCTCCTCTTGGCATAACGTCCACAAGAATCACACCTTCAATGTCCCAAAAGACAGTGATCATGACCTTTCCAGCTGAAGGAATTGTCTTGAATTTCTTTCTTCGTGGTGATTGCGGATGATGCCACTCCATTGACTGTCTTTTTGTCTCAGGTACAAAATGATGTGCCCAGGTTTCGTCACCTGTAACGATCTTAGCCAAAAAGTTCTCTCCATCAGCATTAAAACGCTCCAACAATTCAGAAGAAATTGCTTTCCTTTGCAATCGGTGGTCATTTGTGAGACTTCGAGGAACCCATCTTGCGCAAACCTTAGAAAATCCGAGAGTTTTTATAACTGCATTTGCACTACCAATGCTGACTGACAGCTGTAAGGCCAATTGTTGAGTAATGATTCGCCTATCAGTAAGAATAATGCCCTCAGCGCATTTCAACATTTCTGCATTGGTGGCTGTGGCAGGACGTCCACAGCGCGGCCGATCAAGCATCTCCGTATCTCCACTTCCTGATTCTTTGATTCTCTGAACCCAGCGACTGACTGTACTCCTGTCGACTGCAAAACTTCCATACACATCACATAGACGCTTGTGAATGTTCACAACAGTTTCCTTCTCTGCAACGAGAAATTCTATCACAATTCGCTGCTTATAACGCAAGTTGCTAACACGCTCCATTTCAACGGTTTAGGGCAGTCGTATTATTTGGCCGGTTGCGGTGCAATTTGGTGCACACAATTGGCACATGCCATATTTGAAGTGTGCAAAATTTCATGCTTCTATCTTCATTATTCATCATCATGTGACATATTCTTTCCAGAACGTTGTCTCCATTACAGCTGCTCTGAACGCATCACGATTCTGGGCAAGTCGACCTGCATCAGCCAAAGACAAGTTCAGACTCTCTGTGATGTCCTGGGTCCACCGTCGTCTAGGTCGACCCCTTCCCCTTTTTCCAGGGAACATGCCTTCCATCACTGTTTTTTCCAGACTATTATGTCTTTTTATATGACCGAAAAATTTCAGCTTCCTTATTGCGATGGTATTTAGGAGCCAATGTTCCTGTACGTTTAGTGAGTGCAGTACTTCTCTGTTGGTCTTTTTTTCTGTCCAGGGTATTCTCAACATCCTTCTGTAGCATTTCATTTCGAATGATGTAATCTTTTTTGCAACTGTTTTATTGAGTGTCCAAGTCTCGCAGCCGTATGTTGCTACTGGGAATATACATGCTCTGATCAGTTGTAACTTTGTTTCTTTGCTTGTGCCTTGCCATAGGTTTTTTCATCTGTATTAGCTTATGTGAAGCAATTGCAAGTCTTCTTTTAATTTCTACTGCACAGTCGCCAGAGCTGTTAATGATTGATCCTAAGTATTCGAATTCATTGACACTTTCCAGTTCTTCGTTATCAATTTCAATTTCTGGTTTGGTCTTTACTTTGTCTGTTGTCAATACTTTGGTCTTCTTGGTGTTTAGGTATAGATTCTGGGCCTCGCTGTGTTTTTTGGTGGACAGAAGTAATTGTTCAAGTCCTTTTGGGTTGGTCGATAGGAGGACTGTGTCGTCAGCATATCTGATTTCCGGGATCTGGTACCCGCCGATGTTAAATGAGTCAAACTCTGTGTGTTCTTGGTCATCTCTTACGTTTCTCATGATATTCTCGGCATAAATGTTAAACAGGTAAGGGGAAAGGGTACAGCCTTGTCTTACTCCTTTCTGTACTTCAAACCATTCTGATGTTTCCCCCCTCTATTCTTACGGCTGCCTGTTGTTCTTGGTACAGCAGTGCGATGAGTTGTATAAGGTGGTTTGGAAATCCCATATTTTTCATAATAGCCCATAACTGCTGATGTTGTACACAATCGAAAGCTTTGGTGTAATCAATGAAACAAGTATGTAGGTCAACGTTGAATTCTCTACACTTTTCTATGATGATCCTCATGTTGAATATATGATCTCTAGTGCCTCTACCTGGTCGAAAACCCGCCTGTACTTCATTTATTTCTGTTTCTAGCTTTTGTTGCATCCTTTTCATTATGATTTGTAAAAGTATTTTGCTGGCATGGCTTATAAGAGCTATAGTTCTGTAGTTTGTGCACAGTTTCAGGTTGCCCTTTTTTGGCCATTATTAGCTGAGAAAAACAATGTGGTGCATTACTTTCTGAACGCCCCTCGTATGTTTTTTGCGTAAGGATTTTTGGGTGTTTGTAAGGATTTTTTTGGTCCGGCGTACAGATTTTTGTCTCAGGAGGTTGACAGGTATGTCATTCTTCACCCTTACATATGTGGTATGTGCAATAGGAAGGTGCGAAGACAAGCTGTCATCGGAAAGGCTGAAAAAAAGGTCGGTCAAAAATATGCCACCGGAAATGACAGGCTTTAATAATGAATTAATGGCTGCTTGTGTCGAATAAAGGAATGGGCTTTTTTTCTGAAATTACCTCCCCTTGATTTTTATAGGTGGCGTGGCGGAAGTTTGGGGAGTCGACTGAAAATTCCTATATATTCTTTGTATATTTCGTCTCATTTTATTCCAATTTTGAGCTATATTAGCCGATCTCGTACCGATCGGTATTTTTTTAATGTATCATCTAGCATTTCTGGTTCTTTTTGTTTTAAAATTATACGCATGTGCTGCAGTTAATAACTGTTTTACTGGTTATTTAAATATTGTGGTTATATAAGTTCTGATTTAGTAAAAATACAATTGGGGTCGCAGTGGCAAACAGGTGTGACGTCCGCATCGAGATCTACAGGTACCGGGCTCGGTTCCCAGTACAGGGAATATATTTGACATTTTTTTTCCCGCAGAACCAGTGGGTGTTAATGATGCAATACTCCTTACTTACATAATCGTTCTTCTTCTACCATGAGGTGTAGAGTTTTGCTAGAGAAAGCGGCATACTATCCTATCGGCTGTTTTCCTCCTGGCCTGGATCCATTCTACTCCTCAGTCCTTCAGAGATTGTCTGTCTTCCCAGCGGACTCTGGGTCGTGCTGGAGGGCTGGATCGCTGATTCTTTGCATTACTCCTATGTATCCCTATTTTAACCCCAAAAAAATTTAGTGACAATATATGTTTGTATTTTTATTTCATAACTATTTTGTTGATTATTTAAACATTTGTTTATATATTATAATTTTACCCAATACTGGGGTCCCTCTGCACCTACATTAATTTATCAGTTCTAGGAGAGTTAGAACTCCGAATCTCGATGCCTTTTTAAAATTAAAAACAAGTTTAAAAAAAGTTTCATGATATTTTAAAAATATTATGTGTAAGGGAAATATCTTATTCAGCTAAGACATATGATTTTTTAAATAGTTTTATATAGGAATATTAGGAGCCGCGCTAGCGTAGTGGTTACAACACCGCTCTGGCGACCGGGTGATTCAGGATCAAACCCGGGCGACGGCATTTGAGGATTTTTCGTCGACCGGGAATTGGACTGGATTAACTCGAGACTTGGCGAGCACATTTGAAGGAGTGTCGTCGACCAAGGATTGGCGGCTCCTGAGCCGACCCAGCTCTAATGGGTACCTCCGAAATCGGCGAGTATCTGCCTGAATGGCGAGGGACACCTGTCTCTGTACAAGAAAAGGGATACTCACGTAAAATCAATGTCAGGTTAGACATTAACAATAACCTGAGATTTCGCCTCGAGTATTAGCGGGCGTACGAAAAAAAAAAAAAAAAAAAAAAACATATAGGAATATTAAATATTTCACATATATGCAAAACACCACTCTACAATTGACTATGGCATTTCCTATGGTTTATGGTCATTAATAATGACATTGATAGCCAAGATTTTGGAAAATTATACTATTGATCAGCTGTCATTCAGCATGTAAACTCAATAACAGCTGATAAAAGTAAATTTCTACTAAATCAGAACGTATACAAACACATATTTAAACAAGTGAAACAGGTATCATTAGCACCGATTGGTTCTGAATAAAAATGTCCATTAAATGTATTCCCTGTCCTGGGAACCTTTAGATCTTCAGGTTGATGCCATACCTCTTTACCACACCCTACCTCAACTATGTTAAAGCTAAATCAGAACATATATAATCACATATTTAAACAACAAGTAAAACAGTTGTATAATTTCATTAAAAAAGGAACCAGAAATTGTTGATCCATTAAAATATATACCTATCAGTACGAGATCGGTTAATATAGTATAGAACTGGAATTAAATGATCCATTAAAAAATATACCTATCAGTACGAGATCGGCTAATATAGTATAGAACTGGAATTAAATGATCCATTAAAAAATATACCTATCAGTACGAGATCGGCTAATATAGTATAGAACTGGAATTAAATGATCCATTAAAAAATATACCTATCAGTACGAGATCGGCTAATATAGTATGGAACTGGAATTAAATGAGGCAAAAACGCAAAGAATGTACAGGATTTTCCTGTCGCCTCCCTGAATTTCCAACGGGAGATCTCGCTAATCTCTTGTTGAGAAAAATAGCCCATTGAAATGATACAAGGTCACCAATGTGGAACTGATGACAAGAACCAATGAAAGAAAACACGAGAAACGACGCTGATGAGGGATAGGACACACAATGAGGAAACTTATTTTTAAATTTTTATTTCTACACTTGTATCTACTGGATATTCATTAAACAAATATCAAACAATGAGAAATAACTACCATTAAACATTTGACAATCAAGTTTGTTTTTTTAACTATTCCCCCCAAACAAACAAAAAATCTATAATGGACAGTAAATTACGGAAATAGCTGGCCGCTATAAAATTTTATGTTAAACAAAACAGATCTCACGAGGTAAAGTTAATGTGAAAAGCATTGTATGTAACAAATTGGCAGTTAACTGTCTTGATTGTGATGTTTGTTACACGTAAATTAGTTTGATTAAGGTGATGAAATAAGAATCTAAAAGTAGGAAGTCTTCTTCTTCCTCGTTCGTCCTGAAAAGGACGTTGGTTGCGTTGTGTCTGTTTACAGCGGAGCTGCAATATCTGCGCCTTTCGGCCGGCACATCCGACTTCAGCACGGCATTTTTTGGGACCGGGTTTGCCTTCCCTCTTCGATCCCTACTCTCTCAGCCAGACTGCAGTGATGCAGCCTGTTTCCAGGACCACCACGTGGAGGTGAAGTAGGGTCTTGGTCAGCTCTGGTTTGCTGACCCTGACGCCAGCAGTCAAGCTATGGGTCGCTGACTGCATTCTCTATTGCTGCGTCTTTGGGTCCCAAAAGTAGGAAGTGAATTTTTAATCACTGTGTGTACGAGGGGTTCTCAACCCATTATTGCTCATTGCCACCTTCTGAGCCTCAGTAACCTTTGTGGCCTCCATCATAGTCGCTGTTAGCTGGGAAAACGTACTTTACCATCTTACTGTAGCCTCCTAAAATATGGTATGGCTCCCTGGGGGGTGGGGGGGAGGGAAGATGATATGGCGCATGTTGAGAACTACTGCTGTATACTACTGTCATCCGTACCTCCATTAGCAATTACCACTAATACACACACTTACGTTATAACAGACCCAGCTACAAACATGTTAGGCTTGCAAAGAATCGAACACAGAAACACACATACACACTTCATTCATTTCCATTTTTTGCTCTATATGGAACACGTGACCACCTCTGCAGCTGGTCCTCATCGGGAGAAAGCCCGCCCCACAGCCTACGTCTGCTCTTACAGCTGTAGTGTCTGACGTCTGCTCTTACAGCTGTAGTGTCTGTAGCAAATTAGTTTTACTTGATGATTTTGTCAGCGCCAAGAATAACCTCATATTGGTCGTCGCTCTTACAGCTGTAGTAAATTAGTTTTACTTGATGATTTTGTCAGCGCCAAGAATAACCTCATAACACTTAACCGGATTAACGAAAGAAAAAACAACTTAATTTTTAAAGGGTTAAGAATTGTGCACGCAGACCCGTCTAATATTCTGCCCTTTCTCTCCCTGTCATCTTGCATACTGTATCCTTTCATTCGCTCATGTACGAGGTGTGTTCAAATGAAACCCGTCCCAGTGGCTTTATAACAAATATATGTAAGGTACATCAGCAGGAGTAGTAGAATTAAATACAGCAATTGTTATGAAGCAAGTACCCACTGGGGTTCTTTAGAAATAGTCACCATAGGCATTCAGACACGCATCCCACAGCTTGAGTAGACGGCGGATGCCGTCCGAAAACAATGACTTTGGTTGCTTATTGAATCATTTGGTCACCGAGGCCCTGTAGTGACTTTCTAAATACAATATCTAAATTAATATATAACAGTATAGGGCATAAAGGCAAAGATAAGAAAGTACAAAAGAATTTTTTGCTAGAACGGTTGGTGTCGCCTACGCCTTCAGATAATTATTTGCTAACGAATAGCCGAACAAAACGGTACCCAATTTTTCAAATTCGTCCTTGACATAAACAACCAATTTTCCTTCTTCTTCTTCTTCGATCCTTAACCACCGACCGTCAAAGCAGTCAGTGGCCATCACGCCTAGTGGCGTCTTGTAGGGCAACAACAAATTGATTCCACTTTGCACGGTCGGTGGCCATCCTTCGTACAGTGCCCCAACTCTGGTTCATTCTTTGCATCTCAGCCTCCACAGTCCTCCGCCAAGTTGTTTTTGGTCGGCCTCTCTTTCGCTTTCCTTCAGGGGTCCAAAGCATAGCTGTTCTTGTGATGGCATCGGGGTCTCTTCTGAGGACATGACCAACCCAGCTCCAGCGTCTGCCAGCTATGATGGTGTGCATGTCCTCTTGCTTGCTACGAGTAAGCAGATCTTGGTTGGTGATGGTATTCGGCCAAAAGATGCGTTGAATTTTTCTTAGGCATGTTGTTTGAAAAGAGGACAATTTTGACATTTCCTTCTCTGTGACTCTCCAGCATTCCGCACCATAGAGAAGCACAGAAAGCACGCAACTCTGGAATAATCTTAATTTTGTGCTTGTGCTGTATTGGGAGGACTTCCAGATGTTATTTAGGCTAAAGAAGGCTGTTCTTGCCTTATTCATTCTGATGTTGATGTCTTTGCCTGCCCCACCGTCTGGTGTTACTATGCTTCCTAGGTATGTGAAGGTATCTGTCAGTACCAGTTGCTGATTCCTTACTGATATGGGCTCAGGGTTGCTCACATTGAGCGTCATGACCTCAGACTTCTTTAAATTGATGTTCAAGCCCACCTGCTGGCTAAACTTATTAAGTCTATCCGTTTTTTCCTGGATGTGTTGATGTGAATGTGCCAGCAGTGCAATGTCATCTGCATATTCCAGATCTTCCAATGTAGAAAATGTTGTCCATCTTATTCCTCTTGGACTGCCCTATGTTGTCTGGCGCATCACCCAGTCTATGACTGTTAAAAATAGAGTGGTTGATAAGGGGCATCCCTGTCGTACTCCTGTCTTCACCTCGAAGGCTAGGTTGCTCTGCCCAACACTACACGTAAAGTTGGCATAGAGGCTTTTTATGATTGACACTATGCAGCTTGGAATTCCATAAGCCCTCAGTATTTTCCATAAACTGTCCCTATGTATGCTGTCAAAAGCCTTTTTCAAAATCAACAAAATTTATGTAAAGCTGTCTTTGCCATTCTGAGCACTGCTCTATAATGTTCCTGAGAGTGAATATGTGGTCTACACATCTTCTGTTCTTTCTAAATCCTGCTTGTTCTTTCCTCAGTTTGTAGTCTACTGCCTTTGAAATTCTCTGTATAATTATCCTGCCTAGTATTTTGCTGGGAACTGAGAGAAGAGTGATTCCTCTCCAATTATTGCAGTCTGCAAGATCTCCCTTCTTGGGCAATTTGACAATTATTCCTTTGTTCCACTCTGATGGTGTTGTCCCCGTTTTCCACACTTGTGCAAATAGTGGTTCTAATAGTTCTGCTGCTAGCTCAGGGTCTGTCTTAAATAGCTCTGCATTTAAGTTATCATGGCCCGGAGCTTTACCGTTCTTTAACCCTTTGATTGCTGTGATGATTTCTTCTTTTCGTGGAATGTCTGTATTTACATCTAGATCGTGTTCAGCCTCAGGAACATTCAATTGTATCTCTGGTATTTCCTTGTTCAGAGTTTCTCTGAAGTGCTTTGCCCATCTTGTTTCCTGTCCCTCTGCTGTTTTGATGAGATTTCCTTGCTTATCTCTTACTAATGTAATATTGTTTGCACCTTGTTTTCCGCTGATGAATTTAGTTTTTTTTTGTATACTGTGCTTTGTTCATTTCTCAGTGCTGCCTCTTCTGCCTGTTTTGCAAGATCGTCTAGGAAATTCCTTTTGTTGGCTCGGGTTTGGCGTTTAACTTCCCTGTCCAGCTGGCTGTACTGTTCGCTATATAGTTGCTTTAACCTGGGGGACTTCGCTTCTGTTTTCTTTCTTTTCATTTCCTTTCTCATCTTTATGGTGTTTAGTGTTTCTGGTGTTATCCAGTCTTGCTTCTTCCTTTCCTGGAATCCTAAGCATGATTTGCTACTTTCCTTATATATTGTTGAAATGGTGTTGAAATTCTGGTCTATATCATCAGTCAATGTCTTTTCCTGGCTTTTGGCAAATTGATATCGTTTCTTAATGTCGGCCGCAAAAGCTTTTCTGGTAAGGGGGTCCTTCAATTTGCTGATGTCAAACCTTTTCTGTGTAGTTACAGTTGGTCCAGCCCTTCTTAGTTTCACTTTCAGTTTTGCTACTACTAAATGGTGATCACTTCCCACATCTGCACCTCTTCTTACCTTCACATCTTGTAATGCATGTCTCCATCTACCGTTAACCATGATGTGGTCTATCTGGTTTCTGTCCCGACCATTTGGTGATTCCCATGTTAACTTGTGAATTTCCTTATGTGGGAAAAGTGTCCCTCCAATGACCAGGTTGTTAATGCTACAGAAACTTATTAGCTTATCCCCATTTTCGTTTGCTGTTCCGCTGCCGCATTTCCCCATTGTTCTTTCATTATATGTATTGTGTGTACCAACTTTCGCGTTGAGGTCTCCCATTACTATAACAAGATCATATCTAGGTGTGTCTTCCATTTCTTTCTGCAGTTGTTGATAGAATTCATCCTTGACCTCCTCATCGCTATCATTCGTTGGTGCGTAGCATTGTATTATTGTAGTGTTGGTGAATCTCCCTCTCAATCTCAATCGTATCAGTCTGTTGTTGATGGGTTTCCATTCCAGTAATGTCCTTTCTATCCCTTTCTGTAGAATAATGGCTACGCCTTCACTGTGCTGTCCATCCTCTCTTCCAGAGTAAAGTACTGTTTCTCCTGTTGCTGTTTTAACTTTTCCTGCCCCTGTCCATCTGCTTTCACTTATCCCCAGGATGTGTAACCTATAGTTTCTCATTTCTGCCGTGACCTGTCTTAGTTTACCTGTCTCGTACATTGTCCTGACATTCCAAAATCCTATTCTTGTATCCTGTTTTGCGGTCAGGACATCCGTTTTCATGTCAGTGGCTTCCTTTCGGCTTTCACCACTGACAGTCATACGAGCCACAGACTCCGAATGTCCATATTGCAGCAAAGTTTGTTCATTTGATGTTGTTTCCGTAACTTCATTATTTTTTTACATAGACAGGGGTGTCAGCCCTATGCAAAACCCCCAACCTGGAGGACCAGGGTACCAGCTTTTGTCTGACCCCTACCCACACAGACCAGTCCAGCTTGGTTGAACCTACCAGGAGTAAAACTCCCACTGGCATAGCTCTGGGGATTGTCAGGGTACGCAAGCTGCCATACCGCTACAAGGTATAGGTACCATTGATGGCAGTACACTTTTCCTAGTTCTAAGAAAATATTTGCCTAAAATGCATTGTGGAACGAGGAGGGGCAAGGATAGATGAAATGCTAATTCGTGTCGCATTGATTTTAAACTAAAATCAAACTGTAGCACAGGGGCAAGCCTTGCCTTAGGGGTTTCCCCAATACAATGAAAAAGTTAGAATTGTGGACACTACGGTCATGGAAACTTGTTAAGCTCTTATTATGAATGACCTAAGCTCTCGTATTTAGCTTGAAAGTACATGGAAAAAGAGTGAACGAGAGGTAGTTTAAAAATAAACAACTAACATAGAAAAAAAGATAGAATTTTGAACCAAACCGCATAGCCCCTTAAAAATCATAGATTCGTGTACCTGAAGACTTGCTGACCAAGAATATGGTGTTAGTTATATAAATAGTCCCTTAACTAATCAACTATTGATAAAACCATACATAGAGATCAGAGATACTGTCAGGTCAAGTTATATCTGCTTAGATTGGATCGCATATTTTTTGGGAAAAAAGTAGGTGACAGATAGGCTCAGATAGTGCAGTGAATCCGATTGGGTAGCATTTGAAGGGAGACGAAATATTATTGGCTGACCTTTGAATAAACATAAATAGCCTAGTAACGTAGAAAGGTTTGAATGATATTTTTTTGAAAGACTGTTTACCCTTGTAAAATTAAGAGTGATTGGCAAACTGAATCGATATTGTCAGAATAAGCATTAGGGGGGACGCCATTACTAAAAAATTTTCAACAGCGATAGATGAGATCAGGCTGTGCTTTCAAATATAATTTCTGGGCAGCCTGGACAACAAAACAGATCGAAACTGTGTCAGTCATCGTCTCTGTGTATTTCATTGAACAAATTGTGGTAAGATTGACATTTATTAATCTGTATTTTATATAAAAATTGAATGTGAAATAATAATATATGTCTGGACATGAGTGGGTCTATAGCGAACATGAGGCAAAGCCTAAAGATTGATCCACCATGTGATAGACTGTCAGAGAGGTGTAAAACTACAAGAATATGTATGATTGTCATAAAGGAGCATAACACCTATCCTATTATATGGAAGAGATTACAGCTGGAATTGCAGTGGCGTTGTAACTATTAGGGGAGATGAATACTGGTGTACATTGTCACATAAAAAGAAAATGGTGGCATAGGTTTGTATAAGGATATGACCCTTTTTGTTTGTTTGTAATGTACATGTCCTTCATTGTGGACTATTAGTGTCCAAGCTAAGTTCTCGTTCGGCACCTGAGAGCTCAACTACAGAATTAAAGAAGAAATATAAAAAGTGACAGTGAATAAAACTGGGACAAATATTTAATAGTTCCACAAGTGACAAATAGAAACAAACATTGCTAAAAGGGTATGATTTCAAACAACAACCTAGTGGTACTACCAGTATTACCTTAAAGTAGGAGAACACTACAGACGTATATTAGAAAAATATTTTATGTATGGACAGAGGATCTATTGTGCTATTTGACTGATGTAAATGATTATTGTGATTTCACTTTAAAATTGTCAATCCTGATTCCAAATAAATTAGAATCAGGATAATAAAATTGTAAAAATCAAATTTACACAAAATTTCAACCTCAGTCTTAAATAAGATAGCCTTTTAAAGTGTCGTTTGCATGTTATTGTGGTAGTACTGTGTGCTGTTGTGAATAATAAACTATTTGTTTGTATGTTTGTTAATTTTTGTATATTACACTCTACATTCATAACCCTAGACACTAAACGAAGTCATTTAATATAATAATAAATACATTTTGAATGAGATAAAAGAGGTGGTAGCGGAAAGGTGCCCTGAAAAGTTCACAATACTATTGGGTAAATTCAGGGACCTTCATAGCTAATCTCATTTATTAACACATTAATACCTAACAATAAATTCATAACATCAAATCCACCACATATATTGGGGGCTCGTCCGGGATTTTAAACCTCTCCCACCACACATATATTGGGGTCTCGCTCCTCGGGATTGAATTTCTCTTAACACCAGCTATATTGGGTAGTTGCTTCTGGGATTTTAAATTCTTAAAATATTATCAAGTATATTAGGAATCTCAGAGAGTATAAAATTAAAAGCATTCCTTTTGGAGAAATTAAATAGTAGTTGAGCTATCAGTGCCTGTGGTTGTTCTTGGTTATCATTAGAAATTATTAGCCATAATTAGAGATTTGTATAGTTAGAAATTTTAAAGGTTGCATAGTACAAATGGCTGATCTGGCAAAGTTTCGATCTGCTGCTGTGCTGACTGCTAAGGAAATGAACATGGAGGGTCAGGCTTTGATCCAATATGTAACTTCAGAATGTGACAAGTATATTGAAAGGGAAGATAGGAAGTTAGCAGAAGAAAGAAAATTACAGTTACAAATTGAGGCTGACAAAGAAATTAAGAGGTTGCAGATTGAGGCTGACAAGGATGCTAGGGCATTGGAGACAGAAGAAAAGAGATTGGCAGCTGAAAGAGAAGAAAAGAGACAGGCTGCTGAAAGGGAAGCAGAAAAGGAGGAGCAGAGATTGCAAAGGGAGCATGAGTTACGACTAAGGGAGTTGGAAATTCAAGGCCATGCTCTTGAAAATGGTGCCAGCCCCTTTGCCTCAGATGCCACTGCCAGTCAGGGAACCTCAGCCTCAGCTATGGGTTTTCATGTAGATCATTTTGTTGAGAAAGAAGATGACATCGAAGGGTACTTAAGTAGATTTGAACTTTTAGCTACTACATATGGGTTAGAGAGAGAGAGAGGTGGAGCCTCAAGTTATCACAAGGGCTTAGAGGAACGGCTTATGAAGTTTTTGCCAAGATGAGCAGAGATGACCAAGACAATTATGACATGCTAAAGCAGGCTCTTTTATTAAGATACGAAAAGAACGGAGAATTTTATAGAAAAAAATTTAGGAATGCCAAACTACTGTCGGGTGAGACTTATCACCAGTTCTCTGCACGGTTAGAGACCTACTTGGAGAAATGGACTGTTCTGGGGAAAACCCAAGATCTTAAGGAGATGATCCTTATTGAGCAGCTAAGAGAGTCCATGGCTCCAGACCTGAGAAAGTTTCTCATGGAACAAGGTGCAGAGAGGTTGGGTGAGTTACTAAATGTCGCTGAGAGGTATCAGGCAGCCCAGGCAGAGGTAGTTGGTAATAAAAAGAAACAGGTAGACAATTTTAAGGCACCTCAAAACTTTAATATGTTTGACCATAGAGACCAGAACAAAGGTAAGCAATATTTTGATAGGCCACGCAATGACTATAAACATAAGACCTCACAATTGAATGAAAGGAAAAATGATGAAAGAAAACCTTTTAACCAAGGAAAGAAGTATTGTAAAAATAGTCGGATGGACAACCATAATACTGAAAATTGTAGAAGGAAAACTCCTACTTTCGCTGCAATGAAAATGGGGAGTAAAGGTCAACCTCACTGAACAATAGGAACCTTACCACCCCCCAGTGTGTGAAGATGTAACATGCAATTGTGTCACCATAAGGTGTTTGTATGATACTGGATTAGATTATGATTCAGTTATGAGTTCTCACCTGGTGCAGGCAGATCAATACACCACAGAAACAGTGGAGATTCAAACTGCAACCAAGGACGTAGCGACCATGACACTTCCCGTCGCCAGGATAAATGTGAAAACGCGATATGTGGAAGGAATCATAAAAGCAGCAGTGATAAATGAACCAATCTACCCTCTGATATTGGAGTGTAGATATGTCTTCTTGGGGAATCCCAAGAGACCTGTGACCATGGCAACAGTGCAGACCAGATCACAGTCAAAAAAGGAGGAGGATAATCCGATAAATACCCATCTAGATGAGGTGAGGAATGCACAGGCGGAGGATAAGACCCTCAAGCCTTGTTTTAAGAAATTGCCCAAATGTCATACACCTCCAGGCAAGGGAGATTTCTATATGAAGAACAAATAGATATATAGGAAGGCTGGAAATGGATCCAATGGTCACTGACAGCTGGTAACTTCCAATTTCATATAGGACTAAAGTGTTGGAACTAGGGCATGCGATTCCCTTCAGTGGCCATATGGGGATCAGCGCAACAGGACAGCGTATAGCTTGTCATTATTTCTGGCCAGGAATAACTGAAGACATAAAAAGATATGCAAAATCCTGTCCAGAGTGCCAACGGGTAGCTCCAAAGCATTGGACTGCTCCAGCAACTCTAGGGGAAATGCCCATAGTGGGAACATCTTTTGAAAGAGTTGCCGTGGACATTGTGTGACCTCTCACTCGGACCAAGAGGAGGAACAGTTACATTCTGACTCTGGTGGACACTTGTTCTATGTGGGGAGAGGCGGTAGCCCTGTCATCAATTGATTCGAAGCATGTGGCAGAGGCATTACTCACAATCTTCACCAGGTTAGGCTTTCCTAACCAAATCTTGACAGATAATGGCTTTCAGTTCAAGAGGAAACTAACAAGAAGTATTCAGGATCTTTCAAGCCAAACACTTTCATTGTAGCCCGTATCATCCTCAAAGAAATGGCCAAGTGGAAAGATATAACGGAACACTCATGTCGATCCTGAGGAAGTTGGCACATGAAAAACCAGAGACATAGGACCAGTACCTTCCCGCCGCCTTGTTTGCCTATCGGGAGGTACCCCATAGTTCAACCGGTAGGGCCCCGGCAACATTGTTATTTGGAAGACCAATAAAAGGTCCCTTGGAAGCATTGTTAAGGACCTGGACCGATGAAAAGGCAGAAGAAAATATTACCTCATCATATCAATATATGAACGAGCTGACCACTCGTCTTAAAACTGGCTGGAAACTTGCCAATAAAATTTGAGACAAGCCAGGAAAAAGCATGCTGCCTATTACAATAAGAAAGCGAAGGATCGAGAATTAGCTGTGGGAGAGAAGGTGCTCCTTCTACTGCCCGGCAGCCAGAATAAATTGCAAATTGGATGGCAAGGTCCATATACAGTTCTAGAGAAGGTGTCTAGGACAAATTATAAGATAGATAAGAAAGGGAAAGAGAAAATCTATCATGTGAATCTCCTGAAGAAATATCTGGATAGAGAAAACCAGGAAGAGACACACCTACTGACCCTGTCTGTTGCAATGGAGATGAAAAAGGAACAACTCACTTCTCATGAATATCCTTTACATCCCTGTGAAACCGCTGCACAGGTACTAATCAGCACACACTTAACGGAAAATCAGAGGGAGAGGGTTCAACAGGTTCTGAATAATCATACAGATGTGTTAACGGACCATCCGGGGCATTCAAATTTATTGGAGTATGATATGAAACTCATAGACCCAACACCAATCTGTATGAAAGCCTATTCGATTCCGTTCGCTAAGGAAAAAGTTTTAAGGGAGGAGATAGATTATCTGTTGAGAGAAGGTATTATCTCGCACAGTGAATCTCCCTACAGCTCCAGTGTGGTTCTGTTAAGAAAACCCTCTGGAGAACACCGGCTGTGTATAGATTACAGGAAACTGAATGCTGTCACAGAAGGTCAGGTGGATCCATTACCTGGTACAAATCAGCTGTTTGCCAGGCTGAATAGAGCTAAATATTTCTCTAAAGTGGATTTGAGTAAAGGCTACTATCAGATTCCAGTAAAGCCGGAAGTCAAACCTTATTTAGCCTTTAGCACCTCGGAAGGACATTATGAATTTAATATGTTGCCATTCGGGCTGAAAAATGCACCGAGTGTGTTTTCGAGGATGATGAGAAAGTTACTGGATCCCCTGAAGAATCCATGCATCACCAACTTCATGGATGATATTCTCATAGCAACAGAAACATTTGAGGGACACATTAACTCTATGAATATGTTGTTTGATCGACTGAGAGAGACCAATTTGACAGCTAGACCGACGAAATGCTGTGTTGGATGTAAAGAGCTAGAATTCTTGGGATACACAGTACATCAGGGAAACATAACCCCTGACCCCAAGAACCTGGGGAAGTTAAAAAAAGCACCAAGACCACAAACAAAAAAAGATGTGCGATCTTTTGTCTCATTATGTGGGTTTTACCAAAAGTATATTAAAAACTTTAACTCCATATGTGCTCCCTTGACTGATTTAACGCGCAAAGGAAATCCTGATAGAATTATTTTGACAGCGCAATGTGAATTAGCATACCAAGAATTGAAAGAAAAGCTCACAAGCAGGCCTATTTTGAAATTACCTAACTTGAGTCAAGAATTCATAGTGAGAACGGATGCTAGTAATATCGGTTTGGGTGCAGCTCTATTACAACGGTCAAATTCACTTGATGGGGAATTAACCCCAGTAGCTTATGCTAGCCGTAAGTTGAACACAGCAGAACAAAAATATTCAACAAGTGAAAAAGAATGTCTGGCAGTCATATGGGCTATAAAAAAGTTCAAGATTTATCTTTATGGAAAATCATTTAAGATCCAGACAGACCATAAACCACTCGTGTGTCTGTCACAAGCAAGGCATGAAAATGCTAGATTGTTACGCTGGTCTTTGCTCCTACAGCCATTCCAGTTTACCATAGAGTACATTCCCGGAAAAACCAATGTCGGCGCTGATTTTTTAAGCAGACATCCGTATGACGAACATAAGAGTAGTCACCAGGCATAGATAGTAAATTCATCTATGTGTATTTAGAAGTAGGAACTGACATATGATCGTCTGTTCTAAAGGGAGGAGATGTGTAGTGACTTTCTAAATACAATATCTAAATTAATATATAACAGTATAGGGCATAAAGGCAAAGATAAGAAAGTACACAAGAATTTTTTGCTAGAACGGTTGGTGTCGCCTACGCCTTCAGATTATTATTTGCTAACGAATAGCCGAACAAAACGGTACCCAATTTTTCAAATTTGTCCTTGACATAAACAACCACTTTTCCTAGTTCTAAGAAAATATTTGCCTAAAATGCATTGTGGAACGAGGAGGGGCAAGGATAGATGAAATGCTAATTCGTTTCGCATTGATTTTAAACTAAAAGCCAACTGTAGCACAGGGGCAAGCCTTGCCTTAGGGGTTTCCCCAATACAATGAAAAAGTTAGAATTGTGGACACTACGGTCATGGAAACTTGTTAAGCTCTTATTATGAATGACCTAAGCTCTCGTATTTAGCTTGAAAGTACATGGAAAAAGAGTGAACGAGAGGTAGTTTAAAAATAAACAACTAACATAGAAAAAAGATAGAATTTTGAACCAAACCGCATAGCCCCTTAAAAATCGTAGATTCGTGTGCCTGAAGACTTGCTGACCAAGAATATGGTGTTAGTTATATAAATAGTCCCTTAACTAATCAACTATTGATAAAACCATACATAGAGCTCAGAGATACTGTCAGGTCAAGTCATATCTGCTTAGATTGGATCGCATATTTTTTGAGAAAAATGTAGGTGACAGATAGGCTCAGATAGTACAGTGAATCCGATTGGGTAGCATTTTGAAGGGAGACGAAATATTATTGGCTGATCTTTGAATAAACATAAATAGCCTAGTAACGTAGAAAGGTTTGAATGATATTTTTTTGAAAGACTGTTTACCCTTGTAAAATTAAGAGTGATTGGCCAACTGAATCGATATTGTCAGAATAAGCGTTAGGGGGACGCCATTACTAGAAAATTTTCACCAGCGATAGATGAGATCAGGCTGTGCTTTCAAATATAATTTCTGGGCAGCCTGGACAACAAAACAGATCGAAACTGTGTCAGTCATCGTCTCTGTGTATTTCATTGAACAAATTGTGGTAAGATTGACATTTATTAATCTGTATTTTATATAAAAATTGAATATGAAATAATAATATATGTCTGGACATGAGTGCGTCTATAGCGAACATGAGGCAAAGCCTACAGATTGATCCACCATGTGATAGACTGTCAGAGAGGTGTAAAACTACAAGAATATGTATGATTGTCATAAAGGAGCATAACACCTATCCTATTATATGGAAGAGATTACAGCTGGAATTGCAGTGGCGTTGTAACTATTAGGGGAGAGGAATACTGGTGTACATTGTCACATCAAAAGAAAATGGTGGCATAGGTTTGTTTAAAGATATGACCCTTTTTGTTTGTTTGTAATGTACATGTCCTTAATTGTGGACTATTAGTGTATGCTAGGTATTAAGAAGGATGCATACCTTCACATTTCAGAGGTCCTGGGTACTGACATTAATGTGGTACCAAACGCTTGAAAACTGATTGATTCAGGACTCTGCCTGTTTACTGCGAGCCCATGCTAGTGGCCATTGCCTATCAAACAGGGAACAGATTGTCCAGCGAGCAGAGGAAAGGTTCAACCTATATTCTACTGCCAAGATAAGTTCTCGTTCGGCACCTGAGAGCTCAACTACAGAATTAAAGAAGAAATATAAAAAGTGACAGTGAATAAAACTGGGACAAATATTTAATAGTTCCACAAGTGACAAATAGAAACAAACATTGCTAAAAGGGTATGATTTCAAACAACAACCTAGTGGTACTACCAGTATTACCTTAAAGTAGAAGAACACTACAGACGTATATTAGAAAAATATTTTATGTATGGACAGAGGATCTATTGTGCTATTTGACTGATGTAAATGATTATTGTGATTTCACTTTAAAATTGTCAATCCTGATTCCAAATAAATTAGAATCAGGATAATAAAATTGTAAAAATCAAATTTACACAAAATTTCAACCTCAGTCTTAAATAAGATAGCCTTTTAAAGTGTCGTTTGTATGTTATTGTGGTAGTACTGTGTGCTGTTGTGAATAATAAACTATTTGTTTGTATGTTTGTTAATTTTTGTATTACACTTACACATAACTCTACATAATAATAAATACATAAAAGAAGCGGAAAGGTACCCTAGTTCACAATACTATTGGGTAAATTCGACCTTCAAGTCATATTAATACCTAACAACAAATTCATAACATCAAATCCACCACAGGCCCTGACGTCTGCATCGGAGTCGAATCGTTGTCCCTTTAGAGATTTTTTTAAGGTTCCGAAAAAAGGAAAGTCACATGGTGACAGATCGGGGCTGTAGGCTGGGTGTGGCAGAACTTCCCACCTTTTCCTTGCTAACGCTTCCTGCACAATGTTCGCAACATGTGAACGAGCATTGTCGTGCAACAGAATCACACCACGCGAAAGCATGCCGGGTCGCTTATTCTTGATGGCTGTTTGCAGGTTGTCTAGTGTGTCTTTGTAACGGATGGCATTGTTGTTCACGCCAGGCTCTTTAAAGTCTACCAATAACACACCTTTCAATACTTCAGTTTCTTCCTGACCACCATTTGAACTGTCCCAAGAGACACAGCGAATTCCTCTGCTAGCAAACGTAAGCTCCAACGACGGTCCACACGTATTGCTGAATCAATCTCAACGATGTCTTCTTCTGTCGCAACAATATGCACCTGACCTGGCCGCGGAAAATCTTTCGTTAACTGATGTCCTTCTATAATATTCGTGCCCAGTATTTCACTGTAGTCTTAGACACACTTTCGTCACCATACACTGCTTTCATTCGGCGATGAATGTCGACTGGTCGACATCCTTCGGCTGTTAGGAACTGAATCACCGCTCGCTGATCGACCTTGGACGGATTCCTTATCACACCGGCCATTATTTTAACGGTCTGCAGCACAACCAATGAATACTAGGAGAATGAACACTTACACACTTGTACATTCGTATGTGCTTATTATGTCAGATGTGACGTCATCATGCTCCTGCTACGAATGTCCACTTGGCGCAGCACGGTCGGGTTTCATTTGAACACGCCTCGTACTTTGAGCATTATTTAGGCATGCATCATTATACATGTCGAGAATGAGAGAGAGAGTTAGAGAGAGAGAGAGAGAGAGAGAGAGAGAGAGAGAGAGAGAGAGCGAAAAGAGTGAGTGAGAAGGAACGAACGAACTTTATTTTCAAAGGGTTTAGAATTAGGCACACAGGCCCGTCTAACATTCTACCCTTTCTTTCTCTCGTCGTCCATACTGAATCCATTTATTCCCACATGTATCTTAAACAATATATTTTAAAATTATAATATACCATAAATAAAATAAAATACAATAAAATAAAATTCAACATTGTAACAATATGATAACAGTTACGCACATTTACAGGACCTTATCATAATTAATATTATACAGGGCAAAATTATTTTTAAAACCTACGTAAGATATTATATACGAGATTTAGGAACATAATTAAATTAAGGTGGCATATAATCTGCATTCATGATGTACTAGTCTGCGATTGTATAAATATGAACTACGCGTGCTTTTTAGATCATGTGGAAGATTATTTCACAGATGAGCAGCAGAAAAAGCTAAACTTTTCTTGAATAAGTCAAGCCTTGGCGTGAGCACGTGTAATTTGTTTCAGCATTGACTGGATGCGTCTTCCATTGTATTTGGAAACATGCCACAGATGCGTTGGAGCATTCTGTGATAGAATTTTGTGAATGAATTTGACTTTGTTGAAGAAAAAGCGCTTTATTAAAGGTAATATATTACAATACTTATATGGATCTACACACTGTATAAGGTGTTTGTCAGAAACTAGGCGCATTGCATGTTTTTGTAATGAATAGAGTCTCTTACCTCAAACAGTGCCTTAGAGAGAGAAAGAGAGAGAGAGAGAGAGAGAAAGACAGAGAGAGAGACAGAGAGAGACTGGTGTATGCATAAACAGGCATAAGTGATATCTTTTAAAAAATGAATAAATAAAAGGAGTTAGATAAACAGAAAAGACGTAGATAGAGACGTTATTTACTGAAATGCTCCCTAACATTCTAAAAACGTCCTTTGCATTCAAGCTAAATTTAGTATGTGAATCACGTGAGATGGAATACCTCTAAAGATAAAATATCTCACCGTGGTAACATCAACGTGATAGGCTGTCGTCTTATCTCTTACCAGCGTGTCTGTTTTAATAGTTTTGTTAGTATCTACTTAGGGAGATGGGTGGCTTGTTTCACGTACCACATCTCCATGACAGATTTCTTGCCCCTGGAAAGCTCTGGTTTAAACTTTGGTACAGACAATCTATTTAACTGCTTAAATAGTCACTTATTTTTAAAATGTGTTGTTTCATTGTTCACATTATATTCATAATCATCAACAACATCATCATGAACATCATCATGAACGTCATCATCAACAACATCATCATCAACAACATCATCATCAACAACATCAACATCAACAACATTATCATCAACGTCATCATCATCATTATTTTCCGTTACACTCCTTGTCACGAGAGGGTGTTAATATTATTTAAATATAAGATATCCTGGACACAAAGTTATATCAGGTGATACCAGGATAGTGCCAGATAAGAGACTGGTCTTATAAGTAATACCCCCTTCTCTGAAAAGAGTAAGGGTGTATATACATCAAAGATAAGATCAAGCTGTATAAGTTCCTACGTATGATGATAATGTGTTATCCTAGGTCCCTAAATACTCCTTTCCAGATCCTCCTCTGTTAATAATGTTAAGCTCTGCTAGGGGTATTAAACTAAACTATTTACCAACAAGAACTGTAACCTAACTTAAATAATTCAAGTAAGTCTGTTGGTAAATATTTAAAATTTATTTTATGCAGTTTTTCTTTTCTTTGTGAAAATCTTTCACTGAACTCAAAATTTGATTACAACATTAAATGAATAAAATCACTTGTAAAACGTTTAAAATTATGTACAGTCTTTAAATTTGTAGGAAAGATCTTCTCTCTTGCCTGAACTCACTCTGATTGTAGACTATCTTTATTTTAGGAGCAATAACAGTTCCTCACAGTTTCTGAATTACTGTCAATCATTAAATAAGATTTTGCCTATCTAGCTGCCATGAATGGTCATCATTAAATATAACTGTCTTTGATTGTGGTAACACTGGTGTATACTGGACAGTAGCCTTGGGTGGCCACTAGTATGATTTAATTGTATTCAAGCCTGTCACATTTCTATTCTGGAAGGGAAGATCAACTGAGATTCCTTCAGGCAGTATGTACTGGGTGGCTGTCCCTCTTGAATTAAAGGGCTGTCGCACCAATAGCTCCTATAGTGTGGCTGGCTCCTTAAGGTGTACTTTTAGTTATAGCATGTAACCTGAAATACAATTGTTAACCACTGTATTGTCTATCTCTATCTCTCTAACACAGATGTAATGGATAAGAGAACGTTTTCAGACAGTGTGCAGGTAGATGTACAGGGCAGAATAGATCAGTAATAACACAATCCAGTTCACTGTGACGATAATCTTTCTCCAATTCCTTGGTCACAATTAGCTGTCCATGATTCGCCTCCATACAATTATTAGGTTTTGTTGAAAATACTATGTGATATCTTAAAAATACAGTAATGCAATTCCTTTCATCCTTTCCTTTGTTCCTGGTGTGTGTCCCATTCCATCAAGAAATAATTCTTTATATGCTTTTCTAAAACTACGAACATACTTCCCGCTGCCATTCTCATTTATTTGAATATACACAGGCTTGGTTTTGCCTCCAGAAATTACACAGTAGTTTTATAACACAATTTAACACACTTTCTAACGCACCATTTAATTAATTAATTAAACAATATAAATATATATGTCGTAGATTTGTGATAGGTGATTAAGACTTAGTTTGGTTCCTTTTGAATAGACATAGAACTAGGTGATAGCTCAGTGAGATGATAAAATAGAAATAGATTTCACGGGTGAGATGGAGGAACTATATTAGATTCTGTCTCTGACACTCGAGAAGCTTCTCTCAGTCAGCCTATCATCTACAACAGAGTTAGATTAGTCAGACAAATCTAATATAATATATACTAATATATATATACCTCCCATACACACACACACGTAAGTGACTACAATAGACACACAGACGTGAACCTATGACAATGAAAATATAGATAATTGGGAAAGAACTGACCGCCACACTGATTAAGTTTAATTGTGAAGTTTAATTATCAAAATAAACTTCCATCACAACATATAAAATTACATCAAACATATACAAATAGTCATAAAGTCAATGAATTTCTACAAGAAAGATAGACCCATTGATATCATCTTTTCCCCCGATGTATAGCCCACAGTCCTGTTAGAAGAAAAGTGATAGTCACAAAGAGTCACGGATACATATGATTTAGTCTAAGATTTCCCTTTAAAGGTATGAACAGACTTGGATACTCTGATCTATCCTAAGAAAAAATATTGTTAGCAACAAAAACAAACTTGCATAAAGAAAGTTAAGACAGCAAAATGGGTGCCAAAATACAACAATAAAGGAATCACTCAGTCCTGCATTCACTCTATTCAGTCAGCCGTGATCACGTGCCTTTCATTCGTACTCACAGCTTTGGTAGCAACTTCTGGAAACACAATTTTTAGGACATGCACATACAGACTCTCCAATGGTAGACTTGGCCAAGAGAACCCCAGTTCCAAAAAGACGGGTTGAATTCAATGCTTCAGGGAACGTTTTCTTGGTTATTCTAATTTTAGGATATCTGGTTCTGTCACATTAAAATTGTCCAGGCACGAACGTTAACAGCGAGCACGGTGTCAATAGCTTAGGTTTCTAGTAATTAGGAATGTCAGGTAACTGCCTTCTCTCAGTATAGGACTTTATTTGGTCGCACCACCACTGGTCAAAACTACGTCGGAATGTTACTGATAGTGATATTTACTTGCCACAAGGGCTGAAAATGTACTTGAGAGTTTGTAAAGAAATATGATCTGGCTCAAAGACACAGTATAAGCATTTAGTCCTTAAAAAAACCGTTATTGAGTGTTGTACTCTGTCTATTCATGGAGACACACACACTGTCAGACAGGTGATAACTTGTAAACCCACGTGATTAAAGGTAAATTGTTTCTTCTCTCAATTGTACTCAAACGCTGGCAAAGTTTGGGTCACCCCAGTTTTTACTGAATAAAGAAAAACAACATATAAAATACTTATACATACTATGTACTCGGTTATAACTTACATTATAAACTGCAAGCGGAGAGCTTGACTTATCATTTAAATCTCCCGTGAAATAAGTTATATAAATAAAATCAATCATCATGAATTAGAAATACACACGTATTTCGTCAATACTCAATGATGAATCAGTGCAGTTATAAGTTAGTTTAAAATATTCTCGACTGATTTCTAGTAGTTTAATTAAATTCCTTAATAGCCAAATGAGTTTAAGCTTGAACTTATAATTTATTCTGCTTTCCACTGAAACACGTCACTAGAGAATAATACAGACTTATAAATTATTTACTCTGCACAAAAGAAACTAGTGAAATATAATAAGCGATTTAACACTTAATCACTCGAAAAATACTAGATTATATTTACCTCAACACAGAACTACTAAGAACTAAATCCACTTCGACCAACTAAATGCCATCATCTATCAACAGAGATTCTTAGGAATCGAACGTAGGTTGTTCTAGTCTTGACTGCGAAGTAACGGAGTGAATGAAATCTAAAACTCCGGTTAAGATATATGAAATAGACAAAGGATCCCACATTATTTCGAACCCCCCCCCCTCCTCCCCGTCTTCCCCTCTCCTCTTAACACTTACGTAAACCAAGAGATTGCCATAAACCCTTTGACACCTCCGTCTAAGAAACTGGCCGTAGAGTGCCGTGTCAAATGGAAATGCTAGACGAATGTCTCATTTCTGGTCGAGGCAGATAGCAGTTTCCACACCTCGCCGAGAACTTTAGCCGTAGAAGCTACGTGTCCGATGGAAATGCTAGACGATATGTCTGCTCCCTTGTCTGACTAGACGGATATTCACAGTTTGTCGTCTACCTGCAGCGACTGACATCTGATGTAATAAAATGCGTTACCAGTGTATGAGAAAAAACGGAAAAGTCAGAATGGGAAAGAAATATATTTTGCGCAAACGAACGAATGCGAAAAATACAGAAAAAGGATAAAAGAGCTATAATAAAGTAGAGGACATGGTTAGAAAAGGAAAGAATATAGAAAATTTATTGATCATAAATCTCCATGCAACAATATATATATATATATATATATATATATATATATATATATATATATATATATATATATATATATATATATATATATACATTCTTTCTTACCCTCAAGTACATACAGTCGAGCTGTTAATGGTTATAAAGTCGGCTCTCAGATGCGGAAGGCAAAGGAAGTCTCTCTCTGATAGACTGCCGCTCTTACTGTATTTTTAACACTTTATGGCCTGCTTTCGCAAGAGGGTGTAGTGGTGTTTGATGGTATTGTATGATGGTGATATTACTAAATGTAATTGTATGAGGCCAGCTGTGAAGGCTCCTGAGATAAGATGTAGTTGTGAATTGTCAGAAGGCCTTTCTTGCTACCACTACGACCTCACACTATTTTTTTTTTTTTTTAATGAATGTAGCTACGTAAAGTGTCTAGGGTTATGATATGTAGTGTGGTGTAATAGGTTATAGATATACCCACAGATATTTAACAAGACTAATAATATTAATAAATGTTAAAATACACTGAACTAACTCACGTGTGTAAAATTTTTTGATAGAATTATATTACATTTATTTTGTTCTGGATCAATTTTTAGATTGACCAGAACTTAAAAGGATTTAGAGATTATGAAAGAAATG
Organism: Oreohelix idahoensis; assembly: GCA_024509875.1. NCBI lineage: Eukaryota > Metazoa > Mollusca > Gastropoda > Stylommatophora > Oreohelicidae > Oreohelix > Oreohelix idahoensis. The sequence goes on from JAMPIV010014803.1 coordinate 372,416, forward strand.
CATGGAATATTATATCATAAATGCAATAGTGTACATATATATGTACTATACTAGTTAGTTTTATTAAAATGTTCTAGTAGTCATCTACTTGGGAGGATAGTTAATGTTTGTGCTGTTGGGGTGGCCTCATCACACCTGTCTATATTGACTACACAGTGTCCAGAAAATGGTGGGAATTTTTATGGGGGTATTAGTAACTACAAAGCGTTGGTGAATGTCCAGCAGACCAGAGGCTCACTCATCTTGTAGTTGTAGCTCTGGTGCTGAAATCTGGTGGTCCCACCTCTCCGTGCTGGCGGGCAATAATGGTGGTCTCTGTCACAAGTACTGCACAGATACACTCGAGTAAAGTCACCAACTGAATCGACACTGCTTTGTTGACAACAGAAACTCACAGCTCTGCAATCAAAGTATGGGCCATGTGTCAAAAACTATTCTCTACCCACGTCTGGACACAACACTGACACAACAACCACATCATACAGACAGGTCAGATCTCTCTGACCAAACAGCACATTTACCATGGTGGTTTTACATCAGATAGATCCTCCCAGACTATAGATTCTGAAAAATATTTATTAGTTTTCTGCCCTAAAAGAGGATAGGTAATATGTTTCATTATTCTCAACACTTGATCTGTCTTGCCTAACCCTTGCTGGAGTTTATGTACATTGTTGGTCCCTAGACCCTGACTAGGGCGGGGGGTCTAGAGCAAATCCCTACTTGTTTGTAAGGCTAGATTTTGATATGGCAGTATCAAATCACTCGAACATTAAACAATATTCAAAACATATAAAGAAATAATTTCAATCTTACCAGATTATGAATAAATAACACAGAATTGCTAGCAAAACTCAGCTGAGCTGCTGGCTATAGTATGGCGTCCCTAAACTTCTTTCACTTTCTTTCATATGGAAATCACCACACTTTAAAATCTGTGTCTATCACTGAACAACTATTGAAGAATGGCCCCACTTTCGCGTCTGAGCGCTAATAATATGATTGTCTGTGGCCAATCACTGCCTAGGTTTATTTTAAATTCAAATTTCCTACCCTAAAGTCATTTCAGTCATGCTTCAGTCAAGTATGGATGGTTATCTGTTAGTCTGTCCGTCTCTACTTGTGTTTCTACAAAAATGTACTTGATTTTTGAACCAACCTTTCTCTCCCCTCCAAAATTTTGTCGTTAAAAGTTATATTTAGACACAGCTACCACCCAAAACCCCTTCTCTTCCATACTAAGTAGATTTGAACACCTGCGTCTCGAGGTCGTGTTTTTTGTGTGCAAATAGCGACACTTTTAGATTCAATACAGTCTGTCGATGATGTGAACAACACTGTCTTTTGTCATTATCTTCAATATTATCTATCCGTTTGTAAAATTAAGAACATATTAGTTCACTGCTCAGAATGGGCCATCCGGCCAGCTAATTTTTATATTCCTAACATTAATATTAAAGAAAAGTTACTTTTTAATTTTTGTAATATTCCAAACATCTGTGTTCTGCTGCTGAATTCAAATCAAAGGCTTGGTATCGCAAAAGCGACCAATAAATGACTGTGGCGTAACATATCCAAGGTCCCTTCTGTCGAGTTCCTTACTTTATGTCAACTTGGGAAACGTGACTTTTCTCAGTTTCCCCCCCAATTGCGTCTCCTTACCCTTTCCAGTCTCAGGCAATCTTTCCAATCATATTTTCTTCCTTTTTAATCCGCCGTTCCCCTCCTGTCTAGCAAGTCAATTTTTATGGAGGGTGATGACCCGCGGTCTGGGCGATCATGTACTATCAGCAGACTACGCATTATGTTTTTATCCTTACATGTTATCTTTGGAGGTATTTTACCGTTGTATCTCTGTCAATTTCACTACACATCTCCCCACTTGAAAACATGCCTATGGCAAGTTCCAACACCAGCGATACACATAGGTAAAATTCCTCCTCACGTCTGCCACTACTCTAATTTTGATCACAGGGGTGCCGACTGAGGAAATCTGCACCGACATTCAATTTGCCTGGGATATATTGGATACTAAACTGATAAGGTTGAAGCAATAAAGACCACCTCAGCAATCTTGCGTTTTCATGCTTAGCCTGAGATAAGAATACGAGAGGCTGATGGTCCGTCTCCACCACAAAAGTCCTACCATACAGATAGATTTGAAACTTCTTTATTGCCCAGATTAACGCTAAACATTCTTTTTCGCTTGTGGAGTATCCTTGTTCCGCCTTATTCAATTTACGGCTTGCATAAGCGACTGGTTTCAGTTCCCCATCAGGTGAAGATGATCTTTGCAACAAAGCCCCTCCGAGTCCTACATTACTTGCATCGGTTCTTAAGACAAATTCCTGTGTCAAATCAGGCAGTTTGAGAATAGGCTTGCTAGTGAGTTTTTCCTTTAACTCTTGGAACGCTAGTTCACATTGTGCAGTCCAAATAATTTTATCTGGAAGTCCCTTGCGAGTCAAATCAGTCAGAGGAGCACAAATAGCATTAAATATTTTTGATGTATCTTCTGATAAAATCCGCCATAAATACGACACGATTGATAGCCACGTCCTTTTTTTGTTTTGTGGCCTGAGGTGCTGCTCTGCAGTTTTTTCAAAGTTCTTATAGGATCGGGGGTCATATTACCCTGTTTGTGACAGTGGTGTCCCCAAGAATTCAAACTCTGTGCATCCATCTAGAACTATTTTTGTGGGCCTACCAGTTAAGTTAGCCTCCCGAAGTCTATCAAACAACATCTCCAGAGCTTCACTGTGGTCTTCAAATGTCTCTGTGGCGACGAGAATATCATCCATGAAATTCGTGATACATGGGTTATTCAGGGGATCCAACAATTTTCGCATCATCCTTGAAAACACACTCGGAGCATTTTTCAGTCCGAATGGTAGCATATTGAATTCATAATGTCCATCCGAAGTGCTAATAGCCAAATAAGGTCTCACTTCAGGCTTCACTGGGAATTCTGGTTATTAGCCTTTTACTAAGTTCCTCCCTTTGGAAAAAGTATTTGGCCTTGGTTTCCAGATCTGGCAAATTAACTGTTTTGGTGTCTGGTAATGGATTCCACTTGTCCTTCTGTGACAGGCATTCAGTTTTCCTGTAATCTATGTCACCCAGTCCTTGTGTTCCCCAGGACGGATTCCTCCTCAAACAAAAACGACACTAGAACTAAAAGATGATTCACTGTGCGAAATAATCCCCTCCTTCAACAAATACTCTATTTCTTCCTTCAATGCCTTCTCCTTCGCGAACGGAATAGAATAGGCTCTCATACAGATTGGGTTTGAGTCTACCAGTTTCATGTCATACTGTAACAAATTTGTATGGCCTAGGTTTATCTGTTAATACATCTGTATGTTCCTCCAGAACCTGTTGAACTCTCTCCCTCTGGTTTTTAGTCAGGTGCTTACTGACTTTTACACCTGTGCTGCTGTTTCACAAGGATTGGTAATGGGTATCGCCATGGTGGAGGGTTAGTGGTTCCTTTTTGCATATGGGTAGCAATAGCCAAGAGTTCATTAAGGGGGTTGCTTTCCTGGAGTGGTCTGTCCAGATACTTCTTTAAACAGGTTTACATGATAAACTTTCTCCTTCCCCTTTTTGTCAATTTTATAGTTTGTTCTAGACACCTTCTCTAGAACCGTATTTGGACCTTGCCAACCAATTTGTAATTTATTCTGGCTTCCGGGTAGTAGAAGCAGCACCTTCTCTCCGACTGCCAGTTCCCTGTCCTTTGCCTTCCTATTAAAATATGCTGCATGTTTTTTATTCCTCTGGCTTGTTTCAACTTATTCATTTTGCCAGTTTCCATCCACGCTTTCAAAACGAGTGGTTCAGTTCGTTTCACTTATTGATACGAAGGGGGGGGGGGGAGGTAAGCAGTCTCTTCCGCATTCTCAGCTGTCCCAGGTCCTTATTAAAGCTTCTAAAAGGACCTTTTTAATTGGCCATCCCAAATAGTCTGAGTTGCTGGAGCCATCCCGGTTGAAAATCGGTGGGTACCCCGCCCGGTACGCCAAGCAAGGCCGGCGGGCTGGAAATTGATATCCCACTGATTCGGTTTTTCTGTGTGCTTCAGCTTGCTTCAGGATTGAAATGAGAGTACCATTGAATAACCTCTCTCTACCTGGCCGTTCCCTTGTGGATGGTACGGAACTACATTGAAAGTTCGCCTGGCTTGAAAAATATCTTAAAAACTTTCTTTCCGTTAGTTTCCCCTTGAACTGGAGAAACCATAATCCGTACATAGAATTTGATGCGGGAATCCTGAATCGGGTAAAATATTGGTAAGTAAAGTGCCTCGTGCTACATGGTTTTGAATCAATTGATGGCAGGGCTACCGCCTCTCCCCACATAGAACAAGTGTCCACCAGAGTAAGGATGTAACTGTTCCTCCTCTTGGTCCGAGTGAGAGGTCCTACAATATCCACTGCAACCCTCTCAAAAGGTGTTCCCACTATGGGCCTCTCCCCTAGAGTCGCAGGAGCAGTCCACTGCTTTGGAGCTACCCTTTGGCATTCTGGGCAGGGATTTGACATAAATCTTTTTTATTATCCTTCCGTTACCCCTGGCCAGATGTATTGAGCAAGCTTATAACGCTGTCCCTGTTGGCGCTGATCCACATGTGAACCTCTGAAGGGAATGCGCAAATGGCCCGAGTGTTCCAATCACTTTATCTCTATATGAAGTGGGAAGAACCAGCTGGTTGTGACCATTTGTTCCAGTTCCGGCCTTCCTGTATAAGAGTTTGTTCTTCATGAAATATTCCCCCTCGCTCGGAGGTGTGTGGCATTTGGGCAATTTTTTAAAACAGGGCTTGAGTGTCCTATCCTCAGCCTGCGCCTTCCTCATCTCCTCTGGATGAGCATTTATAGGTTCACCTTCTTCCTCCTTCTTCTGTGACCTGGTCTGCACTGTCGCCATGATCACCGGTTTCTCGGGATTCCCCAAGAAGACGTATCTACACCCCAATATCAGAGGGTAGATTGGGTCATCTATCACTGCTGCTCTGATTTCTCCTTCCACATAGCGAGTTTTCACCGTTATCCTTGCGATGGGAAGTGGCATGAGTGGTATGTCCTTAGTCGCCCCTTGTAGTTCCACTGTTTCGGTGGTATACTGACTTGGGTCCACTAGGCTAGACTTCACAACTGAATCATAATCCAAACCTGTATCATAAAGGCACCTTATGGTGACCCCATTACAAATAACATCCTCACAAACTGGGGGGTGATATGGTTCCTGTTGTCCATTAGGATTAACCTTTAATCTTTGCGTCCCCGACTTCATTGCAGCAATGTTTGAAGGTTTCCTTCTACAAAATTCGGTGTTATGGTTATCCTTCTTGCACCATTTACACCATCTTTTTCCTGGGTTCAACGGGTTTCTTTCATTGAACTTTTGGTCATTGAACTGTGAGTTTCTGTCGCGATAGTCATTTCTTGGCCGCTCAAAGTTTGTCCTACCTTTATTTCCCTGCTCTCTATTAACAAATTTATTAAATTGCTGTGGAGCTTTAAAATTGTCTATGTGCTTCTTTTTAGCACCACTTACCTCTGCCTGGGCTGCCTGATACCTCTCAGCAACATTTAAAATTTCCCCCAACTTCTCTGCACCTTGTTCCATGAGAAATTTTCTCATGTCTGGAGCCATGGACTCTCTCAATTGCTCAATCATGATCATTTCTTTAAGATCTTGGGTCTTCCCCAGAGCCGTCCATTTCTCCAAATAGGTTTCTAGTCTAGAAGAGAATTGGTGGTATGTCTCCCCAGACAACAGTTTGGCATTTCTAAATTTCTTACGATAAAATTCACCATTCTTCTCGTACCTTAATAACAAAGCCTGCTTTAACATGTCATAATTGTCTTGGTCTTCCCTGTTCCATCTTTTGGGCAAATACTTTCATAATAAAGTACCTCTCAATCCCTGTGATAGCTTTAAACTCCACCTCTCTATCTCTAACCCATATGTAGTAGCTAATAACTCAAAACGTCCTAGGTACCCCTCTATGTCATCGTCTTTTTCAACAAAATGGTCTAAATGAAACCCCATAGCTGAGTTTGAGGCTCCCAGGCTTGGCCCGTAAGCATCTGATGCAAAAAGGGCTGGCACCCATTTTTTCTAGGGGGCCGGGCCTTGTTATTCCAAGCTCCCTTAGTCTGGAATTCATGCTCCCTTTTGGCAACCTTCTAGTTCTGCTCTTCTGCTTCCTCCCTTTCGGCCTTTTTTTTCTTCTGCCTTCCCTTTTCGGGCAGTCAACCTTTGTTTCTCTGCCTCCCTTTTCGGCAGTCCAACCTTTTTTCCTTCTGCCTCCCTTTGCTTGTCGTTTTTCTTCTGCCTCAATCTGCAGCCTCTTAGATGTCTCTATCAGCCCTCAATTTGTAACCTCTTCTCTTCAGCTAACCTTTCAGCCTCCTAATTTTTCTTTCAGCCTCTTTTTCCTAAATCTCTCTTACTTTCCCCTTCAATATATTTATCACATTCAGCCGTTACATATTGAATTTAAAAATTTGACCATCCATTCCCATTCTCCATCTCCCTTCGCGGTGGAGCACAGCAGCTGGAACTCAAATTTTGCCAAACTCCGCCATACTTTTTAGACAATATAATAATATACAAGCTAAATCTCTAACCAGTAAATACACTAAGTACTTCTAATTACTATATGACTATAGTCTAACTAATTCTAACTAACCAGTTAACTAATTAATTATTACTGGCTGTGAAGATTCACCAACTTTTATCTGCAGGGACACTTTTAATTTTAAAGGAAATTTTACAATTTAATTCCCTACTTTTATTTCTCCCACAGGATATCCCTCAAAATTACTTAATTTCTATAATAATTCCCTTTACAAATCCCCCAATATATTTATATTATTTTTAATGTTAATTTATTCTTTATATATAACTAACATTAATATATATATTATCATTCTTATCCTCATTCATATCTTCTCATTATATATTATAAATTACTAATCTAAATTCCAATATTCTCATTACCTACAACTACCATTCACAAATATCAAAGATAAAAAATTATATCTTTTTACAATTATATATTACTTTATAATAATAATAATATATATAAATTTTATAAACTTATCAATCAATACTTAACCCAGAAAAAACTATCTCATTCTATCCACATTATATAATACAATTAACTATATCGTTTCTCATAAATCAATCTATCATACAACTATAAAAAAAATTAAAAAAAAATCTAATTTACTATCTTCACATTATATCTTCTAAATTCTATCTTCACATTGTAAATAAAATCTTCATAAATATTTCTCATTATAACTAATTAATCAATTAAAAGTAATATCTTAGCCTATTATATAAGAGTTAGTGAGTTGTTCTCTTGACTCATTATATCAAATCATTTGTAACTTATATTATATCTACAACATTAGTATAATTAATAAATAAAATATAAAATCATAATCTCACATCTTATTACCCATATTATAATAAATCATCACTCTCCCCAATTACTTAATGTTAAAGATACAATCATAAAATCCATATAAAAATGATCTCATTTTACTCTGTGTTATATCTAATCATTATATAAATCTCATTACTAACTTACCTCATGTAATACAAATTCTAATTACACTATCTTCTTGTAATAAAATTTCTTCTCACTACCAATAAAACATCTACTATCTGTCCCATTCTATCAAACTATTTTAGTCTTCTCATTCTATAAAAATGATATATCACTCCGACTTTAAAAAAAAAACTATCTCAAAATCGTGTACTTCATATCTTCTATCATGGAAAAAACTAACTACTCAGTATAATAGCGAATCTTATAACATTAAATATTCTCATTCTGATCTAAACTCATTATCTATACATCAAAATTCTTATTCTTCTATCACTCAATGTCAATGATCTATGTATATCTTCTAATTCTATCTTTCATACTTTCTATCTTCTCAATTCAAATCTTACTCCCTCCTATAAGTTCATACAAATTGTATCCCATCCCCCCACTCCATACTAGTCACTGTGATTAGCCCACACACCAACCCCCAAACCCTTGTTCTGCGTGTCTTTGTGTTGTGTAGAGTGTGTGCCGTCCGTGTGTGCTAAACCCCCCAAATTAAAACTAAATATAATATAAATAATCCTGCATATCTCTCTTCTTCCTGCATGAAGGCGGTTCATTATGATAAGTCAGTGCTCCCTCCTGTTCTGACTAAGTTCTCTTGCAGCCAGCATCTTCATACCAACTAGAGATCTAAAGATACTATAGTCATACCCCGAATGTATGCCAACCCTCCCGAGCTTCCCCGTTTCTTGATATAGTTACAGATATACACTCACTAGCTATTAGCAAATCAAAAGTAGAAGCAGGTCTGACCACTAGTGTGTGTCAAGAATCTATATCCTACTACCCCTATCATTCCTCGCATCATCCATGTGAGAAGCATCGAGGATAAATACTGACTGACAGCCAACTAATCACAAGCTTCATAGCCGACAGGTCAATGCCCAAGTCTTCTCGATGCGAACAAAGCGAGCCGCCTATATGGCGATTAGAGTAATAAGCATATAGAACTCTCCCTATTACCCCAAGCTGTTGTACCGACCAACAAGATCATCCCCCTTTGACAGGATGCACGATACGATCATTCAACTCTCATTCACCCATACAAGACGAACTACACTAGAAATTGTCAGTGTTGTGTTGAGATACACCCATTTGTCTTTATGTTGTTTGAGTCCCCTGTGTCTCGTATTGACACCCGCGATCAGAGCGTATATCGGTTCTGTGTGTACCGCTCTTCGCCTCAAATATAGTCACATTTACTTCAATCACACCTTTAGCCGCTGTCTCGTGTGATCTATCCACATAATATCCCATCCTTGACACTTGTGCCTTCTCCTGAGAAAACGGCGATGTTTTCGCTAAACTCTCGATGTACGTCTCTGCTCTTAGAGGTAGTCTTCCGGTCCACTAGTCACGATACCTACTCTTCCTCTATATAACAGCTCCTCTCTTAATCGTAACCGAGAACTCGCAGAAGTTCTTCGCTATAACAATCTAAAGAGCGCACTCTCAATAGAATCAAACTCCTCTCTCTCGCAATGCACTCGTACACCTGAAACAGTCAAAGTAAGAACCCCATGTAGATATGAGTACATTTACCTCATCGATCTTTCAATCGTACCATATTATGAAAACCTTACTCATGTCTCTGTCCTACAGGAAGAGAGTACCTACGCCGATAAACTACAAAGATCCATGTCGCAGCATGCTCTGTGGCCCCAACAAATCTCTATGTAACATGATAGGAACGATCAGTGTCTGTCCATTAAACATTGCTGATTTCACTCCCTTTACCGACCACGCGTTAGCCTCTCTCATCGTATATGGAACTAGACCCTATGTACAAACTCTCTGATTCTATAATCTGCCTCGACAACTCCTTCTGCGTGTGTGACTCTGTATGATGTATAAGAACACATATAAAACTCATTGACCATCCTCCGCCGAAAATTCATGGGCGCCCCCCATAGATCGCGTCCCTGTGAGACCCCCACGCCCTACCTCACTATTGTGCTATTGTAGTCACTGTCGCGTTCCCCCTCACTCCCTCATGCCCCTGTTCTCTATATACGAACTTGTGTAAATGTTCTATTATCTCTGTGTCAGTGTCTCACTCAGACATGATGTTGTGATCTCTCTACCTCCCTGATAACTGATACATCGTTTGTATCCAGTCATCTGCTATCATCAGAGCAAGTATGGACTTGTGGGTTTCCACAGTTCTGGTTATCAGTCCGTCTTGTGCAGCCCCCCCCCCCCTCTGCGCCCATCTGTGCTTGCATATTCCTGCTTGTTACATTTGACATCTAACTCTCTCGACGATACCGCCGCGTCTCTTGTTTCCGAAACAAATCCTCTCACACACTCTTCGTCTTCTCCCTTTGCTCCCCCTTCTCATGAGATTAGTTTGGTGCACGGCTTGTTATTGATCAAGTTGTGTGAGATTCGCCGTATAGCTACACTAGACTTAGAGACGCACACAATCAATCTCTACAACTCCGTGTCTTGTGAGTCGTCGATGTACTCGTCTAGTGATGATTCATCGAATAAACACGCCTGCCCATCTGTCTTGTGCTGACGGCCTCGCCAGTCTGTTCCTTTGCGCGTCTATAGATGATGCAGACACTTATGCTGGATCCTCGCAATTGTACTCAATATTCTTCTCCGACATCGAATCTCGCTCTCTGTTAGAGACGCGCAGTAATTGTAAATATACTGTCGCATCCGTTACGTTGGGTCAGAGATCCAATTCTCGAAAGATTATCGTTCACCCCCTGGAGTTGTGTATATGTATAAAGAGATGAACTAGATAACATGTATAGTTCCCATGTGAGCTTAGCAGAGTGTGACGCCTGGTCAAGGAGCCGTTTAGTAATTTACATGACTAGAGATATTTTTTATTGTATCATTCTTGAAAAGTCTCTCACCTTCTATATCTCCCTGTCAGATATTAAGAAAAAATTACTTTTTCCATTGATATGTAAATCCAGTGACTCTCCGCACTGTGTGTACTCACTAATGTTGCTGCTATTGTGACTAACTGCCCTGCTCCTGTGTGTCATGTTGACGCCATAAAGGCGTGACTAGCCAGCTCTCTGATGCATGATAAATAAGCTGTCGTCGTGACCTAAGTTTACAGTTACGGATCTGTTGGGTATAGCTATCTATGCAGTAAATGCGCAATAGTGACCTCCTCTGTCTCCCTGATGTCAGAGTGTGATCAATTGACAGTGGCGTATTTTAAGTCTAAGATGAATTGGATGTATCTACGTCTCACTGGAGAGAATGCAGATGTGTATCTATAATTGCTGTTCAGGTTTTCGATTCCTCCTCAAGTGCCCACCCACCTCTACTCGTCAGAAAGTTGCAGTCTCCTCGCTGACTCACTTTCTCTCGCCGTACTTACACGATAAGACCGTTGTTGCACTGTCTCTATATTTATATCGTATCTGCCTTGTGGTTACCGGCAGCTTCTCGACCTACTCTTATATGACTTGTCAGCACATATTAAGGTCTTTAATTGGATCGCATGATGAGACAATCGGTTGAATAGATGACATCCCCGCGACAGAACTCTGAAGCACGCGTTACATGTGATGATTCGTCTAGCTATAACTGACCCTCTATGTTCGTAGGGCTCTTGTACATGCAAACTGTACAGATACGTGGAATCTCGCCTTAAGGCCCTGTGCGTTATATTGTGTATTTGTTTTTAACCGTACCACGTCATCTTCATCCAATCTGCTATATCCGCTTACAAAAAAATGTCCCAATGTAAACACCCCCCCCCCCCCTTGCCCCACCCACCCCCCCCCCCACACGCCCTCTCTCCGTCAACTTTCACTAACTGAGGGCAGCGGCACACCACCCACACCAAGTCACCTTCATACCCCCTTAAATCTTAGACTTAAAATATGCCCTGAATTATTCTTCATCTTTCTAGCTAATTGTCTTTTACTTCGATACTTCCATCTTTTCCTAGGCGCAGCCTAAACAGCAATATTTTAGACTAGCCTAATGTCTCCATGCATTCTATTTCACTTTTCTCTGTTCGTATAATACTTTTCGAGGAAGTCTTAACACCTACTTATACAATAACATTCCTATTATTAAATTACTAACCTCTTCCAGGCGGTACTTCGCTCACAGTACTGTAGTTTAATTCCATACCCTACTGGGTTACACAGATTTGAGACTCCATGTTGAATGCCTAATACGTATTGTAAACAAACGAATAGAGACGCCGTTTCATTGGTCCGTCAAGGATACACTATTATAAAGTATGGCGTACAGTTGTGGTCAGAATGACGTATTGTGAATCAGACTTCACGACACTCCTGACAGAGTATAGAGTCACCACTACAGCAGGTCCCCTTGCAAGAAGCCTGCACCAAACAATCACATGATTTTCCAACGGTGGTTTCTGTGGCAAATAGTTTTACATAATGAGATTGCCAGAGCCATGCACAACCTCATTGTAGTTGCCTTGTACGACATGCCTGAAGGTACAGTAATCCTATTGACAGGGCTTACTTTATATTAAAGCAGCAATATTCCATGAAAGGCAGAACTATTTCAAAGGTTCTTCTTGCACAACGGCATATTTGTTATGCCTCCTCCCTCCTTGAAAAGTTTGTATTTTTATATACGCGTTGTTTCCTTTTTGGGGGATGCATGTAACAGGTCAGAAATTCACCATTCCTTTGTACTTTCACCCCCGCAAAGAAAATGAAGACGTCGCAACACTAAAATTCAATTTGACCGATTCTACATTCAGACGTTTCATTTTCAGTCAAAATGTTTCCACTTGTATTCAGGAAAAGCTTGTTTTTCTCTTGAAATTCTGCTGCGTCTGTATGCCGTCCTGGACAATGCCCCACCATGACCTATTAGCTATTACGTCAGTGGCTAAGGGTGTTTAAATATGTGAACGCATAACGTCTCATCGAAGAGCTCAACAGCTCTGTATATATCTAACGCATCAATTTTCCTCACCCAAATAGTTCACATCTGATTTGCTGACTGCTTTTAATTTGTCTTGTCTGTTATCTATTCATTCTGCTTGAATTTCTAGCTATAGCGTGTTTACGTTTCAAGAAATGTTCGGTTCTTCTGGTTCTTCTTTGTACACTCTCAGGCGTCTAACTTGAATATTGTCAAAGAAAGTAGTGGACAGCTTCATTCTATTTGCACCTCAATAGAGTTTTTTTCTTCCGAAGATGGTACTGTGACATCCATATATGCTCTCTATGTTCCTCATATGTTGGGCATCGTTGAAGCAGATATTCTTCAGTCATTTTATCTGTTCCACATTTACACATATCGGTAGTTCCTATATTTAGCTTGTTGAATAGATGATATCCCAATCTGTTGTTGCCCATGCGGAGTCTGAAGTTCGTTTCTAATAGCGTGGGACCTTCACATGGCGTAAAACTGAACGACGAAGCACAAAAAGAATTCAAGAAATGTAGAAGCATTACAAACCAAATTAATTTAGGTCTGAGCAAAAAGACATAAAAAAGCAAAATTAAAAACATAATTACAAAAGAATGGACAGTAGATTGGGATCAGAGATAAAGAGGATATATCTAGGGAAATAACAATTCCAAGCGATAAAAAAAAACAACTCAGACTAAATCAAAGAACATGATACTTTATGACAGAACATTAATGTCCAGAATATCTGCCACATAATTTTACACAACACCTCCTGCTAAGAGGTATTAACCACAAATGCAATTCTATTTTATTAGAATATTGACAATCATGCTAATCACTACTAACTGTAGCACAGTAGGTAACTACACGACACATTGAAACAATTAAGAGCAATAATAGTAATTAATATGCAACAGACAATAAGGTCATAATAAGAGTCAATCAATCAATACCCTTTAGCTCCCCAAGGAGCATAGGCCTTCAACAAACACATGCCAAGTCATCCTGTCCTGTGCCATCCGCTCAAGATCTTTCCATGTTTTCCTCATCATTTTCACCTCTGTTTTCAGTTCTCTTCTCCATGTATTTTTTTGGTCTACCTCTACCTCTCTTTCCCTGTGGATTCCAGAACAAGGACTGACTTGTAATGCTATCAACAGGTTTCCTCAATATGTGTCCTATCCATCGCCAGCGTGTTCTTCTCAACTCTTGTTCCACTGGCATTTGTCTGGTTCTTGTCATCAGTTCCACATTTGTGACTTTGTCATACCATTTTAGTCCATCTATTCTATGCAAGCATCCGTTTATAAAAGTTTGTAGCTTTTTGGTTGTTATTTTTGTTGTTCTCCATGTCCCAGAGCCATACAGTAGTACCGACTTCACATTTAAGTTGAAGATTCTTATTTTCGTGTTGGACTTGATTTCTCTTGTTCTCCATATGTTTCCCAATGCAATGAAAGCTCCTCTTGCTTTTTGTATTCTTATTTTGATATCACTGTCTGTCCCTCAAACTTTGTCTATATTACTTCCAAGATATGTGTACGATTCTACATCATTTAGTGGTGTTTCTTCAAGTTCAACCTTGTTATCATTTCTTGCATTTATTCTCATAATCTTTGTCTTTTCCCTGCGTACTTTCAGGCCCACTTGTTGTGACCTCTCATCGAGAATTTTCATTTTCTCTTGCATCTGATTATGGTTATGGGACAGAAGAGCCAAGTCATCTGCAAAATCCAGATCATCAAGCTGTTTAGTCAGATTCCACTGGATTCCATTTCTGTTGTGTGATGTCGATGTTTTCATAACCCAATCTATTGCTAGTAAGAAAAGAAATGGAAACAAGAGGCATCCCTGTCTCACTCCTGTTCTAATCCTAAACGGTTCTGTAAGTTGTCCTTCATGAAGAACTCTGCATGTCATGTCTTCATAGGTCTTCTTTATTAAGTTAATGATCTTCATGGGAACTCCATAATGTTTTTAATCAATTTCCAAAGTGATTATCTGTCTTCACTGTCAAATGCCTTTTCATAGTCCACGAATCCGATGTATAGCGGTGAATTCCATTCCAGACTTTGTTCAACTATTATTCTCAATGTGGCTATCTGGTCTGTACAGGATCTCTTTTGTCGAAAACCTGCTTGTTCATCTCTCAGTTGCTTGTCTATGGACTCTTTTAATCTCTCAAGGATGATTCTGTTTAATACTTTTCCTGGCACTGATAGTAACATTATTCCTCTATAATTTGTGCACTCTTGTAAATTTCCCTTTTTAGGCAACTTGACCAGATATCCTTTCTTCCATTCTGCTGATATTTCCTCTCTCTCCCAGACTTTGCCAAGTAGTTTGTATAATATCTCTGTAGAGGTATCAATATATGTTTTGATGGCCTCTTCTGGAATGCAATCTGGACCAGCTGCTTTTCCATCTTTCAGAAGCTTTATGGCTTTCTTTATTTCGTCTCTACTTGGTTGTTCACAGTTGATTTGTAGCTCCTCTTCTGCTGGCTGGATGTCCGTGGGATTAGTTGGAGATGGTCTATTGAGAAGTTCCACAATTTTCTGTCCATCTCTTCATTTGTTCTTGTATGTTACTAAGCAATTTTCCATCTTATCTTTTATGAGGCCATTTATCTGTTTATATTTCCCTGCTAGCTTCTTTGTGTTGTTGTACAGGTCCCTCATATTTCATTTGGCTGCAGCTTCATCTGCTTCCCTTGCCAAATCATCAATATATTTCATCTTGTCTCTTTTGATGTTTCTTCTTACTTCTTTGTTTGCTTCTATGTACACTTCATGAGCCTTGGCTTTGGGGCTTCTGGTTGTGCTTCTGTTTAAATCTGCTTTCTTGTTTTTCCTGTCTTCTATCTTACTAATGGTTTCTGTTGTTATCCATGCTTTTTGCTGATGTTCTCTTTTTCTCAGTACTTCTTCACATGTCTCGTTCCATATATTTTTTACTTGTTGCTAGTGGTCTTCCGTATCTGTTTCATCTTCCAGTTGTTGGAGTACTTGGTATTTGTTGGATACTGTGATTGACAATGTTTCTCTTATTTCCTGATTTCTTAGATATCCCACATTATACTGTTGTCTATAGCTATATGCTGTTGTAAATTTCTTGAGTTTTAATTTTGTTTTAGCCAACAGAAGATGGTGGTCTGATACAACATCTGCTCTTCTACATACTTTCACATCATGCAATGATGACCTAAACTTCTTACTTATGCATATGTGATCAAGCAGATTCTCAGTTCTGTGGTCTGGTGATATCCATGTTGCTTTATATATTCTTTTATGTGGAAATATGCTTCCTCCTAAAGCTAGTTGATTTGAAGCCCAGAAGTTTGCTAATAGTTCCCCATTCTCGTTCATCATACCTAATCCATGCTTTCCCATGATTTCTTCAAAGCCAGTGTTGTCTGTTCCTATTTTCGCATTTAGGTTCCCCCATCAAAATTGTGATGTCCTTCCTTTTCTTACTGTCCAAGACATTTTGTAGTCTGGTGTAAAAGTCTTCTTTCACAGAATCTTCTTTATCGTTTGTCGGTGCATAACACTGGATGATGTTTATATTTACTTTCTTTTTGGCTGATTTAAACCTTGCTGTTATAATTCAGGGTCCCATTGCTTCCCATTCTATAAGTGCCTTCTGTGCTTCCTTGGACAGCATTAGAGCCACCCCTTCACTGTGATAAGCTTATTTCCTCCTCATGTCCTGAGGAGAACACCATTTCTCCTGTGACCAACCTCCTCTTCTCTATGCCTTTCCACCGTGTCTCGCAGAGACCCAGGATATCAATCCTATAATTTCCATTTCTGCTGCTACCTGTGCAGTTTTCACTTGCTCACACAGGGTGCAAACCTTCCAGGTGCCAATCCTGGAGATTTTCCTAGACGAAAAGAGGTTAGTCGGCAACCCAGACTCCTTTCGGTTTCTCTAGGTTGCTTCCAGTGGCGTATTCTCTATGTGTGCTGTGCGTGCTGCGCACACCTATGCCCGAAGGAAAATAAAAATTTAATTTATTATTCTATAAAATATTTCTCTTCTAATGTTCTGCTTTCGGACCGCACGCACCAGGATAACGGATTTTCCCGCATAGAATCTACGAGTATAATCTAGTTTCAGTTTCCCCAGACGCTTTTTATAGTGCAGTTTTTTATTGGTTGGTAGCAGTCGCCCAAAGTTTCTCGGGTAATTCCGTCACAATGCGTGCGGCACCTTTCGGATTCACGTGTGAACACTGGTTTGATTGGATCGGGGTCATGGCCAGATATGTAAATATAATGCGAACATGCGTGCGGTTGTCCTGCAGCTCTCGAGTTGTAAAAATCGGTTGTGTCCGTCCAGTGTTTTCTGTGATTAATTTGTGTTAGTTGCCGGGAATGCAGATTATTACAGTGACAGTGAGTTTCAAGTTGTAAGTTAATTAGTATTTCGGAGATAGTTGACATATACCCCTAATAACTATCGTTGCGTAATTGAATATAGTTGTTTTTAAATTAAGAGGGGAAGAAGTTAAATAGTAGGCGTACATATTCATTTTAAGTAGCAGCACGCCTAGCTCGCATTACCAGGATACGCCACTGGTTGCTTCATGCGCCTCCTTTCCAGAGGACCTTCTTCTGTCTTGGGCGGCTGAGTTGATTTATATTCTTTATTTGACTTGTCCATGTTTGTTGAAGTTTTTGTGGTAAAATGTTTTTTACTGGATGGGGTAACCAGCCGCATGACCAATCATCCTTAGTCGCTGTTAACGACATGCATGGTAGGGTACAGTGTTACTATTCTTTGCTCCCCCTTCGGGCCCCGGTAACACACGAGTGATAATAAGTGTGTAAAGATATAAATAATATCTGGTTATTTATATTATTATCAAATTAAGATCATTTAAAATAGTTCAGCATAATGTTATCACGAATCACTTTTACAGCTGAGATATAAATTATTTAAAATAGTTCAGCATAATGTTATCATGAATCAGTCTAACAGCTGATGTATAAAGGATTAGAACGCACAATGTGAAGAGTTAATAACACTGACAAACAACATTTTTCTTTCTTATATAAGAATAAGTGTTCTTAGGTCAGTTTCTTGCGCTGATTTCAAATCTGAAATCCGTTTATCTCTATCACGTCGGGTTCTTAAGATATTTGTGAATAAATATATTTTTGGGAAACCGTTATTTGCTCCGTTTCATTTTTACTATATAACTTATTACAAATTAATAAAAAGCAACATAATTCTACTTTTTATACTACTAAAAGATGCATGACATATGTTACGCGATTTTTCAAATAGTTACTGTATTTTGAAATAATTCTGAGCAAAATATGGCTTCTAGAAGTTGTAGAAATTCGGCTGATCTGTTCTGTTACGTGTGCGTATATTTTACCGATCGTGTGGACCAGAAAAACTTTACACCATTACTAAAGATAGCATATGAACTTTATTTCGATTCGAAAGTTGATGATGCAAATAAATCTTGGAAGCCAAATGCGGTTTGTTTGATACATTGGCAGGTTGGTTACGAAAAGCGCCGAAGCATAAGTCGATGCCTTTTGGCGTGCCAGTAATATGGCGTGAACATGCAAATCACACTACTGATTGTTACTTCTGCGTGACAAATATCCATGGTTTCACTTTTAAAACTAGAAAGTCTGTGGTTTATCCAAATATTGAATCGGTTTCGAAACCAGTGCCTCATGATCCAATCACGTGTCCGATCCAAGTACCACCAGAACAATATCCGTTGGACGTAAATGAACCATCAGAAAGTGATAGTTTACCTGCTTTAGAAACTAATTCTGACTCAGATTACATACCGGTGAATGATGGTGTTTACTTAATTAACCATTCAGAACTTTCAGATCTAATACGTGATCTCGCTCTTACCAAAGGACAAGCGGAATTACTCGGTTCGCGACTCAAAGAATGGAATCTTTTAGCGCCCAATACTCCGATATCTAAATTTCGTCATAGACACAGAGAACTTGTTCAATACTTTGAGATGGATGATGACATTTGCTATTGCAAAGATGTAAACGGTCATGAGCACATAGTCAACGAATGGCAATTTTTCATCGATTCTTCCAAGACTAGTCTAAAAGCCGTGTTATTGCATAACAGAATTTTTTTTCATCAATTCCAGTCGCCTACTCTGTTCATATGAAAGAAACTTATGACAATATGGCTATACGTTTGGAAAAAATAAAGTACAATGACTACCAATGGCGGATTTGTGGAGACCTAAAGGTCATTGCAATTTGCACGGGCATGCAGACTGGGTATACTAAATTTTGTTGCTTCCGATGTAAATGGGACAGCCGCAACAGACAGGAACATTATGCAAGAAAGGTGTGGCCTATCCGGGATCGTATGCAGCTCGGGCATAAAAATGTAATACGCGAGCCATTAGTTAACAAAGACACCTTAATTTTACCACTGTTACATATAAAGTTGGGGGTCATGAAGAATTTTGTAAAAGCGTTAGATAAAACGAGCAAAGCTTTCACTTATCTTCGAGAAAAGTTTCCGCAAGTTAGCGATGCAAAGATAAAGGAAGGTATCTTTGTAGGACCTCAGATTAGGAAAGTTATTGCAGACAAACAATTCGAGAACTTGTTACATGGTAGGGAACTTCTCGCATGGATGGCATTCAAATCGATCGTCGATAACTTTCTAGAAAATCACAAATCTGTCGACTATGTTGCATATTGTTAAGCAGTGCATAGATGCATACATAATTATGGGCTGTAACATGTCCCTCAAAATCCATTTGCTCGATTCGCATCTTAACTTTTTCCCTGACAACCTTGGCGAAGTCAGCGATGAACATGGAGAATGATTCCATCAAGATATCGCCGTAATGGAGTCACGTTATCAAGGACGATGGAGTGTGACCATGCTTGCCGATTATTGTTGGATGCTTCATCGCGATGTACCACATGCCATTCACCGACGAAAGTCGACTGCAAAGAAATTCAAGCCTACATAACTGTTATACTTCTTGTACGAATGATGTTATAATACTGTATGCGTTGTTAACAAACTTCAATTGCGTATTTCTAGAGATCCCGACCTGATAGAGAAAAACAGTTTGCAGATTTAAAAACAGCGCATTAAAATTGACCAGAAAAACATAGAAATGTTAGAGAAAGAAAAAAAAAGTTTTTTTTTGTTAGTCAGTGTAATTTAAGGAAATAAGAACACACCCAATTAGAATTTAGTATAAACAAAGGAATGGATCGATAACGACCGTAAGCAACAACTGACGGTCATTATCGATCCATTCATCGATCATCGGTCATCTATAATGACTGTAAGCAACAAATGAGGGGTCGGAGTGGCTCAGAGCTATGGCCACCGCCTCGTATTCAAGAGGTACTGGGTTCAAATCCCAGTTGAGGGATTATAATTTATTGAAATATTTTTTTCAGAACCAGTGGTCCTAATTACGTCATACTCCCCCCTGGTCTCATGGGTAGTGAGATCGGATGCCTAGCCTTCTCGGATAATAATAATAATAAATTCTTTAAGCACCAAACACGGCGCATAAGGCAGAAACCAGTGCTCTCCAGGTTGTTCGTTGTGACGCCACTCCTCTTAGCTCTTGCACATTATTAACGGATTATCTCGGATAACGGCAAAGAAGTAGAAGGTCCCGTGTGCAAGTTGCGCACGTTAAAAATCCCACGGCAGTTGGAAATCGTAAAGAGTAGGCTTATCAGGCCGCTGCCCTGGCAAAATTTAAAAATTAGGAAACCTACCCACCACAAAAATATTTATAGAATGTGTGATTCCTATACATTATATACACACATTGGGATTCTCGCCGGTGCTACGGAGTTCGTGCACTGCGCTGAGATCCTCCTTGTGTGATCTAAGGGAGGAGATCGGAGCACTGATGGCGTTGTCCGTGTGCAATGAAGATAGTCCTTAAAAACCAAACCAAACCAAGCAACAACTGAAACACAATCTAAAATAATACAGACTTTATACAATAATTATAATACACAAAGAATAGAATATTTTATTTTTCTCTACTGCTGAAAAAAAATGTGCAGCCTTCGCGTAAATATAAAAATAATTTGTAGCTTGCCAAAGACAACGGTGCAAAGAAAATTCAGGTTTTGAAACTTGGCTGAACCATAATTTCTTGCATCTATGTTGTTTGTCTGTCTGTCGTGCCGTTTTATTATCTCCAGTTCTAAGTTAGATTATTCTTTAACATAGATCTTTATCTGGAACGAACACATATACGTAAGGCAAAAAATAATTAGAAAAATAAAATAAAACACCTACAGTTTGTTTTTTTATTTACTTAATTTAATTTGTATCGTTTCTTGCTAGACGCCTTTTCCTTATTGCTATGTTTACCTGAACAATTGTCGTCTACAATCTCTCGCCAGTGGCGCCAGATTTGATTCTTCTTCTTCTTCACCTTTCAACCCCTTAAAAGCGTATAGTCCATTTAACAAACATATGTCAAGTTTTCCTGTCGTGTATCATGAGCTCAAGGTCTTTCTAGAGCCTTTTCATCCCCTTCATGTCTGTCTCCAGTTCTCTTTTCCATGTGTTCTTTGGCTTCCTCTACCTCTCTTATCTTAAGGATTTCATAATAGGGATAGTCTCTGAAGCTGCTGTCAACAGGTTTTCTCAATGTGTCCTATCCATCTCCAGTGTCTTTTTCTTATCTCTTGTTCCATTAGCGCTTGTCTAGTTCTTATCTTTGTCACGAAATGGCTTAATTAAGAGTCTGTTTGAGTAAAGAGACATGACACCAGTATTGAAGAAAGTCTGAGAAGATAGATTAAGATGAGAATTAAAGTGACTGTGGAGGATGAGACTTATAGCTTCAAGGGTGAGAACATAGATAGACTCTCCCTCGCCACTTGTGACTTGTTTTTATAGCTACTGTCTCACCATCTCTTGCTCCGATGGAGATAAGGTTACACTAATTTATATCCACAGACACAACTGTACAGTTAAAGAATACAGGTATAATATAGTGAAAGACAAACTGATCCAGTGCACATTTTATAGTTTATTAAACAAACAAATCTTTACCACAGCAAAAAAAAAAAAAAACAATAACGTGCGCATAACTTGAAAAAAAAAGAACAAATTAATGAATGGCACAATTATCAAATCACCACGCTCTCTTCCACAACTACGTGAAAACAACTAAGGTTAAAGAAATATACCGGGCGGGGGGTCTCTGAGTAAGAGCCACCACCATCTGAACTCTACTAATACTAAATAACTTCACTGTGGAGTCCCACACACACCAGACTACTCTCAACTAGTTTTCCCTGTGTCCCGTTTAACAAGTAAGATGAAGACTTATTAACTAATATGATTAAACTATCTCAAAGGCGCTCCTACACAACTAACTTGTAAACCACTAAATCCTACTCCACTGAATTCTGCAGAACTAACTCAGAGGCTCTCCTCCAAGTATTCTCTATCTAACTCTACAGTTCCTGGGGAAAAAGAACTAACTCCACTCTCTCCCCTCTCCTTCAGTTCAGTGCCTACCTGACGCTGTCGTCTTCGTCTGAAGCTCAGATGCGTTACCTTTCGTCAGGTACCTCCTCCCGTTAGCATTTGTACTTGGAGAGATGTGGTAAGGAAAGCGGAGATCTACAGCGGAAAAGGAGGAAAACCCCCCTAGATGAAGTCAATGAAGCCACATTAAACTGGTTCAAACAAATGAGGGCAGTTAACGCCCGAATCTCCGGGCCGATGATTCAAGAAGTTTCTAAAAAATTCGCAAGGGAATTCGGGGTGGCAGAAGATTTCCAAGCATCAAGTGGTTGGCTCGAGAAATTTAAACTGCGATACGCGATCTCCCAAAAAGTGTTGTGTGGTGAATCCAATGAAGTTCCAGTAGAAGCTTTGGAAGAGTTCATCAAAATATTTCCTTACTTCGCCAGAGGCTTCAAAGACGACGACATCTTTAATGATGACGAGTACGGACTCTTTTTCAAGGCGATGCCTGATAGGAGCCTCGCCATGAAGGGTGACAAATGTAAGAGCGGAAAACTTTCCAAAGAACGTTTCACAGTTATGCTTTGCGCTAGAGAAACTAAAGCCCTTGGTGATTGGTAAATCGGCAAAGCCATGCGCATTCAAGAACCTGAAGCCCGAAGACCTCCCCGTCACCTGGAGATCAAACAATTCCGCATGGATGACTGGCGCCCTATTTGAGGAGTGGGTAAGGGGCATCGACCGAGAAATGAAGAAAAAGAAACGGTCTATTCTACTGACAGTAGACAACTGTCCTGGCCACCCACAAGTGGAACATCTCACAAACGTGACACTGAAATTTCTGCCTCCAAACACGACCTCAAAAACCCAACCTCTTGACCAAGGCATCACCAAAACATTTAAAATGCACTACCGGGCCCAGCTCCTGTAGTGGGTCATTACTAAAACACAGATCTGTGGTCCGCCTGTGGAAGCAACTTCATCCGCTGAATCAGTTAACGCTCTGGATGCTGTCCTCTGGATCAGTTCTGCTTGGAATAAAGTTCAGCCGGAAACGATACAGAAGTGTTTCAAGAAATGTGGATTTGTCACAACACAAGAGCATGACGTTTTAGCCTCATCGGACAGTCCATCGCCAATGGCAGAATTCGAAGGAGTAGATTTTGAAGGTTTTGTTGCAATGGATGATGAGGTGGCAACCTGTAATGAACCTGACCCAGAAGAAATTTTCCAAGCGATATTGACCGAAGTACAGACAAGCATAACAGTGCATGAAGCAGCTGGTGAAGTTGAAGAAGCAAGTGACGATGACACAGAAATTGCAGAGACTCCAAAAGAAGAGGCTGTCAGGCATCTGATAATGCAGTTGAAGCCATTTGCTGTGGAAAAATGCCCAGGTATGTTGAGTGGTGTAGCCAGCGTTGAGAGTGCTTTCTCCACTTATGTTTGTAATAAGAATAAGACACAGACCAAAATTGACTCCCTTTTTTCAGAAAGAATGATTAAACCATGATAAAACAGATGTTGATGATTTGATTTGATGTTGTGATTATGTATGATTTCGTATGATACTGTATTCTCAAATATAAGCTGTTCAAGGAAGTAAAGTATCAGAACAATGGGCCTCGTTCCGTATGTTGACCACCTCCGTATGTTGACCGGTTTGCTATAGTCCCTTGGGTGGTCAACTTATAGAGGTTCTACTGTATATATATATTTGCCTCTGGCTGTAGCTCAAGCAATGATGTCAACACAACGACAATTTAAACCGCTTCGGATTTTGGCCTACTGCTTTATTGTGGCAGTATGTAAACAATACCTGGCCACGTAGCCTGTTCTGTATTGGGCCGTAAGAGCTAAGAGCTTCAATTTCTAGGAAATTCCACGCTGAGGTATATGTTTCCTCACGTCAGGAGAATACCTAATGCCTCTCCGTCGTGTCGTGCAGACGTAACTAGGGCGCCAGTGACTTTGCGTGTACCCAGTTTTTCAATTACACTGATGTCTCTTGCCTCCCTCTCCGAGAAGGCAAAGTCCGTTGCAGGCTTATGGTTATCTACCACGCCGTGAATCGCTGTAAAACCAAAATAACAACATATATACACCAATTCACAAATTGCATAATTAAAACACATTAACAACCACAGATTTACCTATACCCCATTTTCCCATACCATAATAAAACTCCCCAAAATACAAGCTCTCATGCTCTACTCTATTTCTGCCCTCGGGTCAGACTTAACAGCTCACCCCTTCCCCTCTCTTTCACAGACAACAGTTTGTCTCTTACGCTTAACACAGACCCGGGCTGACCTGATTGCCTCTGAGGCCAGCTCGTGACCTAGGCAGCTACACGTCGCAACACCGATTCGCTGTATCCCGATAAAATAACTTTTACTAAATAATTTCCCAGGAATATTCTTATTTTAAAGGCAGCCCATGGAGGGTTATACAAAAATAGCACAATTATTTACACACAAATGCATACACAATAATATCATAATACTTAAACACCCTTCACCACCCGTACTTTTCAGCAACTAACTTAATTACCCATGGCCACTTTAGTTAAACAAAACTCCCGAGTTTATCCACTATTATCTTCCACAGTTATCATAACAAAGTCTGGTACTTCCAATATATACTACTCGTCAAAAGTCAAGGGCCACTTAGAAAAACCTTGGTTGAAACCATAAAACAAATCTGATATAAATGTAATTGATATCAGTCAAAACGGCATTTATTGAATACCAAATTGATATGTCACGTAAAGAAATGGAAACACACATTCAAACGCAATGAAGCTGTGAAGTGTGTCACCCACCTTTTCAAAAGTCACACAATAGATATTGGACAAATAGACATTTCAAAATCGGGTATGACCACCGTTTGCAGCAAGGCCTTCAAGACAGCGTAGACGCATCGAGTCCACAAGGGTCCGAAGAGTATCAAGAGGAACAGCTTGCCATTCTTGAAGCAGAAATGCAGTCAACTGTGCAACATCCATTGACAGGGGATGATTTGTTGACAATCTTCGACCAAGGACATCCCAGAGATGCAGAATCGGATAAAGGTCAGGTGAATGAGCTGGCCACGCCATCCTGATGATCCCATGTTGCTGAATAAACTCATTCACCACACGAGCTCGATGGGGTCGAGCGTTATCATCTTGGAGGATGGCATTACCACCTATGGCCTCCAGAGCAGGCTGAACAATTGGTCTCAAGATTTCGTTCAGGTATCTTGGGCCGGTCAAGTTGCCTTGGATGATGTAGAGTGGGGTCCTGCCGTGTCTGCAGAAGCCTCCCCAGAACATGACAGAACACCTACTATAACGATCCACCTCCCGAATTGTGTCATCAGTAAATCGCTCTCCTGGTCGTCTCCAAACTCGAATCCTGCCATCATTGAATGACACAGTGAAGCGAGATTCATCAGTGAAGAGAACTTGACTCCATTGTTGCCTTGTCCATCGGATGTGCTCGCGACACCAAGCAACACGGGCTCTGCGATGAGCAGGAGTAAGAGGGATTCTGACTGCAGGACGTCGAGCAGCCAGTCCAAATTCAAGTAAACGTCTGCGAATAGTGCTTTGACTGACATTAACGTTTACAATTTGTCTCAGCTGACATCTTAGAGTGGAAAAAGTCACTGTTCGATGGCGCAGGGCCGACAACATAAGGTACCGGTCATCATGTCTATTGGTGCATCTAGGGAGACCTGGCCGGTGGCGATCCTCCACACTTCCTGTGGCCTGAATTCTCTCCAAAATTCTTTGGATAATAGAGTGTGACACTGCAAGCCGTCTAGCAGCCTCACTGACAGATAAACCACTTTCAACCCACGCTATAGCCCTCATTCTTTGTAAGGTGTCAAGACTTCTTCTCGGTGGCATGGTTTTTGCAAGTTATGAAACTACCCTAAGTCTGCTGATTGTAAAACAAATTAAGAGTGAACTCTATTCACGAAAAGTTGCCATTGCACGTGGAATGTCAATCAGCACGATTACTTTACCTGTTTGGTTCTACGGAAGTTTGAAAAAACAGATTAAAAATGTGAATTTATGGTCAGCAAACCACATTCCACGTGATCACCATGGTTGTCGGTGAGTTGTTTTTATGCTTAACGTGCATAGAGGACTGTCAGCGGAAGATATTGCACCATTTTTACTAAAAACTTCCTTCATTTAATCATTCTATGCGCTTATATAAAAGTGTACTGAAAATAATAGGGTGGCCCTTGACTTTTGACGAGTAGTATATATTACACAGTACTACACCAGCCTTAGGTCCTAAATTCATATAGAGATATATCAAATAATAATAATACCACCAACTTTTTCTCACAGAACTACACTGGCTATACTTCGTATGATTACCACTGAAACTTACCATTCACTGGCAGAAGTCAGGTAATTGATGGCAAACTACCGACTAAAAATAAAATTAAATCCCAGAAGAAAGCTTACTCTGACTTGCTAAAATCCTTTAACTAACATTCCTACACAACTTATTAAGACTACGTACATACCCAGACTTATCAGAATATCCACTAACCAGGCAGACTGAGTTTATGTCTGACACTATTCCCGGCAGTAATAATCCAGGACTTGTGAGCCCCGACTAATAATTTGTCCCTGTATACATAGTGCCAATTTTCTGATGCAAGGCAGACGCGGTGAGTCATAGCTCTAGAATTATCTCCCAAAAACCGCATCTATCCCACTTTGACGTAATCTAATGACTGCGACATAAATTAAAAATCGAACCCAATCGTCAGAGCTTTCTGTTAAACATCATAACATTATTATATAATGTAATGTATGTGTGAATGTACCCACGTAATACTGTACTTTAGAAATGTGAGTCGTGAGAATGTACCCGCATACCACTGTACTTTAGAAATGTGAATTTTTTTTTTTTTACTGCTAAAAGACTTTTCCTGCCACAGAAGTGCGTAAGAAAGTGTTATTATTATTATTTCATTTTCCACCAAGAATTTATGGACATAAGCGAGAATGTGTTTATGTAATTTTTGTATTGATGATTGATGACACATTCAAAAATACAGATTAATTGTAGACGGATTGACCGCATGAGTGAGTGTTGGTATACAGAATTTATTTATTTTTATTTATTGTTTTATTTATTTTATTTTATTATTACTTTTTCCCCCAATTACTAGCTTGTTTGTTTCAAAAAAAAAAACCAACTCATTTTTTTATTATGATTGCATACTGTAAATGAATGCTGTTATGGTAACTTTATAATTTTGCATGCCTTTAAATTAATGCTTAAAGCATCATGTGGGAATGAAAGGATATAGTATGCAAGATTAATGAGAGTGGAAGGGCAGAATGTTAGACGGGCCTGTGCGCCGAATTCTTTACCCTTCGAAAATAAAGTTCATTCGTTCGTTAACATCTGACGAATCGTTAACCAAGCGACAGAGTTATTCCCCCTGCTGGAACAGGGGGGATCAAAGAAAATAAATTACCCACGAAGCCCACTGCCATACTGAAAAATGTACGCAATGTTTCGTAAACTTATCTGACCGTCTATCAACAAGAATGACTCACTAGCCCACGCTACCACACGGGTATGGGTTCACTCCCATCCCCGAAAAAAGAAGGGTTGGTGGGGTTGATCCTACAATACTAGAACCATGACAAGAAATGAAAACATCTAAAAATCAGAAACCCTGATAAAAATAGAAGATAAAAAAAAAAAACAACCTTAATAATAAAACAAGAACGGGCGGGTTGAAAATAAACATTACTGTCACTTTGCCACAATCATTAGTTTCAAATTAGTAATCTTGTCATACCAATCGAAAATTCTAATTTTTCAATTGTTCCTGATTTCTTTTTAAGTTCAAATATTTCCCAATGCAATGAAAGCTCATCTAGCCTTTTGTATCCTTGTTTTAATGCCTGCTTTGATTACTATATTTGATTTGATATTATCCGCAACTCGCCATTGTAGCAAATTTCCGGAATATTCCACCGCTGAAAGTAAACTTGAACTACGGTGCGGACTTCTTTCCTGCTTACATTTCACGTAGTCTGTCAATCTGGAGCTTTGACGAACAGTTTCCCGAGCTTCCTCAAAGGTGTTCTTGTCTAGCACTTACTTATCAGAATGACTTGAATGGAACGGAACTGTTTGGTGGTTGCAACGAACGTATTGTTTCTTAGAAAATAGCAGAGTAGCTGGGAGAAAATCTTCAGACTTTTGCGCCGACGGCTAGTTGCATTGTTACTCCACGGGTTGACCCTAGTATTTTTCTGTCAATATCATTGTAACCAGGTTTATTTCTGTCCACACCGTTAGGCCAAAATACGTTTATGTCCACATTGTATCCAAGTTTTTTTCTCTCTGCATGGTTAAACCAAAATGTATTTATGTTCTGGGAATTGTACTCAGCAAAGCTTGTTTTCAGCACGGCTGTGCCAAAATGTATTGCTGTCCATAGCATAGTACCCAAATTTGTTTCTGTCCACACTGTTGTATACAAATTTATTTCTGTCCATGTCCTAGTACCACATTTAAGTCATGTCTGCAACGTTGTACCTAAGTTTAATTCTATCCATAGAACACAGTTTCATTTTATTGGTTTTGTTAAAATCATTATGCCATTTCTCCATCTCTCCACAGTCTCACCATTGGTTGTCGTCACGCCGTGGATCTTTGTGAAAGCGCTGGCAGACAATACATTGTAAGAAATCGCATGTACTAGTTTGTCTGTTACTACTTTGTACTTTGTTATACTTTGTGACTTAGCTCATTGACAACAACTAGAGGTCTTGAGTTATGTAAGCGTGACCACCAGTACTTTAGTTGATACCAATGAGGTAAGTTTCACGGGACCTTTTTGTTGGAAGCCTGTATCAAAGACAGAGTAATTTTTGTTGTTGTTTGTTTTACGTGATGAGGTTGCCAACCACATGCACAATCTCACACTGGTCGTCTCCTGTTCCTGCTTAGTTCCCTCAGGGATACACGTGACCTACACACCTGATAGGCGTGAACCACACACCTGATACGTTAATGTATAGGTTTAACTGTATTGTGTGGAGATCAATGTATGGGATGATTTTTTTTTCTCTCTAATATGGCAGTTATCACATAACAAGATCTGAGTTCTTTTAAGATAATCTTTTTTTCATGCAAACAATTTAAACTCAAACACTTTTAGCGCAGACATCATATTTGATATATACTGAACATAAAAAAGTGATTATACTAAAAAGTAGAATACCTGTACTTTAAAAAGTTAATTAGACAGAAGCATTGCTATTTCAACTGTCAATGTTGGTCAGTATCACGAGCTCGAACTACGATGCGTAGAGCAGGGTTGAAAGAACGGAGACTGATAGAGATAATAAGGCTATGACGAGAAAAAGTAGGGCAAGAACAAGAAGACATTAAAAAACAACAACAAAAATAATGTATGGCATAGACTTGTAAAATGGAGAGAGACTATCAAACAGTATTTGTGGCAGGACGTTCTGGAATAAGAAGTTTGGAAAAGAAGCAAACACGCCTCTAATAATTAACAACTACTACACTCACTCACCTGCTTCTCGCATGTTCGATAAATGTGGTGAACCTGCCTAAGATATTAGTCTACGGAAGATGTTAACTTATCTATGATGTTAACCCAACCTAAAATGTTAACCTACCTAAGATGTTAACCTACCTTAATTGTTAACCTACCTAATATGTTAACTTCCCTAAGATGCTCACCTACCTAACACATTAACCTATGTAACATATTTACCTAACTAAAATGTAAACCTAAATAATATGTTAACGTACCTAAGAAGTTGGCCTACTGTTACGTGCAGTCTTTGATATCTTACAATATTATACATAGGTAATTTTTTAGTGCTTAAGGGAAAGTCATTATTGAGTTACTTCCCTTGAACTCCGCGGATAAATACATTTTACTGCGATTTATTCGTTGTTTGGGTAATAATAGATTGTTCTTGCTTCAGAATATCTATGGCCTGAATTTATGTGTATTGTTTGTCTGAGTAGGACAAGTCTGTCTTATATCTGTATATCTTTACATATCTAGGTCGAACTATATGTTCTGTTGTCTCTAGAGAGGTCAAAGGCTATTCGGCGGATGTGTCGCTTGAGTGGGGTGATTTGGCTTCGTCCTGATAGGGAATGTGTGTGTTTTGCTATGTCGGCTTGATGCCTTGAAAAAGTGATCTCAGTGGTTTTGGGGAAAGTGATAGTCGTCTAGACCTATCGTGTATGCTTTACCCCAGTGTTTATTCATCTTGCCAAGGAATGGCAGTTTCATATTCCCTCTACCAAGGTAATCAAAGATACTCTTATGAACTCTCGATCGAAGCCACCATTGTCGATAATTACGATTTGAATGTTTAAGAGAATATATTTGACTCGATGAAAAAACGACTTCGATTCCTAGCAGCACTATATTCTGTAGAATGCAGTCTATTGTTCATGACCAAATCTACAGAGCAACGAAATGTTGTATGAATGACTAACTTTAGAACAGATTCATTATCTGTATTCAAACGTGAGTGACAGTTCACGAGTGGAGCCATCTTGGAACCAAAACATGTAGGACTTTCAAGAAGAGAAAAGGGATGCCCGTATTATCGCTTGATCAGTCCAGAGATCACTGCTACACATGAGAACCCATTGTTAGCGGTTCAATATTATTATATGGAAAAATATGTGCTGAACATTATGTTGAAGAATCGTTGCTAAACGAGATTAGGTTTAGAAGTCATCTGAAATATTGTTTACAAGCTGACGTGCTCAGTCAGTGACGTCAGATGATATATGTATGGGCGATACTGAGTGCTTGGCTATTGACAGTCCATTATACCATTATTCTACATGAGTGCCCATGTAACATTGCAAGACCATTTGTCCACTGTACTATGATGTATTATGGCAACCTGTGATTTGTCACTATCTGTGCTGTCGAGTGTGTACGTCCAATTAAACTTTAGAAAAGGTACACAGTCGTTGGTGTCGATGACTTCCGGTCATACATGAGTGTGAGAAGAGAACATTTGTCAACAACACGAACCCTTATCATCATTCGCACATTATACACTCCATCCATGTCTACACAACACTGCGTAGGTCAAGTTGACATTCCATACACTACAGTGGGGCAGGCAACACCATAGGGATCTTGTCAACTGATGATGATAGACGCCTGTCTTCCCGCCTAGGAGTGTTCTGGTGTACTTTATCAACATATATTATATCCAACTAAATATCAACTTTATCAACTGGTGGACCAGCTTTCTGGGTTTGACCTCGCAGAAATTCAGAAGTCAACAGATTACCGATACCAGACCGTTTCCTGTGGCTGATACGACACACTTGCAGTATTGGTTTGCTCTTTGTCAACGCTTCGTCACGTGACCTGTCAAGTGAATGCAGTATGTAGGTCAGCGTTGTTGACATTTTTTTACATTAGACATTATAGAGTTTCACAGAACAGTTGGATCAATTCTTGTCAGTGTTAACAGAAAGACAGTATTTGTGAACTAAGAAGTCCTGGTTTCATCGATGGATCTTCTTGTTTGCCATATATGAACTTTAATATTTAAGGCCAGAATGTTTAATTGAATAAAGTGGCAGTTTGTTTGTTTTCATGAAAAATAACTTTGCCATTACTGTAAGACTGAGCCTATTTTGCAACACATACTATCATACACATAATTTATATATATTTATGTTTACATGTTATTTGTTTGTATAGTATGTTAGTTTCTATGTCAGCGGGTTGTGTTTAAGGTTGGGCGGCGTCCTCACAACAGAATATCCCACGTCATAGAGGGTCCGTTGTGGGCGTTTTCTATAGGTGCAATTTTCTTGATTGAAAATTTGCTGCGACAACTGTTGCTTTTGTGTTAGCTGTGAAGTCTGTAATTATTGTTATTTTTGTAATATTTCTTTGTTCTTTAGTTTTGTTTTGATTTGTTTGTAATTTGTTGGTCTAACCTTTTCTATCTTTCAGTTCTATTCATAATTTATATTCATATATTGTGACGTCATTTGTGTTGTTATTCTTTGCAGATTCAGTGATTATCTTCATTGATTTCCCTATTTGATTTATTTTGATTTCTGCAAACGTTCTTGTATTGTCAGTCCTATTTGTACTTTATGTATTCTGTTGGTTGACATATGTTTTATATGGGTATATTTCATAAGACACAATTGCCTGTGCACTGCACTTGGATTATGGTATAGACCAGTACCTGATTATTATTACTATTATACAAGACCTTATTAAAGGCTTGTGACCCACAGATATTGGGATAGTATACTGATTAATCAGGTCATTGAGAACTTGGGGTATTATTATTGATTCAGGTGATTAGTATTATTGTTAGGCATCATGTCTACTCTAGATTATTTCATTACTCAAGGGAAAGCTCTTGATAAGACTGGTCAACAATTAGAACAATGGGCAGTTGCTCAATATGACAAAGCATTAGCTGCAGAAGAGAAAAGATTAGCTGCAGAAGAAAGAAAAGCTATGGCGGAAGAGAAAAGATTAGAAAAAGAAGCTGAGGCTGCTGCTGAACAAAAGAAATTGCAGATGCAGGTAGAGGAAAGGAGATTTGAAGCTGAACAAAAAAAATTGGAAAGAGAAGCTGCGGCTGAACAAAAAAGATTAGACAGTGAAGCTGAACAAAAAAGATTAGACAGTGAAGCTGAACAAAAAAGATTAGACAGGGAAGCTGAACAAAAAAAAATTGGAAAGAGAAGCTGCGGCTGAACAAAAAAGATTAGACAGTGAAGCTGAACAAAAAAAATTGGAAAGAGAAGCTGCGGGTGAACAAAAAAGATTAGACAGGGAGGCTGAACAAAAAAGATTAGATGCTGAAGAGAAAAAAGCAATAAGAGAACATGAATTTGAGTTGGAGAAATTGAGATTGACAAGTATGAGTAATGTTAATCAGGCATCTAGTGGTAATGGTAAACCTTCTACTTACAAGGTTAAGGTTCCACCGTTCAATCAGTCCAGTGACGATATTACATTCTGGCTGGATAGATTTGAACGTTCTTGTCGTACACATAATGTGGATAAATCACAATACGCTAATCAATTATCAGAAAACTTGAAAGGTGAATCTTTGACTAGATTATGCCTTGTAGGAGAAGCAGATAAGGATAATTATGATGTCATTAGGGCGGCTTTGATAAAAAAATATCAGCTAAGTGAGGAAGGCTATCGCCTTTTATTTAAGACGATGGTACCTGAGACGGGGGTAGAATTCTCAGAATTCACTGCAAAGGCACGTCTCACAGTTGATCGTTGGATTGAGCTTTCCAAAACGGAAAAAACGTATGAAGGACTTATGGATTTGTTGCTCAGAGATAAGATTATGTCATGTGTGAACAAACCTTTCCTTGAATTTATACATGAGCGTAAACCTAAATCTCTAAAAGAAATGGAAGAATA
Source organism: Oreohelix idahoensis (assembly GCA_024509875.1). NCBI lineage: Eukaryota > Metazoa > Mollusca > Gastropoda > Stylommatophora > Oreohelicidae > Oreohelix > Oreohelix idahoensis. Next base: position 405,891 of record JAMPIV010014803.1, read on the forward strand.
TTGTTCCCAATATGTCACTGCACACCCCGACGTGACTTTTGGCAACACTAAGATTAAGGAGAGTATGCCAGTTGCTTCAGCAACACCATACAATCCCAATTATTCACACAGATTTCAGGGACCTCAAAACAGATTTGAAAAAAAAGGTAACCATAATAGTTATCAAAACCAAGGTAACCAATCATTTCAGGGTTCTTCTTCAAAGAACTGGAGACGACCTGATAGCTCTCGACACAGGGGTGGTCATAATTATAGGAATTTCCGTAGAGGAAGTAATTATAGAAACTATCAGGGTTATCCGTCTTGGAGTCAACAAGATCATAATTACAGAGATACTCATTATAATGAATATGATAATGGTAACCAAGGGTACTATGACTCAAACCCAAATAGGGGTTACAATAGAGGTAACAATAACTACAGAGGTGATAATAACCGAGGTAGATCTCAATACAAAAGACATAAACCACATTTTCAGGCAAACTCTGCACAACAAGAGTCCCATGAAGCCTATAAACAGAGTAAAGATAATAATGATGCTAGTAATATGGCATGTGCCGCTTTTGATTTTGGGAGAGCATCTCAGTGCCCCCAATGCAAAACGTTATTTGAGCCAACCACAGTGACTACTTTAAGCTGTGGCCATCCTCTTCCTGCTCTTCCAGCATCAGTCGCGCATGATGGAAGAGGGTCTCTTGTCTTACATAAGGGTTTAGTGAATAACAATCCAGTCTCTGTGCTATTTGATTCTGGATGCACCACAATTGGTGTTAGGCAGTCACTCGTAGATCCTTCCCGTGCCACTGGACAAGTAGTCAAATGTGTAACATTTGGCGGCACATTAGAGAAATACTCTACCGCTATCATTAGGATTGCTACTCCTTTCTTTACAGGAGATGTACACGCATGTCTTCTTCCGAATCCGATCGCTGACCTCATCATCGGTCGCATTCATGGAGTCAAGGAATGCACTCCGCAACAAATTTCCACTTGGGAAAGGCAAAACATGCAGATTGCTAACGCTGTAGTCACTAGAGCTCAGGCTCTTAATGTGCCTCAAACTTCATCTACTGAAGATAATGAAGTGCATAACCAAGATAATCCCTTGGTAATTTCTCGTGACTCGTTTATAAAACAGCAAGAAGATGATCCCACTCTGAAGAAATTCTTCATTCTTGCAACTAAAGGTGATCCGAATAAGGACACAAGTCGTAAATCGTGGATTACAAAGAAGAATGGCGTACTTGTACGTATGGTTCAAGACTCCATTACGTCAAGTCATTCTCAAATCCTGGTTCCCAAGAATTTGAGAGTTAAAATTTTGCAGCACGCTCACGACTCTCAGTGTGCTGGACACATGGGTTTTTCCCGTACTAAGTCAAGAGTCCTTGCGGCTTTCTTTTGGCCATTGGTAAACAAGGACATACGGATTTATTGTCAATCTTGTAAAGTATGTCAGGAAGTTAAATCCAAAGGTCCACGGCATGCTGCACCCATTCAGGCGGCGGACATTCCTATTCGGCCGTTTCAAAAAATGGCCATAGACATTATTGGTCCATTTAAGATCAAGTCTGCCAGAGGACATCAGTTTATCTTGACGTGTGTTGATATGTGCACACGTTGGCCAGAGGCTATTCCTCTGAAGAGCATTACTACTGCTGATATTGCAGATGCTCTTTGGCTTATATTTTCTCGTCTGGGGTTCCCCGGAGAGATATTGTCAGACCATGGCACCCAACTAATATCAGATACCATGTCTCAAGTAATGTCTACCCTGCAGATAGATAGATCTTTAAGTAGTATCTACCATCCAATGTCTAATGGTATGGTCGAACGCCTTAATAGAACACTTAAAAACTTACTGGGGAAGATAACTGAGGATCATCCTCAAGACTGGGACAGAGTTTTACCTGCGGCCCTCTTCGCTTACAGAGAGGTACCCAATGAACATACGGGATTTTCTCCCTTTGAACTCGTCTTTGGCGCGCGTCCGCGCGTGGCCCTATGTCGTTGCTTCACGATCTCATAACATCTGACAATATTGACGATGACACAAAGTCATCCTACGAATATGTCATCGCGTTGAGACAAAAGATTATCGAAGCATGCAAATTAGCAACTTCTTCTTCTGAATTTGCGAAACAGAAGGCAAGGCAATTTGCCAATAAGAAGAGATGCTTACGACAACTTTGTCCTGGTGACAAAGCATTTGTATTACTACCTTGTAGGGAAAACAGATTACTTATTTCTTGGAAAGGTCCGTACGATATAATATCGAAATTTCCGATGTCGACTATATTGTCGATATTGATGGGAAGCATAAAACCTTCCACATCAATATGCTTACTGAATTCCATGAACGTCCGGATTATTTGCAACCCATTTTCCAAGCAACGGACAATTCTCCAGTACCACATGGTCATTACTCATCACTGTCCGTGATACAGGATGAGGAAACAAGTTTTTCAGATGTAAATCTTCCTCTTCCAATGATCCCACTTCATTCCAGTGAATCATGGAAGAACGTTACTGTCTCTCCTGATTTGTCTCTAGGAGAACAGCGACAAGTTTCAACTATGTTGCAAACATTTCAGGATGTACTCACTGACATCCCTGGACAAACTAATGTCATTCAACATGACATTGTGCTAACTGACCATACTCCTATTAGGGTTAGACCTTATCCTATACCTATACATTTCCAAGCACAGGTCGAGAAAGAGTTGGATGTGATGATAGATTTGAAAATAATCGAACCATCCACCTCTGCGTATTCTTCGCCGATGGTTATTGTGCGTAAAAAAAGACAATAACATACGTCTTTGCGTTGACTATCGAAAATTGAATCAAGTAACGAAGTTCGATGCCGAACCTATGCCTTTACTGGAAGAGCTACTTACTCGACTCTCCAAATCTCATTTTTTCACTAAACTTGATTTGTCTAAGGGATATTGGCAAGTTCCTTTATCTGAACGCGCCAAACCTCTCACGGCTTTTTCAACACCTAGAGGTTTGTTCCAATGGAATTTTATGCCTTTCGGTCTTATGAACGCACCAGCTACGTTCGTACGCATGATGCGCCGAATCCTATCTTATCGGTCAGATGTCATTGCATATCTAGACGACATCTGTCTTTTCAGCGATACTTGGGAAGATCACTATTCAGGGTTAGATGAATTGCTGTCTACTTTGCGTGAGCACAACCTGACAGCGAAACCCTCTAAAGCCTATATTGGTTTTAGCGAAATTTCTTTCCTAGGCCACCGAGTTGGTCATGGTTTCCTAAAGACAGAGGACCATAATACTAGTAAGATACTTAACATCTCAATCCCTAAGACTAAAAAACAGGTGAGAAGTCTGTTAGGTCTTATTCAATTTTATGGCAGATTCATTCAGAATCTATCCTCTATCATGGCACCTCTCTCAACACTTCTAAAGAAAGGTTCGCCTAATGTGGTCCACTGGTCTCAGGAATGCCAATGCTCTCTGGATAAGATTAAAACACTGTTTTTCAACACCACCTATTTTAGTGCTACCCACTAAAGATAAGACATTCGTTCTTCGTAGTGACGCTTCATCCACTGGGATTGGAGCGGCACTAATGCAAGAGTACTCTGGAACTCTGCATCCTGTAATGTATATTTCCAGAAAACTTAATGCGGCAGAAAGGAATTATTCGGTTTTAGACCGTGAGCTATTAGCTATGGTTTGGTCGATCCTCAAACTACAGAGATTCCTTCTAGGCGCACATTTCATAGTAGAAACAGACCAAAAAGCTCTTACTGCTATACAGAGTAAGAATTTGAAGAGCTCGAGGTCTACTCGATATGCAATTGCTCTTCAACCTTTTCATTTCTCTGTGCGAGCTATTCGGGGATCAGATAATGTGATGGCAGACATTCTGTCAAGATGCCCACATGATTCCACATAACTATTAGGGCTTAGACTTCTTGATATGTCTAGTTCTATAGTAGTTCCTTTTCTATATCATGATAGATACACATTTGTAATTTAATAATATAATGATTGTATCACTACATAGCGGTTCATGTATGTTTATTCACCGCTGTGCTTTGATGATTTTTACTTCATAAATCATAAATTTAAGATATCTAATACGTAGTGATGATATGAATTTTTTAGGCATTGTGTAATTGCCAGAATTGTATTATACTTTGATGACACCTTCCTGGAAAAATATACTTGTAGAGAAATAATTTCTCTCAGTTTATGAGACACATTCTCACCAGTCGCTCCATAAGTCGACTTAGCCTCATATTAGGCGTTATAGGTATTCCTGATATTTTCATCTGCGCATTATTCATGCGTTGTGAGCCTATTGTACGTTGCTCCTAGATGTATTTCAAAAAAAAAAAAAAAAATGTTCCATTTTTTTTTTTTCCCGGGAGGTGTGGTAAGACTGTTACGTGCAGTCTTTGATATCTTACAATATTATACATAGGTAATTTTTTAGTGCTTAAGGGAAAGTCATTATTGAGTTACTTCCCTTGAACTCCGCGGATAAATACATTTTACTGCGATTTATTCGTTGTTTGGGTAATAATAGATTGTTCTTGCTTCAGAATATCTATGGCCTGAATTTATGTGTATTGTTTGTCTGAGTAGGACAAGTCTGTCTTATATCTGTATATCTTTACATATCTAAGTCGAACTATATGTTCTGTTGTCTCTAGAGAGGTCAAAGGCTATTCGGCGGATGTGTCGCTTGAGTGGGTGTGATTTGGCTTCGTCCTGATAGGGAATGTGTGTGTTTTGCTATGTCGGCTTGATGCCTTGAAAAAGTGATCTCAGTGGTTTTGGGGAAAGTGATAGTCGTCTAGACCTATCGTGTATGCTTTACCCCAGTGTTTATTCATCTTGCCAAGGAATGGCAGTTTCATATTCCCTCTACCAAGGTAATCAAAGATACTCTTATGAACTCTCGATCGAAGCCACCATTGTCGATAATTACGATTTGAATGTTTAAGAGAATATATTTGACTCGATGAAAAACGACTTCGATTCCTAGCAGCACTATATTCTGTAGAATGCAGTCTATTGTTCATGACCAAATCTACAGAGCAACGAAATGTTGTATGAATGACTAACTTTAGAACAGATTCATTATCTGTATTCAAACGTGAGTGACAGTTCACGAGTGGAGCCATCTTGGAACCAAAACATGTAGGACTTTCAAGAAGAGAAAAGGGATGCCCGTATTATCGCTTGATCAGTCCAGAGATCACTGCTACACATGAGAACCCATTGTTAGCGGTTCAATATTATTATATGGAAAAAATATGTGCTGAACATTATGTTGAAGAATCGTTGCTAAACGAGATTAGGTTTAGAAGTCATCTGAAATATTGTTTACAAGCTGACGTGCTCAGTCAGTGACGTCAGATGATATATGTATGGGCGATACTGAGTGCTTGGCTATTGACAGTCCATTATACCATTATTCTACATGAGTGCCCATGTAACATTGCAAGACCATTTGTCCACTGTACTATGATGTATTATGGCAACCTGTGATTATCACCCATTACAAAATCACCGCAAGTCTTATCAGAAGCGCTGCCTGCAGTACCTGTGCGTCTTTAAGAATACAACAACATACTAGAACTAGTATCTCTTCGGACATGTCGTAAAAGCCTGACCAAATGCTTCAACATGTGCACAGTTCAGAGGATATCCGCCCATTGAAACATTCCAGGCAACGAAGAGGCAGATAAACTTGCTAAAGAAGGGGGAACCTTGCAACAAAACGATATAGAGACAACTTATGAAATGGCTGAAACAACTATAAAAGCCATATGCATGTCCAAATGGGACAGAGAACACCAAGGTCACATAAAATATGATGCCTATCACCAGCAATCTAGACGAGACAAGGTCATCATTTTCCGCTTAGACTGTGGTCACATTAGGTTGAAGTGCCATCTATATCACAAGTACAGGATTGGTCCAACAAATCTCTCTGCTCCTGTGGGACCAGTCCAGTGGCAGCCGAAAATCTACTCCAGTCCTGTCCAACTTATAGCAGTGAATGGAGTGGCATATGGCAACAACCCATTTCTCTCCACGAAAAACTGTATGGAGATGTTAGGAACCTTGAGCTGACCTTTATTAGAGTCATTAATGTAGAAGACATTTTTCAGGTCCAGTTTATGAGGGCGAACAAAGAAGGAGAAGAACCAGTATCCTTTTGGACATGTCTAAAAAGTCGACTAACATAAGGCTGTGGCATGGAACTGGCAACCTTATCATGTAAAACACGATGTTACAAAACCACTGCAGCAAGAGTACATGACTGCATTGGCACAGGCCTACTGAAAAGAGACCAGCTTCAGTGATGATACCATGCTTTACATGGCGCTAAAATGCTAATGTGATAATCATTGTCAGCTTTTGGCACCATTAACTCCGATTAACAGCTACGAGTATTAGAAAAAGAAAGTAATTTCTGCTTTTTAAAATTATTATTACCGTTAAAATCATGATAAAGAGAAATAATTCATCTATTTCACTAGCTGCAATTATTAGTTTGCTTTAAAATAGATATACTGATTTGAAAATAACAATTACATATTTAATCAATATACAAGTTTCGATTAACATCCGTTTTTATTTCTTTTACAAATCAACCTAATTATCATTGTCTTAGATGTTGGAATGTGACCTCCAACCCCTTCTACATCTGGATACTGCATGGACCAATGCTTGCCACAGTTTTGGTAAGATTCCAAAGTTGATTTATTTGGTCTGTATTTTCAGTAATCCCATTGTGCGGGAGTAAATAAATAAACACATACATTTAAAAAATAGGAAATCGTAAGATAGCAGGAAGGAGTACAGTAGACAATTGGAAAGTAGCAGTAGCGTTAGGCTCATCGGGGAATCCAATCAGAGACCATCCGAACGGCACCATTGCCTCGCTATGCGAGTGAATCGTGAAAGGGCACACATCTCATTATTTGTTCCAGTTTATGGGAAAGAAGCTCGGGTAGTGCCAATTTATGTGTACCAGCAGATGTGGAATAATTTGTTGTGTTTGTATCATTACCTGTAAAAATCCCCGCTAGAAGTGACCGTGTTTTGGACGAGTACCAAAGATGCAAATTGATCTCATTGTTTAAGGATACAAGTACATTGATGGAAGTGCTGCTAGGGGTGCACGTCGATTGAAATTTTGAATTCATATTGCATAACATGATCAAAGGTTGAAACTAGTCGTGATTAGAATTTTTAGAGCAATATTGAAAAAAAAAAGTTGTGTACATGTTTGTGTGTCCAGAATATATTAATATGATCATAAGTTGAATCTAGACTTGAATGGGATTTTTTTAATGCAATTATGAAGAAAATGTTTCGAATTACTACAGAGACTAAAAACTAATCAACGGCCAACGTACACCTTACATGCTAGATCACTACATTGTAGGGTAAGGAAACAATGGATCAGTGGCGTGGCTGAAGCATTTGGGAAGAAAGGTAACACCGTTATACAGACTATATGAAAGACATAATAACTTTTGTGGAGCTTACCTAAACGCTAGACGGTAGGACAGAAAGCGCACAGAAGCATTATTTATTGAGATGAAGCCACAACTGGCGTGTGAAGCAGGTCAGAGCAGACATCTAAGGCACTAGCAAAAATAGGCAACATTTTTCTTTGTGCTCCCCATGGAGCATTGAGCCACCACTGTAACTGGTTCCCTAGCGGAATGCTGGACCAAACATCCACATGCTCTTACAGCGGTGGGGTCTGTGGCAATTTGTTTTACATGATGTAGTTAGCAGCAGTAGTTGCAACCTTAAAACATTTATTGAATTATACATCCTGCCTGATCATATCTAGCCTGAGATGAAAATTGCTGTTATTAAGAGCAATGACCTCCAAAGCATGTATACACTGATTAGACAGCGCAGACTACGCTGGCTTGACCATGTCCGCCGCGTGGAAGATTGTCGCATTTCGAAATACATTCTATAGACAACTGGCAGATGGCAGAAGAACAGTTGGGCGACCGCAGCTGACGTTCAAAGATTTGTGTAAGAGAGACATGAAGGCATTAAACATAAATCCAGAAACCTGGGAGGATGAAGCTGCAGATCACACTAAGTGGCGATGTTCTGTACGGCGCCACCTCAGATTGAGAGAAAAGGTCTCACGGTAAGCAGATGAGATGAGTAAACCTCGAAAGGAACATCAGGAAAATAAGCAGCTGAGGGCTGTCACCTAAGGGGCGCATTCCCATAGTCAGTTATGACTGAAGGGCTGTCACCTCAGGGGCGCATTCCCATAGTCTGTTATGACTGAAGGGGCTATTATTATGATTATTAATCTCCCTCCATCTTGTTCGTCTCTATGTCTTTTCCTTGCTTACTTTCCTTTAGAATTCCATGTCAAAGCCATTCTTTTTCTGGATTTTTACTATATGTCCGCTTCCTCTTTCTTCCTGATAGTGTTACGTTGCTAAGTAAATCCCTAAACTTGTTCAGTGCTACTTTAGTACAGCAAAAGAACACTACAGACAGTCGTTAAGTAAGAATTGTTTTGTTCATTTACTTTACAGTTAAATTTTGCCTTCTTCCTGAATATATCTCGAGTATTGTGTTCCCGTGTGAGGTCAAGCCAACGCCATATGGGTAGAAGCAAGTACAGGTGAGGGTCAGTTAGGCTGTGTCCATTATATATATATATATATATATATATATATATATATATATATATATATATATATATATATATATATATATATATATATATATATATATATATATATATATATATATATATATATATATATATATATATATATATATATGCTGGATCCTTTCGTTATTAGTGACAGTATTTCTTTCACGTTTTATTTATATATTTTTGTACAATTTTATTTTATTTTATGAAACAGTTGGTAACAATTTTTACGTGTTACAAATTCCTAACGGAAACATTTCTTAATTTTAAAAGTTCTTAAAACACGTAAGCGAATAATTATTATAGCTGTAGGAAACGAAATACATTGTGTGTTACTTTCTGTGATGTCGACTATAACAGAATATTCATAACACAAGACGAAGCGATACAATTAACATCCACCAACACTAATCAACGTTCAGCAAAACCCTCCCCTAGTACTGGTTGCTCTAAAAAAACGGAAACCAGTACTCAGTACATTACAACTTCCTTTATTTAAGTATATTAACCTTTCATTCTATAATGTCTGCCGACTAGCTAACTACATTTGTTCTGTACTGTACCTGTATTCAGACTTTGCTCTCCAAAACATTTTACTTAGTAGTCTGCTGAAGACATATATTACAGACATTCACATGTTGACAACGATCATTTTAACTAAACTATCCACCATTTCCCTTACAATTTATCCCTCTGTGCAACCTAAACAAAGTCAAGAAAGAGCTATATATTAGCAAAATGCAAGGTAACATGAAAGTAAATTAAACTGAAAAACATTATAATGTGTGTTCATTATGTCATGAACTATCAGCAAGTTTAGTCTCTGAATCTGGCTGGTTTCTTGATGACCCTTCCACTTTGGGTAACTTGATGACCCACTGTGTTTTCTGTAGACCTTATTGCTTCTCTGGGCATTAATTATGTAGACTTTTCTGTTTCTGGTATACTAAGCTGTTCTTCAGGAGTGTCCTCCATACTTTCACTCCAATTGTCATGAAGATCCACTGGTGCTTCCATCCTGAATGGATGACTATTAGTCCCAAATAATAATAGCCCCTTCAGTCATAACTGACTACGGGAATGCGCCCCTGAGGTGACAGCCCTCAGCTGCTTATTTTCCTGGTGTTCCTGTCAACGACGTTTTCTCCTCTCTTCTGCTTGTTATCTGAGCTTCTTTTCGCCCAATCTGAGGTGGCGCCGTAGATAGCATCGCCACTTAGTGCGATCAGCAGCTTCCCAGGTTACTGGATTTATTTTCAGTGCCCCCATGTCCATGTCTCTCTTGCACACATCTTTGAATCTCTGCTGCAGTCACCCAATTGTTCTTTTGCCATCTGCCAGTTGTCCGTAGAAGATATCTACCATCTTCCATGCGGCGGACATGACCACTAGCGTGTATACATGTTTTGAAGGACAGCACGTGACAACGTCTCGACATTTGTCACTTTATCTTTCCACGAAATGCCGAGGATGTGGCGTAGACACCGTAGATGGAAGATATTGAACCTTCTTTCTTGCTTAGCATAGGTCGTCCAGGTCTCGCTGCCATATAGAAGTGTGCTAGTGACGCAGGCTTTATATATCGCAGCTTTGGTCTTCGTTGTGAGTTTGGAATTTCCCCAAACACGCGATGTCATGCGGGCGAAGGTAGCTGCAGCTTTGCCAATGCGGCTGTCAATTTCTGTGTCCTGAGATAGTCTGTCATTGATGGTAGACCCTAGGTATGTGAAGTGGTGCACCACTGCCAATTCATAGTTATCGATAGTGATAACTGATGCAGCACCCACATCCTGATTCAGCACATTTGTTTTCTTTAGACTTAATGTGAGGCCAAAGTCATTGCTTGCTTGGGTGAAGCGATTCATCCAGCCTGAAGCTCCTGTTGGCTTTGAGTGACGACTGCTGTGTTAACAGTGAATAACAAGACTCTTATAGTGACCCTTCTGATTTTTGTTTTTGCCTTCAGCCTGGCGAGATTAAACAGACGTCCATCTGATTTAGTGTGAAGGCATATACCTTCAGGTGCATCTTTGAATGCAGGTTTCAAGAGTAAGGCAAAGAAGATCCCGAAGAGGGTTGGAGCCAGAACGCAGTCTTATTTAACGCCACTGCGTATGTCAAAGGGCTGTGATGTGCTTCCAGCATATTGGACTGTTCCCTTCATTGTCTTTATGGAATGACTTTTTCATTTTCAGCAATTTAGCAGGGCAGCCTATGTGACGACTTGCCCAATCTTCTCTTCTTTTTTTTTTAATTATTTATGAGCTGCCATTTTTTATCATCTTCAATGCATGATCGCAAAGTCCCGGGAATTGTCACTTGCGGATAATCTCCTAGCGTTCGGTGATTTTCTCCTCGAGTTTAATGCTATTTTTAGATACGACGTCATTGTTGACCACTGACCTCGGTAGCGAGAAACCCGCTTTAATTTAAGACAAGACTGCTTAAACTTAGATAGAACCAGTATAGGCCACTTTAGGAAGACCCCACGTGACTTTTAACGTTATTGATTGGAGCGTCTTATTGATGCTAAGGTCACATGATGCACGCTACGGATCACGTGTCCAAGCGGAAATGACCCGCTAAAAGTGCGGCAAATCCAGCCATTTTTCACTTACGCCCAGGTAATCAAGAAAGCTAGACCTAATCTAGACAAGCTGCGAATTCATGCATTAAACGCACTGAAGCCACGTGTCTAAATTGCTGGTCCATCTGAGTAGGTAAGTGAAAATCTCGTTAGAAAATAGTATTGTGAGGAAATGTGTAGTACCTTATAAAATTGAGGCAAAATTGGTATAACTGCGTTTACTTTATTCATAATTTTTGTTTTACGATCACATCCAGCCACATGTGATCGGGTATATTTTATGATCCCACGGGATATGTACAACATGTTCATAATAATGTATAACGGGAATATATATATAGCTGTTAATTTCCATATTGTTTGATTATTTTCGACCCGACGCTTAGACTAGCGGAAATTAATATTAACGATAATGTTGTCAGACAATTCTAAAACACTGGTGTCCAATTATTTGTTAAATTCATCATAATTGACATGACGATTAGGCTAGAGGCACAGAACTAGAATACTGTTGCCGACATTTCTATGATAAATTTGGTGGGTTTAACTGACATTTATAATAATTCATCGGGTTAAGTTGACGATAAATCAGTCTAAAGAATTATAATACTGCCACTGGGGCAGAGAAATATAATAAAGGACAGAAAGGAGAAACTTGAATTCAAGATTAGGCTCTAGACATATGATGTTAGAGACTAAAATCTGAGATGACTGGCAGACGGACGGCTTAGGGAAAGACCGCTTTCTAAAGCCAGAAAATTAATGAAGCCGTCGTATTTGTCTTCAGTCTATGGTGGAGCCTTGCACGACAGTCCAATCTCAGGGCAGAATACGGAGTCGAGCACAGAGAAGGCAAATCCGAACCATTCAAGACCTACCTGGGGCAATGTCAGACCTGTCTAGTTAGGAGAATTTACCCTCTTTGTCTCCCTTCAGTAGTGGAAAACCCAGCAGGAATTCCTTGAGCCAAATCTTCCACAATCAGATCTATTATTTCCTCTAAATAATTCTTATCCTTCAAACGCTATGTGACAGCCTACTTTCAGGAGGATTTTGAAGAGTCCATCCCTACTAACCAGGTCAAATGCCTTTGACCTTCTATAAAGGCGATATATAAAAACCTTTTCTGCTCTCTTGATTTTTCCTGAAGCTGGCGGAGAGAAAAGATCATGTCGGATGTTGATCTATCAGCTCGGAATCCACACTGTGACTCTGGATATATGCGCATTAGCTATCTTGTGTAGTCGCATTACGATGACTCTGGCAAAAACCTTACCAACAATACTAAGAAGAGAGATGCCTCTGTAGTTTTTGCAATCACTTCTGTCTCCTTTATTTTTATACAGTGTTACAATCTTGGCATCTCGATTATTAGCCCCAGGTGGTACTGAAATCAAATGTGTGCGAATGCGTCAATAGTTAGTGTGGTTGGATGTTACTATCTATGAGCGTACTGATTGATGATTATTAAGAACTGTCCCGAGCATCCACTTACCACCTGCTGAAAATGGCTTCATTATCACTGTCTTTCCTGTCCTGAGAGCTGGCAGACTTTGTCCTGCTTTCCTATCGTAAAAGTATTTTTATTTCTGTGCTCGTCTGTCAAAACATCTCTTTGTGCTAGGTTGTGTAGCACTGGTTTCATAATGGCAGTTTAGGCTGGTAATAGGTTCCTTGGTCTTCTGCCCTGGAGCAAGTATGTAGGTGACAACCCAATATCTTCCAGGGGAGTTGTATTATAGTACAGGAGGGCTAAGTACCTTTCTGCTGATTTAAGCCACAGTCGCTTGGCTGTTTGAATGCATCTTTCGGCAAGTCCGTTTAAGCTCTTAAAGTGTGGCGATGATGTAGAATGATTGATTTTATGGACACGGCAAAACGGTTGTAATTCTGTACCTAAGCCAACTGGCTTCCTACCCACTGGCGTGTTAAAGGTTGTGAGAAACGATGGCCTCTGTATATGCTTGATCTGTAAGAAGCCAATTTTGGTATCAAGCGCTGAGAAAACCTTTGCATTCGGAATATTTGAGATGATTTCAGTGGGATAATGTTCTCTCTTGATTGCTCAATTTAAGTATTTCGGGTCAATGCAGATTCTTCATTTGCCATTTTTTCCCCCGTGACGACCATTGAGATCACCCAGTCAGAAGGTTAATTTACCTTTGCTATAAAGCCGTCTCCTTCCACGTCTTTAAGTTTTTGCTTGATTTTATCCCGTAGAGCAACTGGTTGTTTCGAGGTTGCATGTATGTCACGGTTTGCCTCCCTTTTGCTCTGCAGTGATGGTCCAGCAATGGCCAAAACCTAGAGTATCTAATGTGGGTCTTCCCAGGTATCTACCTTCGCACAAGATTACCCTGGCCGCGATGCAAATAGAAGGATGATGATGCTTCTACCTTAAGGGAGTGTTCACAAGACTTTCGGAAATCAAGAACAATGCTGAATGTGTCTTAGCAAAGTTAAGTTATTATTTGTCCGACAACTTTTGTGAAGAGATATATTATATGATTTAGCGCGTTCAAGCCCCCAACTGACTTATTTCAGTGAAATCTTAATTTAGTAGCTCTGTTTTATGTGTATTTAAGGTGACTGAGAAATATGTGTGCAGTACACTCAAAATCTGCCATCAATGGTACCTATACCTTGTAGCGGTATGGCAGCTTGTGTACCCTGACAATCCTCAGAGCAATGCCAGTGGGAGTTTTACTCCTGGTAGGTTCAACCATGCTGGACTGGTCTGCGTGGGTAGGGGTCAGACAAAAGCTGGTACCCTGGTCCTCCAGGTTGGGGGTTTTAGCACAGGGCCGACACCCCTGTCTGTGTAAAAAATCGCACACGTTACGGAAACAGCAATAGATGAAAATACTTTGATGCGGGACGGACATCCGGAGTCTCAGGCTCGTATGACTGACAGTGGTGAAAGCCGAAAGGAAGCCACTGGCATGAAAACGGATGCCCAGACCGCAAAACACGAAACCAGAATGGGTTTTTGGAATGTCAGAACTATGAATGAGGCAGGAAAGCTGAGACAGATCACAGCAGAGATGAGGAATTACAAACTACATATCCTGGGAATAAGCGAGAGCAGATGGACAGGGATGGGGAGAATAAAAACAGCCACAGGGGAAACAGTACTTTATTCTGGTAGAGAGGACGGTCAGCACAACGAAGGTGTAGCCATTATCCTTAAGACAGGAATGGAAAGGTCTCTACTGGAATGGAAACCCATTAACAACAGACTAACAAGAGCAAGACTGAAAGGGAGATTCACCAACACCACAATTATACAATGCTATGCACCAACAAATGACAGCGATGAAGAGATCAAGGATGAGTTCTATCAACAGGTACAAAAGGAAATGGAAACTGTACCCAGGTACGATCTCATTATAGTAATGGGAGACCTAAATGCGAAAGTTGGAACACATAATAATTATAACGAAAGAGTAATGGGGAAATGCGGCAGTGGAACAGTAAATGAGAATGGGGACAAATTAATAAGCTTCTGCAGTATTAACAACCTGGTCATTGGAGGAACACTTTTTCAACACAAAGAAGTGCACAAGTTAACATGGGAATCACCAAACGGACGAGACAAAAACCAGATAGATCACATAATGATCAATGGCAGATGGAGACATGCACTACAAGACGTAAAAGTAAGAAGAGGCGCAGATGTGGGAAGTGATCATCACCTAGTAGTAGCAAGACTGAAGGTGAAACTCAGAGCTGCTGGACCAGTTGCAGTCAAACAGAAAAGATATAACATCACGAAACTTAAGGACCCCCCTCACCAGAAAAGCGTTCATGGTCGACGTAAAGAGACGATATCTGATTACCAAAAGCCAGGAAAGAACAGAGGCCGACGATGTGGACCAGAAATTCAACACCATCTCAACAATATACAAAGAAAGCAGCAAGTCATGCTTGGGATTCCAGGAAAGAAAGAGCCAAGACTGGATAACACCAGAAACGCTAAACACCATAGCGAAGAGAAAGGAAATGAAAAGGAAGAAAACAGAAGCTAAGTCTCCCAGGTTAAAGGCAATATATAGTGAACAGTACAGTCAGCTGGACAAGGAAGTAAAACGTCAAACCCGTGCTGACAAAAGGACATTTCTGGATGACCTTGCAAGACAGGCAGAAGAGGCAGCACTGAGAAACGAACAAAGCACAGTTTATAAAATAACTAAAGCTATCAGTGGAAAACGAGGTGCAAACAACATAACGTTAGTAAGAGACAAGCAAGGAAATCTCATCACCACAGCACAGGGGCAGGAAACAAGATGGGCAGAGCACTTCAGAGAAACACTGAATAAGGAACCACCAGAGACTCAGCTGAATGTTCCTGAGGCTGAAAGTGACTTAGACGTAAATACAGACATTCCACGAAAAGAAGAAATTATCACAGCTATCAAAGGGCTAAAAAATGGAAAAGCGCCTGGTCACGACAATCTGAATGCTGAGCTATTCAAGGCAGACCCTGAACTAGCAACAGAACTATTAGAACCACTATTTGCACAAGTCTGGGAAACTGAGACAACACCAACAGAGTGGAGTAAAGGAATAATTGTTAAATTGCCCAAGAAGGGCGACCTTGCAGACTGCAACAACTGGAGAGGAATTACCCTCCTCTCAGTTCCCAGCAAAATACTAGGCAGGATAATCATCCAGAGAATTTCTAAAGCAGTTGACCATAAACTGAGGAAAGAACAAGCGGGCTTCAGAAAGAGCAGAAGAAGCGCAGATCATATATTTACCCTCAGGAACATTATAGAGCAGTGCTCAGAATGGCAGAGACAGCTGTACATTAACTTTGTTGATTTCGAAAAGGCTTTCGACAGCATACACAGGGACAGCCTATGGAAAATTCTGAGGGCTTATGGAATTCCCAGCCGCATTGTTTCCATTATAAAAAGCCTCTATTCTAACTTTACGTGCAGTGTCGGATCGAGTAATGTAACTTTCGAAGTGAAAACAGGAGTACGACAGGGATGCCCCTTATCAACAACATTATTTTTGACAGTCATAGATTGGGTGATGCGCCAGACAACAGAGGGCAGTCCAAGAGGTATTAGATGGACAACGTTTTCTATACTGGAAGATTTGGAATATGCAGATGACATTGCACTGCTCGCGCATTCACACCAACACATTCAAGACAAAACCGATAGACTGAATAAGTATGGCCAGCAGGTTGGCCTGAACATCAATTTGAAGAAGACAGAGGTCATGACACTAAATGTGGGCAATCCTGAGCCAGTAACAGTAAGGAACCAGAAGTTAGAACAGACAGACACATTTACTTACCTAGGAAGCATAGTAACACCTGACGGCGGAACAAGCAAGGACATTAACAACAGAATGAATAAAGCGAGAACAGCCTTTGCTGTTCTCAACAACATTTGGAAGTCTTCCCAATACAGCACAAACACCAAATTAAGACTGTATGAGAGCTGTGTACTTTCTGTGCTTCTCTATGGTGCGGAATGTTGGAGAGTAACAGAGAAGGAAATGTCAAAACTGTCCTCCTTCCACACAATCTGCCTAAGGAAAATTCTCCGAATCTTTTGGCCAAACACCATCAGCAACCAAGAACTACTTATTCGGAGTAACCAGAAGGACATGCACACCATCATAGCTGGCAGACGCTGGAGTTGGGTTGGCCATGTCCTCAGAAGGGACCCTGATACCATCACAAGAACAGCTATGCTATGGACCCCCGAGGGAAAGCGAAAGAGAGGCCGACCAAAAACAACTTGGCGGAGAACTGTGGAAGCTGAGATGCAAAGAATGAACCACAGTTGGGGCACTGTACGAGGGATGGCCGCCGACCGAGCAAAGTGGAATCAATTTGTTGCTGCCCTACAAGACGCCACCAGGCGTGATGGCCGCTGACTGCTTTGACGGTTGGCGGCTATGGATCAAAGAAGAAGAAGACACTCAAAATGATTAAATCAACTATAAATTTGTATATATACAAATAACAAATTTAATAATCGATTATATTTAACAGTAAAAAAAAACAATTCTTTTAAAAAAGGTAATCATCACAGGGTGATGTTATGGAGGAAATTGTCTGAAAGTTCACTTGGAAGTTTTTAAGTTTGTACTAAGCTGCCAGTACGTTTATTGGTTTCCTGCCGATGTTTGGTTCTTTGCAGGTTATGGACTGATGTACTCTCGTCACTGGTCAAGTTTGGAGGTCGTGACACGTTCCAATAAATATCATGGAGTAATCATGACGCTGTTCCAGCGTCTTCGAGACCCGTCTGATAATGGTGTCTAGCGTTGACAGCAGGCCCCTCAACTGGTACCTCCGACTAGTATCTTGAAAGAAGAGAAACAAATGCCCTCCTGAGTACTGGGTTTCCTGACACACACTCACGTCCCCCCTCCCCTTTTTTTCATTCCACTATCCCACCTACCTCAGAACTTTACCCTCTCTGAGCATTAATATTAATCCCAGTGAGTTGAAAACATTCATTACATTTATATTGAATATCTTTACATGTGCACTGGTTGAACAAGTGAATAATGTAATAAATACGTACATCAATTCTATCATCATCCACTCCCTCCTCCAAATGGATCTTGGCACTACCTCTGCTTTTGGTTCTCTATGAGAAACCCGCATAAAGCAGTCACCAGCTCTTGCAGTGGTGGTTCATGAAACCATCATTCTGTATGTTGCGGTTGGTAGCCTTATATGACTTGGACTAGAAATTTTCACATGTTAATAAATGCAAAATGTAGAATTTAAAAATGTACAACTCACCCCAAATTTCTTTGGAAATACTGACTCCTGGTTCCGAGAAATAGATAAGGCAACTTGTTTAAGATGCCTCTAACACGCGGTCTGATGTATTACTTTACACTAGGCTCCCATCTGACTTTGTGTTAAGATTCCTAGGATTCTGGTTTTCCGTGTTAATGTAGGTATAGTTTTCCTGGGATATAAGTCCACAAGATGCTCAACCAAGGTCTGGTCCGATAAATTGAATTCTAATCCTTTTCCAAGTCATAGCTGGCTGTCTCTTTGACGAGGTGAATTTCACAGTGCTCTAAACCGGCGAAAGTGTCAAATTATATTGCAACTTTCGTCCCACGCACGTTGTTCTTACTGTCTGACCAGGCTCCAATAACAAGTGTTGTTTATAACATCTATAATTGACAAGCCAATTGTATTCAATCATGTGTGTTATGATGGGGTTTATCCAAACAATTTCCTCATAGGAAAATTCTGCGGGATTTTTTAAGAGTCACTTTCCATATAAGGAATTGTTATTTCCGTCGAATATCGTTCCTGTTTACACTCATGACTTCCTACATTATCACAAATAATGTCTTCCCGTAAACGTATTACAACATTCTGTCTTTCAGGTGCGTTTCTATAGTAAGTCACCACCTGGATAATATACTGCCCTGTACCTGTGCAAACAAACATTCATCGTGTGACCATCTGAGTTGTGTTCTCTCCATGAGATAAATTAGGAAGTTACAAAAGCCATATCAGCGCTAACCAAGCTCATACTTCGTGTTAATCCGGCGAGCCAATGTCTGGTACACGAGAATTTTACCAACATGACATCGATTAATATTACATCACCTTTCTACTCTCTGAGCAGGGATGATCATGTAAACAGACATGATGAATTATTATAGGAAGAAGTGGTAACAAGTAACTGGGCACGTATTTCTGTACTCCGAAAATGAGAAATAAATAGATCATGGTAGAGAGAGAGAAAATACAAAAAGGGGAGCGAGCAATAACGTCTCAATGTACTATCGGTTTTACTTCTGGGTTTATTGTGAGATCAATTTCTCCTGGAAGTAATCTTGTAGTCTTTACTAATTCTGGAAACTCTCTTGCTAAGTGAATAATACTGGTGCGACAGATGTGACCAAGTTTCTCAGCTGTGTCTCCAGAGAGTATATTTTCTTGGTCTATGTTTATTATTAGGAATTCTGAAACAGTCTCTGCTTTCTTGCAAGAAATTTGCAGGTCGACATTGGCTATGTGCTTCATTAGACGATTTGAATAGGTTCTAAGACTTTTCCTTGATTCTCTTCCCTTTGGCTGTCCTCTGATCCTGCAAAAATTCTTTAGAGTTATTACATAATGCACCTGTGTCATTTTGAAATACCATCTGCTCTATGTATGCTTAGTTTGGTTTTCCATTTATCTGCATGAATGTTATCTTCAGTTGTATAAATATCTGTGTATTCAGTAAGTTCTTCAAATGTGTGTGGTTGGTAGCATTTTTGTACCATATTGATGGCTATTTGCATTAAATAGCACATTTCTTTGCCACTGCCCTTTTCTCTTGTTGCGAAAATTGCATGTAGAGGTGATGGCTAAACAGACATTATGCCGATTGGAAAACCCCCAATCTTCTGCAATCTAAGTTCTGTGAAGTTCTTTCTTGTTTTGTAACAACAGGTTGCTTGTTGCTTTTGTATTTTGGATTTGGCGCATATGACAGTTTGTCCTGTTTTTGACACAATGTTATATTCTTTGATGTCGATTATAACAGAATATTAATAACACAAGACGAAGCGTTAATGATTCACATGTTTATTCGCAGCGCTACCCAAACTAACCAACGTTCAGCATAACCTCGGCTATTATTGTTTATTCTGAGAAGTGAAAACCAATGCTCAATACATTGCATTGTGGGCAATATCATGCAATCGTATATAAAATACAATGCCAACATTAATTAATACTACATGAAAAGATTGATAGCCCTCTGTAGTTTTCGTGGGTCTTCAAGTAAAAATAGGCAGCTCCATCAGGCAGTAAGAGGTAAGTAATATATGGTTTTTCATGATACTGACGACCATCATGTAAAACAAGTCGCTACAGAAACCGATGCTCCAAAAGTACATGAATACTCAATAGAGATTAAAACGTAAATAATGATAATGATGGTGTTGAAATATTGAAATAAAAAATAGAAAAAGAATGAAATATGTAGACCAAACCAAGAGCAACAGCACCAACAACAAAAATACTTCTATACATAAAAGTGGCATGGAAGAACAATAGATCAACAACTTTTAAATTGGAAAAGTCACTTTATAATGAAGGAAGCGACAAAGATGTGCCATAACAGTTTCCACACTAAATCAAAAGTGTAATTAAAAACTAATGGTAATCTACACATGCAAAAAGCTATTTCAAGCATGTCTCCGCTGTGTTTGTCTCCTCACAATAAGCACATGAAACGTTTATACAAGAAGTGACTGCACAAAGTGTCGAAGAGAGCGCTCGTCTTCGTTATAAAACATAAACTAATCACTTATCGTATATTTGTGCTTTACATCATTTTACAAAAGTTACTTTCGAAAAAAAAATGGTTTGTCTAGTGCTGACTCCTAATACCTTGCGAGAAGGCTTACTCACCTCTGCTGGTTCTTCGATCACTCTCTACGATACTTTGTTAGGTCACTTATTTTATCCTTATGTCCTAATATAATTTTAGCCTAACATAAAAGGCACTTAATGCAGTGGCGTATCCTGGTAATGCGAGCTAGGCGTGCTGCTACTTAAAATGAATATGTACGCCTACTATTTAACTTCAGCTATATTCAATTACGCAACGATAGTTATTAGGGGTATATGTCAATTATCTCCGAAATACTAATTAACTTACAACTTGAAACTCACTGTCACTGTAATAATCTGCATTCCCGGCAACTAACACAAATTAATCACACAAAACACTGGACGGACACAGCCGATTTTTACGACTCGAGAGCTGCAAGACCACCGCACGCATGTTCGTATTGTATTGACGTATCTGGCCAATGACCCCGATCCACACAAACCAATCTTCAGACGTGAATCCGAACGGTGCAGCACTCATTGTGACGGAATTACCCAAGAAACTTCGGGCGATTGTAACCAACCAATAAAAACTGCACTATAAAACGCGTCTGGGAAACTGAAACTAGATATACTCGTAGATTCTATGCGGGAAAATCCGTTATCCTGATGCGTGCGGTCCGAAAGCAGAACTTTAGAAGAGAAATATTTTATAGAATAATAAATTAAATTTTTATTTTCCTTCGGGCATAGGTGTGCGCAGCACGCACAGCACACATAGAGAATACGCCACGGACTTAATGCCTGCTCTGACCGAGTGTCCACTTAATTTTAGTCTTCATGTTTCTACTTATTGTGAATATTATTAGTTCCGATGCTTTCTATCCCATAGCTGTGTCTGACTTATGTCTACTCACACACTAAAATAGTTAATGAGTCAAGGCACTTTATTCCTGCCCCAACTGGCTTTTATTGTTACATTTTAGTT